>NC_069455.1:2143031-2274163 GCF_026875155.1 Cherax quadricarinatus | reverse complement strand
CCCTAGAGAGAGAGAAAAGAGATAAGATAAGTTTTTTGTTCGGATTTTTACCCGGAGGGTTAGCCACCAGGATAACCCAAGAAAGTCAGTGCGTCATCGAGGACTGTCTAACTTATTTCCATTGGGGTCCTTAATCTTGTCCCCCAGGATGCGACCCACACCAGTCGACTAACACCCAGGTACCTATTTGCTGCTAGGTGAACAGGACAACAGGTGTAAGGAAACGTGTCGGAATTTCCACCCGCCGGGAATCGAACCCGGGCCCTCCGTGTGTGAAGCGGGAGCTTTAGCCACCAGACCACCGGGCCACCACCGGAGTACTAGTGGTACTATTTTGCCACTAGTACTCTACATGAAGGCCAAATTATTGTACCACTACTACTCTACATTAAGGGCAGATTATTGTACCACTTGTACTCTACATGAAGGGCAGATTATTATACCACTAGTACTCTACATGAAGGGCAGATTATTATACCACTAGTACTCTACCTGAAGGCCAAATTATTGTACCAATAGTACTCTACATGAAGGGCAGGTTATTGTACCACTAGTACTCTACATGAAGGAAAGATTATTGTCCCACTAGTACTCTACATGAAGAGCAGATTATTATATCACTAGTACTCTACCTGAAGGCCAAATTATTGTACCACTAGTACTTTATATCAAGGGCAGATTATTTTACCACTAGTACTCTACATTAATTGCAGATTATTTTACCACTAGTACTCTACATCAAGGCCAAATTATTGTACCACTAGTAATTTACATCAAGGGCAGATTATTGTACCACTAGTACTCTATTACCTGGAGTTTACCTGGAGAGAGTTCCGGGGGTCAACGCCCCCGCGGCCCGGTCTGAGACCAGGCCTCCTGGTGGATCAGAGCCTGATCAACCAGGCTGTTGCTGCTGGCTGCACGCAAACCAACATACGAGCCACAGCCCGGCTGATCCGGAACTGACTTTAGGTGCTTGTCCAGTGCCAGCTTGAAGACTGCCAGGGGTCTGTTGGTAATCCCCCTTATGTGTGCTGGGAGGCAGTTGAACAGTCTCGGGCCCCTGACACTTATTGTATGGTCTCTTAACGTGCTAGTGACACCCCTGCTTTTCATTGGGGGGATGGTGCATCGTCTGCCAAGTCTTTTGCTTTCGTAATGAGTGATTTTCGTGTGCAAGTTCGGTACTAGTCCCTCTAGGATTTTCCAGGTGTATATAATCATGTATCTCTCCCTCCTGCGTTCCAGGGAATACAGGTTTAGGAACCTCAAGCGCTCCCAATAATTGAGGTGTTTTATCTCCGTTATGCGCGCCGTGAAAGTTCTCTGTACATTTTCTAGGTCGGCAATTTCACCTGCCTTGAAAGGTGCTGTTAGTGTGCAGCAATATTCCAGCCTAGATAGAACAAGTGACCTGAAGAGTGTCATCATGGGCTTGGCCTCCCTAGTTTTGAAGGTTCTCATTATCCATCCTGTCATTTTTCTAGCAGATGCGATTGATACAATGTTATGGTCCTTGAAGGTGAGATCCTCCGACATGATCACTCCCAGGTCTTTGACGTTGGTGTTTCGCTCTATTTTGTGGCCAGAATTTGTTTTGTACTCTGATGAAGATTTAATTTCCTCATGTTTACCATATCTGAGTAATTGAAATTTCTCATCGTTGAACTTCATATTGTTTTCTGCAGCCCACTGAAAGATTTGGTTGATGTCTGCCTGGAGCTTTGCAGTGTCTGCAATGGAAGACACTGTCATGCAGATTCGGGTGTCATCTGCAAAGGAAGACACGGTGCTGTGGCTGACATCCTTGTCTATGTCGGATATAAGGATGAGGAACAAGATGGGAGCGAGTACTGTGCCTTGTGGAACAGAGCTTTTCACCGTAGCTGCCTCGGACTTTACTCTGTTGACGACTACTCTCTGTGTTCTGTTAGTGAGGAAATTATAGATCCATCGACCGACTTTTCCTGTTATTCCTTTAGCACGCATTTTGTGCGCTATTACGCCATGGTCACACTTGTCGAAGGCTTTTGCAAAGTCTGTATATATTACATCTGCATTCTTTTTGTCTTCTAGTGCATTTAGGACCTTGTCGTAGTGGTCCAATAGTTGAGACAGACAGGAGCGACCTGTTCTAAACCCATGTTGCCCTGGTTGTGTAACTGATGGGTTTCTAGATGCGTGGTGATCTTGCTTCTTAGGACCCTTTCAAAGATTTTTATGATATGGGATGTTAGTGCTATTGGTCTGTAGTTCTTTGCTGTTGCTTTACTGCCCCCTTTGTGGAGTGGGGCTATGTCTGTTGTTTTTAGTAACTGTGGGACGACCCCCGTGTCCATGCTCCCTCTCCATAGGATGGAAAAGGCTCGTGATAGGGGCTTCTTGCAGTTCTTGATGAACACAGAGTTCCATGAGTCTGGCCCTGGGGCAGAGTGCATGGGCATGTCATTTATCGCCTGTTCGAAGTCATTTGGCGTCAGGATAACATCGGATAGGCTTGTGTTAATCAAATTTTGTGGCTCTCTCATAAAAAAATCATTTTGATCTTCGACTCTCAGTCTGGTTAGCGGCTTGCTAAAAACTGAGTCATATTGGGACTTGAGTAGCTCACTCATTTCCTTGCTGTCATCTGTGTAGGACCCATCTTGTTTAAGTAGGGGCCCAATACTGGACGTTGTTCTCGATTTTGATTTGGCATAGGAGAAGAAATACTTTGGGTTTCTTTCGATTTCATTTATGGCTTTTAGTTCTTCCCGCGATTCCTGACTCCCTAAAGGATTCTTTTAGCTTAAGTTCGATGCTTGCTATTTCTCTGACCAGTGTCTCCCTACGCATTTCAGATATATTGACCTCTTTTAGCCGCTCTGTTATTCTTTTCCGTCGCCTGTAAAGGGAGCGCCTGTCTCTTTCTGTTTTACATCTACTCCTCCTTTTTCTTAGAGGAATAAGCCTTGTGCATACATCGAGTGCCACCGAGTTAATCTGTTCTAGGCATAAGTTTGGGTCTGTGTTGCTTAGTATATCTTCCCAGCTTATATCGGTTAGGACTTGGTTTACTTGGTCCCACTTTTGTTTTTGTTATTGAAGTTGAATTTGGTGAATGCTCCCTCGTGACTAATCTCATTATGTCGGTCTGGGGCTCCGCGCATACATGACTGAACCTCAATTATGTTGTGATCTGAGTATATTGTTTTTGATATGGTGATATTTCTTATCAGATCATCATTGTTAGTGAAGATGAGGTCTAGTGTATTCTCCAGTCTAGTAGGCTCTATTATTTGCTGGTTTAAATTGAATTTTGTGCAGAGATTTAAAAGCTCGCGTGAGTGTGAGTTTTCATCAGAGCTGCCTCCTGGTGTTATTACTGCAACAATATTATTTGCTATATTCCTCCATTTTAGGTGCCTTAAGTTGAAATCCCCCAGGAGCAAGATGTTGGGGTGCAGGAGCTGGAAGGTTTTCCAGACAGTGGTCAATTTTTAACAGCTGTTCCTGGAATTGCTGGGATGTTGCATCCGGAGGCTTGTAGACTATCACAATGACTAGGTTTTGGTTCTCGACCTTTACTGCTAAAACTTCCACTACATCATTTGAGGCATTTAGCAGTTCTGTGCAAACAAGTGACTCTGCAATGTACAGGCCAACCCCCCCCTTTTGCCTGTTCACTCTGTCACATCTGTATAGGTTGTAACCTGGGATCCATATTTCGTTGTCCAAGTGATCCTTTATGTGGGTCTCAGTGAAAGCCGCGAACATTGCCTTTGCCTCTGCAAGCAGTCCACGGATGAAAGGTATTTTGTTGTTTGTTGCTGGCTTTAGACCCTGTATATTTGCAAAGAAGAATGTTATCGGACTGGTGGTATTGTTGGTACTGGGGGGGATTTTTTTTCCGGCATTAGTATCTGTATCTGTTGGTTGGAGTGGAGGCCATCGACTGTGGTTCCACTCCAGGAATGACTGGATTTGGTGTACGATTTCTGCCATTTCCTGCCAGTTTTTTTTCCTTCCTGGCACTTAAAAACCTCTCCCTCTTGAGTGGCTGTGGCTACCCAGGTTTTCCCATGGCCTGGATGTTTTGTATCTTTTTGTCCCCTTTAGATGGTATGCCTGGCAATTTAAGTTATAGCACAGTCTTTCCTGTACTGAAGAGGTACACAGTTCAGGGTGAAAAAGCTTACAGGAAGGGAGTTTGCATTTTCCTGTTGTCATATGGGCATGGCATTTCCTAGGGTGGTCATAGTTGCACGTCCCATCTGTTTTTCCAGATTTCCCATGCCAGCAGATACCGAGTGCATAGTATGTGCACAGGCTTGGTTTCCGTTTGCCTTGGGTTTCTGTGACTGTATTCCCTGTTGGTGCATGTTTCCCTGTCTTACTTCTATCCTCCCTAGCACCAACAATGGAGCTCCCACCATTTGTTTTTGGTAATATATCCTCACTATTGCTAGTGGAGTCCTCTTGTTTGCTATTTCCTGCGGTATTTCTAGTTTGCAATATTGGTTTTATCTTATCTTTGACTACACTTGTTTCCCTACTATGGCTCCTGTCCCCTATGGGGTCATTTATATGTATTCCTTCCTGCGTATAATTCCCGACTACCTGGACAAAATCTCCAGCTTCACCATTACTGTCTCCCAGGACAGCATCTCCAGCTTCCCCATTACTGTCTCCCAGGACAGCATCTCCAGCTTCACCATTACTGTCTCCCAGGACAGCACCTCCAGCTTCACCATTACTGTCTCCCAGGACAGCACCCCCAGCTTCCCCATTACTGTCTCCCAGGACAGCACTATCAGCCGCCCATTTACTGACTACCAGGACATCATCTCCAGCCTTACAGTTTCTGACTACATGGCCAGTATCAAGGGCAGTACCATTCAGCCCGGACTTTTTATGTTCCCATCTGTTGTAGAAAGCTTCCAGGTTTTCTATGAAAGCAGCTTTGATGTTGACCTCTTTTAATACCCTTGTGATTTTAGTCCACAGATTTATCTCATTTGGGCATACCCAAAAACACTTCCCTGTTTTAATACTGCTTGTAGCTAGTTCTTGGATATCTGCACAAGGGGCGTGACACCAATTTCCACAGAAATGACAATTTATGCATGTGGAAGCCCGTTTGTTTGACTGACCACAGACTACACACAGCTTCATAATGATTTGAATGGTTGATTTACTGCAATTCTACTAGCAACCTCTTGAATATTCTATTAATAACCTGCTAGGTGGTGCACAACGAAACCGTTTGAAACCAGTCCAGGGTTCGGACCAGTCAAGGGTTCGGACCAGTCAAGGGTTCGGACCAGTCAAGGGTTCGGACCAGTCAAGGGTTCGGTCCAGTCTATCTGATACTGATCAGTGGGTCACTTATTTAAACCATACTGGTCGGTGATTTGAGCTAACACATGAAGGATCTACTGGAAATTATCTACCCGAGTAATATGTGATTTGATTGATACAAAAGTATAACTTGCGTGTTGAAGAGCCGGTGACTGCTGGCACTCCTACAATGACGAACGGTCGAGCCTCCACCCTTGTTTATCAATCGCTGTATCTAGCTTCTCTTTTTTTTTTTTTTTTTTCCGTCTCCACCACAATAAATGCTATATTATCACTATAGTTGACTGGTGCAAATTTTGGAGGAAGGACGCTTTTTCTGTAGTAATAATTGCTTCTCGTTGTGTATATTGCGACCGCTGGTAACTACAGGTTATATGAAATTCACAGTAACGTCTATATTAAGGGCAGATTATTATACCACTAGTACTCTACATCATGGGCAGATTATTGTACCACTAGTACTCTATATTAAGGGCAGATTATTATACCACTAGTACTCTATATTAAGGAAAGATTATTGTACCACTAGTACTTTACATCAAGGCCAAATTATTGTACCACTAGCACTCTACATTAAGGGCAGATTATTGTACCACTAGTACTCTACATCATGGGCAGATTATTGTACCACTAGTGCTCTACATTAAGGGCAGATTATTTTAACATTCAGAGAAGTGCTAAACCCGCACGGGTCATAATAACAAATTGGCATATGGGTCATACTTAAGATAAGATAAGATTTCGTTCGGATTTTTAACCCCGGAGGGTTAGCCACCAAGGATAACCCAAGAAAGTCAGTGCGTCATCGAGGACTGTCTAACTTATTTCCATTGGGGTCCTTAATCTTGTCCCCCAGGATGCGACCCACACCAGTCGACTAACACCCAGGTACCTATTTGCTGCTAGGTGAACAGGACAACAGGTGTAAGGAAACGTGTCGAAATGTTTCCATCCGCCGGGAATCGAACCCGGGCCCTCCGTGTGTGAAGCGGGAGCTTTAGCCACCAGGCCACCAGTATTATATTCATAGGGAGATTTAATGCAGTAGGAATAGGCCTATTTAGAACGGTTTGTGCTGGCCAATGGGTCAGTGTTAAATTTATATGGGATATTTAATAATCCACTAGTGGTAGGTCTATTTAGAGGTATTCCTGCTAGCCTACGGGTCAGCATTACTTTCATGAGGGAGACTGAATAAGATGAGTGCAGATATAAACAGTTCAGAGAACCAGCTTGGGTTTCCAGACAGCGCAGTAAGACCCTTGTGGGTTTACCACTGACTTTGATTGTAATAATAATAAATGGGTTACCATGGAAAGCTCTGAGCCAGCAGAAACAGGCCTAAATAAACCTATCCCTGCTGGTATTAAGGTCAGTCACAAACAGTTTCATGATAATGCTTGCAGACGTAATACTTACCATTATTATTATTATTATTATTATTATTATTATTATTATTATTATAACAATACCAAGCGCTGAACCTACTAGGGTCATACACAGCTGTGTAATTCCTACCAGCCTCCTAAGAAAACCCATGTCATGGACCAGTCCAGGTTAACCTATGGAAGCATCTAGGGGGCCTCCCCATGAAGAGCAATTAGAGGGACCCTAATAAACAGGAAAAGCAAATTGGGCAGGCCCCCATGAAGAGCAAATTGGAAGCCCTCGAATAGACAGGAAGAGCAAATTGGAGGCCCCTGAATAGACAGGAAGATCAAACTGGAGGCCCCGAATAGACAGGAAGAGCAAATTGGAGGCCCCCGAATAGACAGGAAGAGCAAATTGGAGGCCCCCAAATAGACAGGAAGAGCAAATTGGAGGCCCCCTGAATAGACAGGGCCTGGAGATGAGTGTAAATAATTGGCAGTGACTGTAGATCACACTCCAAGATAATGTATGAGAGATCCCACTCCAAGATAATGTATGAGAGATCCCACTCAGTAACTCTACAACACTTGAGGGAATTAGGTCAAATAAAACAGAAATGCATTTATGAAAGTGTATTTCTACAATTTAAAGCTAAGCTACATTTATACACGAGGAAAGTGAGAGAGAGAGCGCAGCCGAGTTTAGGACGACACAGTCGTCCAACATTACTCTCAGGTAATCATTAAATACTACAGGTCACATCACTACCTCCAAACATTGACTTCATACAACCTATAATTTGAGAAAAGCTTAAGTGCCAAGACAGATTCATGTTGTGTGCAGCCAGCTGCTGTCTTGCTTATATCAAACAACAAAATAGGTCTCACTTGACAATGAGAATGACAAATGTTAGAAATATGTCAAAGGCTTCATAACCAGTGGCAGGATTCATGGTGTGAAGAAAAGCCCCAAGAACATAACTAAGACAACCCACCGTAGATAAAGCTAAAGAATGTTTCAGTCATTCTTGGATTATCATGGGTTGACTGGTGCTTACTAGAATGATAGGCACCAGACACTCCTAGTATCAGTCAGACAGTAAGGTGACAGTAGTGACTTTGTGTCTACTAGTATTGAAGAGACAATATAGTGTCTACTGATAGATACAGTATGTTGTCTACTAGTAGGGTAGATAAAGTATGGTGTCTACTAGTATGGTAGTGTTTTGAGCTCTATCATATCTTCAAGAACTCTGAGTGAAGAAAACTCATCATAATATAGTCACTCTTCTTACTCTCTTTACTGTACCAGTGCTGAGTCACTCTTCATACTCTCTTTACTGTACCAGTGCTGAGTCACTCTTCATACTCTCTTTACTGTACCAGCGTTGAGTCACTCTTCATACTCTCTTTACTGTACCAGCGTTGAGTCACTCTTCATACTCTCTTTACTGTACCAGTGCTGAGTCACTCTTCATACTCTCTTTACTGTACCAGCTTTGGGAGTCACTCTTCATACTCTCTTTACTGTACCAGCGTTGAGTCACTCTTCATACTTCTTTACTGTACCAGCGTTGAGTCACTCTTCATACTCTCTTTACTGTACCAGTGCTGAGTCACTCTTCATACTCTCTTTACTGTACCAGTGCTGAGTGACAATATTATAATGGTGAAGGAAGGACTGACATGTGGTTTAGCTTCATCTTTACACAGTGGACTTGCTGTCAGAACTGTGTTTAGTCTAGTGGTTCTCCTACTATTTTAATTATATTTCCCTTGAGGAACCATTAAAGTCACAGTTTAATCCCTTTTTTTTTACTCGCAAAGCATTAAAATAGCAACAAAACATTGTTCAGTGCCTCATTATTTATGTTTAAATCCTGAAAATTTCTAGCAAATTTCTTATTTTTTTATAATACACAGAGGACCTGTTAAAATGTTGCCCTGGACTCCATGACGTCCATTATTGTCAGTCTGAAAACCGCTGATTGAGACTCATTGCTCCACTGACATAAATATTGGTAAATGGACACATACCTATTGAAATGTTGATTGGAAAACCTATAGAAGTGTCTGAAGGGAAGAGAATCTTTGTTGTCTGGTGTTGACCAGCACCCAACAAGGCCACAGCTAAGACAGACACCTAGCTAGTAGCATCTGAGGGAGAATGGTTGTGGGGTGACAGCTGTGTTGTGGTGCAGTACAACTCATTCACCAAGCCTTGCTACAGTGAGGCCAAGTTTTCATAGAAACCTCTACAGTCATCTGGCCTCTGTGCATAAGTTTCCAAGCTGCCTGTAATGGGGATCTTCCTTGTCCCAGTGGGGAGGCACTCCCAATTTTCCCCACAAGTAAGGACCATAGATTCCTCCTTTAGTTCCAATGGGGAATTCTCAGTGGCTTCCACGAGGCAGGAGAAAGGGATCACTATTAAATAGTTGTAGATCATCTTTGGAGTCTCCCTGAAAAAATCCCAATAAATTCCCACTCTCCCACAAAAGGAGTGGGACTTACTTCTGGGAACTTCTTCCTATGGAAGTAAAAAGATCCCCTGAGAGTCCCCTTCAGAACAGAGAGGGCAATGTTAAGTCCCACAGAATGCCTCTCAAGCGACAAGAACATACATTAAAAACTTAGTGAAAAAAAGACAATTGGCAAGAGAAGCATTTATTGTGATAACGTTTTGGTGTTTGTGGAGGTTCATCGTGTTTATACAGAGACTCCAGTTAATATATATACTTCTTGAACTTAAGGTGGAAACTCACTTCTACTTTTTCCTTCGAGTGTATAATTGTGTGCTAACTAAAACCTCTGTATTACAGATAAAGCTCTACATAAAGTGAGAACATGATAAAGCTCTACACAGATTAAAACAAGGCATGATAGAGCTCTACAAAATGAAACATAACATGATAATGCTCTACAATGAAATATGACATGATAAAGGTCTACACAATGAACTATGACATGATAAGGCTTTACACAGTGAAACATGAAGAACCTCTACATAAAGTAAAACGTTATCTTGATAATGGCTTATTCTGCACCCTGTCTTTTCAAACACTATTGTTGGCACCACACCCCTTTACAACCTTCTGTTATATGTTGATAATACCTATGTTGAGTTTCTAGGTCAGTGCCCTCCTGCCTGTCTATAGAGTCAGATCTTTTAAGCATTTGCAATAACTACCTATATCTTCAATCTCACTTTTTTATATGCATAATTAGTACTAATACAAATCTCTACTAAGAACAGTAGAAATATAGTCTCTCTGTTTATATCTATTAATGTGAGTGTAGCTGCTGTCTGTTCCACTGACTTAATGTGCTGTGTGTATTAAAGCCAGCCTAGTTGGATCATCCACTGATACCAAGACCTCGCTTAGCTTCTCAATCCAGGATTCCTGTAAAGTCAGTTTCAGTTCATAAGACAATGTTTTGCCTGCACAGCAGAGTTTTTAAAGTTTGATGGAACATACCTGGTGGTGGGACAGGTATAATCTACCACATATGCTTGTGCAAGTGAAACATCGTCTTGAATAGAGATTACAGTTTTTGTTTGTGTTTATCAGGCGATGAATGACATGCCCATGCACTCTGTCCCAGGGCTAGACTCATGGAACTCCGTGTTCATCAAGAACTGCAAGAAGCCCCTATCACGAGCTTTTACCATCCTATGGAGAGGGAGCATTAACACGGGGGTCGTCCCACAGTTACTAAAAACAACAGACATAGCCCCACTCCACAAAGAGGGCAGTAAAGCAATAGCAAAGAACTACAGACCGATAGCACTAACATCCCATATCATAAAAATCTTTGAAAGGGTCCTAAGAAGCAAGATCACCACCCATCTAGAAACCCATCAATTACACAACCCAGGGCAACATGGGTTTAGAGCAGGTCGCTCCTGTCTGTCTCAGCTACTGGATCACAACGACAAGGTCCTAGATGCACTACCTGGAGTTTACCTGGAGAGAGTTCCGGGGGTCAACGCCCTCGCGGCCCGGTCTGTGACCAGGCCTCCTGGTGGATCAGAGCCTGATAAACCAGGCTGTTACTGCTGGCTGCACGCAAACCAACGTACGAGCCACAACCCGGCTGGTCAGGAACCGAATTTAGGTGCTTGTCCAGTGCCAGCTTGAAGACTGCCAGGGGTCTGTTGGTAATCCCCCTTATGTATGCTGAGAGGCAGTTGAACAGTCTCGGGCCCCTGACACTTATTGTATGGTTTCTTAACGTGCTAGTGACACCCCTGCTTTTCAATGGGGGGATGGTATATCGTCTGCAAATTCTTTTGCTTTCGTAGTGAGTGATTTTCGTGTGCAAGTTCGGTACTAGTCCCTCTAGGATTTTCCAGGTGTATATAATCATGTATCTCTCCTGCCTGCGTTCCAGCGAATACAGGTTTAGGAACCTCAAGCGCTCCCAGTAATTGAGGTGTTTTATCTCCGTTATGCGCGCCGTGAAGGTTCTCTGTACATTTTCTAGGTCAGCAATTTCACCTGCCTTGAAAGGTGCTGTTAGTGTGCAGCAATATTCCAGCCTAGATTTGAACAAGTGACCTGAAGAGTGTCATCATGGGCTTGGCCTTCCTAGTTTTGAAGGTTCTCATTATCCATCCTGTAATTTTTCTAGCAGATGCGATTGATACAATGTTATGGTCCTTGAAGGTGAGATCCTCCGACATGAATCACTCCCAGGTCTTTGACGTTGGTGTTTCGCTCTATTTTGTGGTCAGAATTTGTTTTGTACTCTGATGAAGATTTAATTTCCTCGTGTTTACCATATCTGAGTAATTTAAATTTCTCATCGTTGAATTTCATATTGTTTTCTGCAGCCCACTGAAAACGGCCACGCTAGCTGGAGATTCGTCTGTAAAAACTTGCATTTGTGGTCACAGAGGTGCCTGTGCTAACTTTCCCATGGTTTAGAAATATACCTAGTTGGATGAATCTTATTGTGGCTGGCTGGTCTAGTGGCTAACGCGACGGGCTGGAGTTTTAAGACTCTATGACCGCGGGTTCAATCCCGGCCGGGGGTATGGTTTATTTGCAATCGTGTCATTACGATTTCTTGAGTCATGTTGACGGCAGTGAAGGGACTTGAGCTAGAGTTCGTCACGGCCACGCTAGCTGGAGATTCGTCTGTAAAAACTTGCATTTGTGGTCACAGAGGTGCCTGTGCTAACTTTCCTATGGTGTAGAAATATACCTAGTTGGATGAATCTTATTGTGGCTGGCTGGTCTAGTGGCTAACGCGACGGGCTGGAGTTTTGAGACTCTATGACCGCGGGTTCAATCCCGGCCGGGGGTATGGTTTACAGTTTAACCCTTTTGGGTTGGCAGGCCCTCTCCTAAACTTGTTCTCAGGGTCGGAAATTTTTCGAAAAAAAAATTATTTTTTCTTATGAAATGATAGAGAATCTTTTCCCGATCATAATGACACCAAAAGTATGAAATTTGCTGGAAAACTTACGGAATTATGCTCTCGCGAAGTTAGCGGTCTCGACGATGTTTACGCATCTGTGATTTCATCCACTTTGAGCCCTATTTTCGACCAATTCCAATGTACCAGTCGATAAAAATCATACCTATTTTGTTAGACCTTCATTTTTTCTATCGAATGAGTACAAGAAACTACCCATTTACCGATTTCAACTATCCAATAAAGTGGTCAGAAATTGGCAATTTTGCCAATTTCACACAAATTTCAAAAGATGCCAATTTCCAAATAGGGTCAAGAATAAGCAAGACAGACATTCCTGGCACTAAAATGACATTTTCTCTGTTCATTAGTCACGTCCCCAGGCCTCTGTTATATTTCTTTTGCTTTCCACTTTGAATTTTTATTCTCACAAAAAATAGAAGATTTACTGCTATGCAGACTACTGCATTAGTGTAGAAATGGTATAAATAATATCAGCACATTTGTGAAAGAATATTAGACTCATCGGTTGACGTGTATTGGACGCATGGCATTTGTTTACTTCTGAACTTTGGTAAAAATCGGATTTCTGATACTTCGAACCCAATTTCAAGGTACTTTTCATTGTGAAACCAATCAGAATCATCTCAATTTCCTTAATATGTCTTCCATTCTATAAAATGAGACCAGGAAAACTAGAATACAACCATAAATACCATACGAAAATACACTGCAAAGTTGCTGTTTTAAACCAGAAACACGGTCGGAGTTTTTTTTTCTCATTATGCACTGTGTGCTGCAGGAATTTTTTTATACTGTGCACACTGACCACACAGACCCATTCTTTCATATGTAGGCCTACCAGCTTTCTCTCACCAGATTTGAAGGTGCTGGAATTTATGCATACTAGTACAGCACCAACCCTGGTGTGCAAGCTGTACTAGTACGGCACCAACCCTGAAAGGGTTAAGGGCTAAGGGGAAGCACTAAATTCCTGTATTCTTAAAAAACGAGGACATTCTTGATAAAAAACACCAATTTTCTGAAACAATTTGTGATCAATATGTATTAAATATTTTGCTTGGGACCATAAAATTTGATATCTAGGACTCTTGTTACTTTCATATTGGACTTGATCAGGAACTAAAACCAACTGTTTCTTGTATGGAAGGAATCCTTGAGAGTGTTGCCTGAGGTACTGTGGTGAAGGTCAACTGGAACACCCAGTTAAAAAAGGGTTTTAGTAATGGGGGAAAGCCCCCCGTGCCCATGCTCCCTCTCCAAAAGGAGGGAAAAAGGCTTGAAAAGGGGCTTCGGGGCAGTTTTGATGAACACGGAGTTCCATGGGGGCGGGGCCCGGGGGCAAAAGTGCATGGGCTTTGTCTTTTTATCGCCTTTCAAAAGTCTTTTGGCGTCGGGATAAAATCGGATGGGGCTTGTGTTAATAAAATTTTTGTGGTTTCCTCATAAAAAAAAAAAATTTGATCTTGGGGAAACTCTCATTCTGGTTAGCGGTTTGTTTAAAAAACTTTTTTCTTATTGGGCCCTTTGAGTAGCCCACTCTTTTCCTTTTCTGCCATCTGTGAAAGGACCCTTTCTTTTTTTTAAGTAGGGGCCCAAATACTGGACTTTTTTTCTGGGTTTTTTGGGTTTGGATGGGAAAAAGAAATACTTTGGGTTTCTTTCGTTTTTTTTCTTTTTTTGGTTTTTTTAGTTTTTCCCCGCGTTTTCCTGACCCTAAAGGATTCTTTAGCTTAAGTTCGATGCTTGCTATTTTCGACCAGTGTCTCCCTACGAAAATTTCAGAAATATTGACCTCTTTTAGCCGCTCTTTTATTTTTCCCCCGGGTCGCCTGAAAAGGGGAGGCCGCCCTTTTTTCTGTTTTACATCTACTCCCCCTTTTTTTCCTTAAAGGGGAATAAGCCTTGTGCATACATCAAAGTGCCACCGAGTTAACTGTTTAGGCAAAAGGTTTGGGGTTTGTGTTGCTTATAAATCTTCCCAGCTTATATGGGTTTTTAGGATTTGGTTTACTTGGTCCCCCCTTTATTTTTTTGTTATTGAAGTTAAATTTGGGGGGAAAGCTCCCTCGTAAATAATCTATTATGTCGGTCGGGGGGTTTTCCCCGCGCATACTTTCCCTTAACCTCAATTATGTTGTGACCCTATTTAAAATTGTTTTTATATGGTGAAATTTCTTTTCAGATAAATCATTGTTAGTAAAAGGATGAGGTCAAGGGGAATTCTCCAGTCAGTAGGCTCTATTATTTGGGGTTTAAAAATTGAATTTTGTGCAGGATTTAAAAGCTGCGGAGTGTGATTTTTTCATAAAACCCTGCCTCCGGGTGTATTACTGCAACAAAAAAATTTGCAATATTCTCCTTTTTTAGGTGCCTTAAGTTAAAATTCCCCCAGGAGCAAGATGTTGGGGTGGGGGAGCGGGAAAGGGTTTTTCCCCAGACAGTGGAAAATTTTTTAACATTTGTTCCGGGAATTTCTGGGATTTTGAAACCCGGAGGCTTGAAAAGACTAACACAATGACTGGGTTTTTGGGTTTTCTCGCCCTTTTTACTGTTTAAAATTTTTTTTTTTCCCAAAACCTCATTTGAGGCATTTAGCAGTTCTGTGCAAACAAGTAAACTCTCCCAAATGTACAGGCCAACCCCCCCCCCTTTTCCCTGTTCACTCTGTCACATCGGTTATGGGTTTTAAACCCTAAAAATCCATATTTCGTTGCCAAGTGTCCTTTTAAATGTTGGGTTCTCAGTAAAAAGCCGCGAACATTCCCCTTTGCCCTTTTGCAAGCGGGTCCACGGTTTTTGAAAGGTATTTTGTTTTTTGTTGCGGGCTTTAGACCCTTTTAATATTTGCAAAGAAATGTTATGGGGAACTGGTGGTATTGTTGGAACGGGGGGGGGTTTTTTTTTCCGGCATTAGAATCTTTTATCTTTTGGTTTGGAGTGGGGGCCCATCGACTGTGGTTCCACCCCAAAGGAATGACTGGTTTTGGTTTGTACGTTTTTTCTCCCCTTTTTCCTGCCAGTTTTTTTTTCCTTCCCTGGCACAAAAAAAAACCTCTCCTCTTAAAGGGCTGGGGCTCCCCCGGGGTTTTCCCCCTGGCCGGGATGTTTTTTGTATCTTTTTGTCCCCTTAAGATGGTATCCCTTTGGCAATTTAATTTATGCACAGTCTTTCCTGTACTGAAGGGGTTACACAGTTCGGGTTAAAAAACCCTTACAGGAAGGGAGTTTCCCTTTTCCCTGTTTTTCTTTAGGGGCCATGGGAAATTTCCCCTAGGGGGGTTAGTTGCACTTCCAAAACTGTTTTTCCAAAATTCCCCATCCCAGCAGATACCGGTGAAATAGTAGGGTGCACAGGCTTGGTTTCCTTTTCCCTTTGGGGTTTTTTTGTGACTGTTTTTCCCTTTTGGGTTTTTTTGGCATTTTTCCCGGGTCTTACTTCTACCCTCCCTAGCCCCAAACAATGGGCTCCCACCATTTTTTTTTTGGTAATATTTATCCTCCTATTGCTAGTGGAGCCCCTTTTTTTGCTTTTTCCCCTCGGTATTTCTATTTTGCAATATTGGTTTTTCTTATTTTTTGATTTAACATTTTGTTTCCCTACTATGGTCCTGCCCCCTTTTGGGTGGTCATTTATTTGTATTCCTTCCTGCGTAAAATTTCCCCGACTACCGGGAAAAAATCTCCAGTTTTTACCATTACTTTCCCCCCAGGACAGCATCTCCAGCTTCCCCATTACTGTCTCCCAGGACAGCACCCTCCCTTCACCATTACTGTCTCCCGGGGACAGCACCTCCAGTTTCCCCATTACTGTCTCCCGGGACAGACCTGGGTTTCCCCCATTCGTCTCCCAGGACAGAAACTATCGGGCCCCCTTTTTACTGAATACCAGGACATCATCCCCCAGCCTTACATTTTTTCCTACTAAAAGGGCCGGGTTCGGGGCATACCTTTTCACCCCGGATTTTTTAGTTCCCTCTGTTGTAGAAACTTCCAGGTTTTCTATGAAAGCAGTTTTAAAGTTGGGCCCTTTTTTAATTTCCCTTGGGGATTTTAGTCCAAAAAGATTTTTTCTCATTTTGGGCATCCCCAAAAACCCTTTCCCTTTTTAATTTACTGTTGGGGGTAGTTTTTGGGGATATTTTGCACAAGGGCTTTGACCCCAAATTTTTCCACAGAAATGAAAATTTTAAATGCTGTGGAAAACCCCGTTTGTTTGACGCCCAAACGCCCTAACCCAGTTCAAAATTTGATTTGAAGGGTTTGGTTTTACTGAAATTTCTAAGCAACCTCTTGAAAAAATTCTATTAAAACCTGCTAGGTGGTGAACAACGAAACCGTTTGAAACCAGCCCGGGGTTTGGGGACCAGTCAAGGGTTCGGACCGTCAAGGGTTCGGCCCCATTTAAAGGGTTCGGACCATTAAAGGGGTTCGGTCCATTCTATCTAAATTAAATCAGGGGTCACTTTTTAAAAAACCAAATACGGGTCGGGTTTTGGGAGCTAAACAAAAGGGAATTCAACTGGAAATTTTTACCCGAGTAATATTTTATTTTGATTGATACAAAAGTAAAACTTGCGTTTTTTGAAAAGCCGGGCCTGCTGGCATTTCCTAAAATTTACGAACGGTCGACCCTCCCCCCTTTTTTATCAATCGCTGAAACTAGCTTCTCTATTTTTTTTTTTTTTTTTCCGTCTCCCCCAAATAAATGCAAAATTTTATCACTATAGGGGGACTGGGGGAAAATTTTTTGGGGGAAAGGGGACGTTTTTTTCTGTTTTAATAATTGCTTCTCGTTGTGTTATTGCGCCCCTGGTAATTTACGGGTTTAAAAAGAAATTCACAGAAACGTCAAAATTTTAAAGGGCAAATTATTTACCACATTTCCTCCCCCTCAGGGGGCAGTTATTTTTACCACTGGGTACTCTATATTAAGGGCAGATTTTTATACCACTAGAAACTAAAAATTTTTAAAAAAGGGATTATTGTACCACTAGAATTTACTTCAAGGCCAAATTTTTGTACCACTAGCACTTCACTTTAAAGGGGCGTTATTGAAACCACTAGAAACCAAACATCATGGCAGATTTTGACCAGTGTCTACATTAAGGGCAGTTTAAATTTTAACATTCAGAGAAGTGCAAAACCCCGCACGGGTTTATAATAAAAAATTTGGCTTTAGGGGGTCATACTTAAGAAAAGATAAGATTTCGTTCGGTTTTAAAAAACCCGGAGGGTTAGCCCCCCAAGGAAAAACCCCAAAAAAGCAGTGCGTCACCCGAGGCCGTCTAACTTATTTTTTTTGGGGGCCCCTTTAATCTTGTCCCCCGGTTTCGACCCACCCAGTCGACTAACACCGGTACCTATTTGCTGCTAGGGGGAAACAGGAAAAACGGGGTTTTAAAGGAAAAACGTTTCGAAATGTTTCCATCCCGGGGGGAAATTTCAAACCCCGGGCCCCCTCCGTGGGTAAAGGGGGAGTTTTACCCACCAGGCCACCAGTATTAAAATTCATAGGGAGATTTAATGCGGGAAGGAATAGGCCTATTTTAGAAGGGTTTTGGGGCTGGCCAATGGGTAAAGTTTTAAAATTTTTATATGGGAAATTTAATAATCCACTAGGGGTTTAGGTTATTTAGGGGTTATTCCCTGTTTACCCCTAGGGGGTCAGCATTACTTTCATGGGGGGGCCCAAAATTTAAGATGTTTGGATTAAACATTTCAGAAAACCCAAATTGGGTTTCCAGAAAGCCAGAAAAGCCCTTGTGGGTTTCCCCAACTAAATTTGTTTGGGTTAAAAATATAAATGGGTTACCTTTGGAAAGCTCTGAGCCAGCAAAAAACGGGCCCAAAATAAACCTATCCCTGCGGGTATTAAGGTAAGCCCAAAAAACAGTTTAAAGGATAATGCTTCCCCGACTTTAATTTACTTACCATTATATTTTTTATTTTATTTTTATTATTTTTAAATTTTTATTATAACAATACCAACCCGGCTAAACCTACTGGGGTTTTAAATACACGCTGGAAATTTCCCTTTCCCAGCCCCTAAGAAAACCCTTTGTCTTGGCCCGTCCGGGTTTAAACCCTTTTATGGAAATCTAGGGGGCCCCCCCATGAAAGACAATTAGAGGGCCCCCTAATTAAACGGGAAAACCCAAAATTGGGCACCCCCATGAAAGAAAATTGGAAGCCCCGAATAGACAGGAAGAAAAAAATTTGGGGGGCCCCTAAAATAGACAGGAAAAAACAAACTGGGGGCCCCCGAATAGACAGGGAAGAGAAAATTGGGAAAGGCCCCCCCGAATAGACGGGAAAAGGGGAAAAAATTGGGGGCCCCCAAAATTTAGACAGGAAGAGCAAATTGGAGGCCCCCGAAAAAGACAGGGCCTGGAATAAATGTAAATTAATTTTGGGAAATTGACGAAAAACACCCCCCCCCAAGATTTTTGTATGAGAGATCCCATTTCCAAAGGGTTAATGTAGAGGACCCCAAACTCAGTAATCTACAACACTTGGGGGAAAAAATTGGGGGGTTTAAAAATAAAACAGAAATGCATTTAGAAAGTGTATTTTTTCAATTTAAAGCTAAGTACATTTATACACGGGGAAAGGGGAAGAGAGAGCGCAGCCGGTTTAGGAGGGACACAGTCTCCAAAACATTACTCCCCAGGTATTCAAAAAAAATTTACTACGGTAACATCACTACCCCCAAAAACTTTGGACTTCATAAACCATAATTTGAGAAAAGCTTAAGTCCCCAAAACAGTTTCATGTTTGGGGGCAGCACTGCTGTTTTTGTTTTATATCAAAAAAACCCAAAATGGGGTCTCCCCTTGACAATGGAAGGGACAAATTTTAAGAAATAGTAAAAAAGGCTTCATAACCGGGGCGGGAAAACCCATGGTGTGAAAAAAAAGCCCCAAAAACAAAAAACTAAGAAAAACCACCGTAATAAAGCTAAAGAATGTTTCGGGCATTTTTGGATTATCATGGGTTGACGGGGTGCTTACTAAAAATTTGATAGGCACCGGGGACACTCCTGGGGTATCATTCAGACAGTAAGGTGACGAAATTTGGTTTTTGTTTCTACTAGAAATGAAAGAAAATTTATATTGTCTACTGATAGATACGGGTAGTTGTCTACTAGTTGGGGAGATAAAGTAGGGGTTGTTACTGTAGGGTGTTTTTTTGAGCTCTTCTTTATTTTCAAAAACCCTTTGATGAAGAAAATCATCATAAATAGTCACTCTTCTTACTCCCCTTTATTTGTACCATTTGCTGAGCCCACTCTTCATACTCCTTTACTGTACCGGGGCTGTTTTCATTTCTTCTACTTCTTTCCTGTACCAGCGTTGAGTCACTCTTCATACTCTCTTTACTGTACCAGCGTTGAGTCACCTTAAAAATTCTTTACTTTCCCCCCCCCCCCCAGAGTGAGTCACTTTAAAACTCTTTTTAAACAAAACCAGCGTTGGAGTCACTCTTCAAATTTCTCTTTAGTACCAGCGTTGAGTCACTCTTCATACCCCTTTTTTAACGTACCAGCGTTTGAGTCACTCTTCATACTCTTTTTTACTGTACCAGTGCTTGAGTCACTTCATACCCCCTTTTTTTACTTTTAACCAGTGCTGAGTACAAAATTAAAAAAGGTAAAGGGAAAAGGACTGAAATTTTGGGGTTTTAGCTTATTTTAAAACAGGGACTAGCTGTCAGAACTTTTGTTTAGCCCTAGGGGCCCCCTACAAATTTTAAAATTATTTTTTCCCCTTGGGGAAACCCATTAAAGCCCACATTTAACCCCCTTTTTTTTACTCCCCAAAGCTTAAAAATAGAAACAAAACATTGTTCAGGGGCCTAAATTATTTATTTTTAAAAATCCAAAAAATTTCAGAAAATTTTCTTATTTTTTTATAATACAAAAGGGGAAACCTTTTTAAAATGTTGCCCGGGATCCATGACGCCCCATTATTGCCCATCTAAAAACCCCGGGGATTGAGACTCTTTTCTCCACTGAAAAAAAAAATTGGAAAATGGAACCATACCTTTTTAAAATGTTGTTTGGGAAAACCTATAGAAGTGTCAAGGGAAGAGAATCTTTTTTTGGTCGGTGTTTAACCACCCCCAAACAAGGCCACAGCTAAGACAGACACCTAGTTTTTTTAGCACTGAGGGGGGAATGGTTGGGGGGTGACAGCTGTTTTTGGGGTTTGCAGTACAACCATTCCACCAAGCCTTGTACAGTGGGGGCCCAAGTTTTCATAGAAACCTCTACAGCCCCATCGGGGCCTCTTTTGCATAAGTTTCCAAGCTGCCTGTAATGGGGTTTTCCTTTGCCCCTTTTTGGGGGGGCCCAACCCCCAAATTTCCCCACAAGAAAGGGACCATAGATTCCCTTTAGTTTCCAAGGGGGGAATTCTCAGTGGCTTCCACGAGGCTTAAAAAGGGGGTTCACTTTTTAAAATATTTAGATCTTTTTTTGGGAAAGTCCCCCCCAAAAAAAAATCCCAAAAAATTTCCCCCACTCTCCCAAAAAAGGGGATTGGGATTTACTTCGGGAAAACTTTTCCCTATGGAAGTAAAAAGATCCCCTGAAAGTCCCCTTCGAACAAGAGGGCAATGTTAATTTCCCCAAATGCCTCTAAAGCGACAAGAACATACATTAAAAAACTTTTTTAAAAAAAAAAGAAAATTTGGAAAGGAGAACCCTTTTTGGAAAATAACGTTTTGGTGTTTTTGGGGTTCATGGGTTTTTCATACAGAGATCCAGTTAATATATTTTACTTCTTGAACAAAAGGGGTGGAAACCTCACTTCTATTTTCCCCCGAGTGTATAATTGTGGGCTAACAAAACCTCTGTTTACAGATAAATTACAAAAAGTGAAAACATAAATAAAGCCTACAAAATTAAAACAAAGGCTTGATAGAGCCTAAAAAATGAAACATAACATTAATGCTCTAAATGAAATATAAACCTGAAAAAGGGGTTCTCCCAATGAACTATGACATGAAGGCTTTACCAGGGAAAACATGAAGAACCTCAAAATAAAGTAAAAGTTACTTGATAATGGCTTATTCTGCACCTGTCTTTTATCATAATTGTTGGCCCCCACACCCCTTTTCAACCCCTTCCCGTTATATGTTTTGGGAATTTCCTATGTTTAGTTTCTAGGCCCGGGGCCCCCCTCCTTTTCTATAGAGTCAATCTTTTTTTTAAACATTTTTCAATAACTACCTAAAATCTTCAATCTCACTTTTTTATATGTTAAATTTGTACCCAATAAAAAAATTCTACTAAAAACAGAAAAAATATAGTCTCCTGTTTATATCAATTTAATTTTGGGGTTAGCTGCTGTCTGTTTTTTCCCCTGACTTAATGGCTGTGTGAAATTAAAACCCGCCTAGTTGGATCATCCATGGGTACCAAAAACCTCGCTTAAACTTCTCAATCCAGGAAATTTCCCGTAAAGTCCCGTTTCCGTTCATAAGACAATGTTTTGGGCCCGCCCCAGCAAGGGGTTTTTAAAGTTTGATGGAACATAAACCCGGTGGTGGGACAGGTATAATTTACCAAAAAGCTTGGGGCAAGTGAAACAAACGTCTTGAATAGAGTTACAGTTTTTTTTTTGTGTTTATCAGGCATGAAAAGACATGCCCAAGCACCTGTCCCCCGGGCTAGACTCAAGGAAAAAACCCGGTTCATCAAGAACGGCCCAAGGGAACCCCTATCACGAGCTTTTCCCCTCCCATGGAGAGGGGGCATTTAAAACGGGGGGCGGCCCACATTTTTTAAAAACCAGGGCATACCCCCCTCCAAAAAAGAGGGGAGTAAAGCAAAAGCAAAGAACCCACAACCCCATAGCACTAACATCCCCAAACATAAAAATCTTTGAAAGGGTCCCAAGAAGCAAGATCACCACCCAACAAAAAACCCTTTAATTACACAACCCCGGGCAACATGGGTTTAGAGAGGCGCTCCTGTTGGGGGCTCAGCTACTGGAACACAACGACAAGGTCCAGATGCACACCGGGGGTTTACCTGGAGATTTCCGGGGGTCAAAAGCCCCCGCGGCCCGGGCTGTAACCCGGCCCCCTGGTGGATAGAGCCTGATAAAAACCCGGCCCGTTACTGTTGGGTGACCAAAACCCCAAAGACGAGCCACAACCCCCGGGTGGTCCCGGAACCGAAATTTTTGGGGTTGTCCAGTGCCACTTTTAAGCTTTCCAGGGGTTCTGTTTTTGGGAAACCCCCTTATGTTTTCTGAGAGGGGAGTTGAACAGCTCGGGCCCCGGGCACTTAATTTTATGGTTTCTTAAGTGCTAGTGGGCCCCCTTTCTTTTCAAAGGGGGGGTTGGTTTTCGTCTGCAAATTCTTTTGCTTTCGAAGGAGTGATTTTTTGTTTTTTTCAAGGGTTTGGTACAAATCCCTCTAATTTTCCTGGTAAAATAATCATGTTTTCTCTCCTGCCTGCGTTCCAGGGGAATACAGGTTTAGGAACTCAAACGCTCCCAAATAAAATTTAGGTGTTTTAAACTCCTTTTTGCGCGCCGTTTAAGGTTCCCTGTTTTCTTTTTTTAGTTCCGCAATTTCACCCGCCTTTTAAAGGGGCTGTTGTTTTGGGAGCAATATTTCCCGCCTAGAAAGAACAATTCCCCGAAGAGTGTCATCATGGGTTGGCCTTCCAGTTTTGAAGGGGGCTCATTATCCATCCTGTAATTTTTCAGCAGATTTCGATTGGGTACATGTTTTTGGCCTTGAAGGTGAGTTTCCCCCGACATGATCACTCCCAGGCTTTGACGTTGGGTTTTTTCGCTTCTATTTTTTGGGGCAGAAATTTGGGTTTTGGGCTCTGATGAAGATTTTTAAATTTTCCCCGTGTTTACCATATCTGAGTAATTGAAATTTCTCATCGTTGAATTTCATATTTTTTTTCTGCAGGGCCCCCTGAAAACGGCCACGTAGCTGGGGATTCGTCCCGTAAAAACCCTTTCATTTGTGGCACGAGGTGCCTGTGCTAACTTTCCCATGGTTTTTTGAAATTTTAACCTAGTTGGGTGAAACTTATTGTTTGGTGGCTGGTTTTAGTGGCTAAAAGCCGGGCCCGGAGGGTTTTAAGACCTATGACCCCGGGTTCCCAATTTCCCCCCCGGGGGGGGGATGGTTTTTTTTGCAATCGTGTCATTACGATTTCTTGAGTCAAAGTTGACGGCAGGAAGGGGCTTGGGGCTAGAGTTTTGTCACGGCCCCGCTAGGGAGATTCGTCCCTTTTTAAAAAATTGCATTTGTGGTCACAGAGGTGCCCCGTGCTAACTTTCCAAAAAAGGGAGAAATTACCCATTTTGGTTGAACTTATTGGGCTGGTGGTCAAATGGGGTAACCCCGAGGGCTGGAGTTTTTTAGACTCCCATGACCGGGGGTTCAATCCCGGGCCGGGGGGATGGTTTACCCTTTTTTAACCCCTTTTTTGGGGGTTTGGGAGGCCCTCTCCTAAAAATTGTTCTCAGGGGCCCTAAATTTTTTTGAAAAAAAAAATTTTTTTTTTTCTTATGAAATTTTTTAGGAATCTTTTCCCCCATCATAATGACCCCCAAAAGTAAAGAAATTTGCGGAAAAAATTAAAGGAATTATGCTCTCGCCCAAGGTTTTTGGTTTTCGACGATTTTACGCATCTGTTATTTCATCCACTTTGAGGCCCCATTTTCGACCAAATTTCCCAAAGTCCATCATAAAAAACATACCTATTTTTTTAGAAACCTTTATTTTCTATCGAATGAGTAAAAAGAAAAAAAACCCATTTTACCGATTTTTAACTATCCAATTTAAAATGGTCAAAATTGGCAATTTTGGCCCCAAATTTTACAAAAATTCAAAAGATGCCAATTTCCAAATGGGTCAAGAATAAGGGAAGACAGACAAATTTCCCGGCACTTTAAAAAAGTCATTTTTTCTGTTCATTAGTTTTTGTCCCCAGGCCCCCTGATTATTTCTTTTTCTTCCAAATTTTAATTTTTATTCTCAAAAAAAAATAGAAGATTTAAATGCTATGCAAAACTACTGCAAATTTGTGAAAAAATGGTTTTAAAAAAAATATCAGCACATTTGTGAAAGAATAATTTGATCCCTCGGTTGACGGGGTATTGGACGCCCGGCATTTTTTTTTAAATTCTGAAATTTTGGGTTAAAAATCGGATTTTTGATACTTTTGAACCCAATTTTTAAGGGACTTTTCATTTTGAAAAACCAACAGAATCATCTCAATTTCCTTATATGTCTTTTTATTTTATAAAAGGGGGACCAAAGGGAAAAATAAATACAACCAAAAATACCAAAACAAAATTTCCTCCCAAAGTTGCTGTTTTAAACCAAAAAACCTTTTGGGGTTTTTTTTTTTTTCATTTTGCACTGTTTTCTGCAGGAATTTTTTTTTACGTGACAAATGAAAACCCCACAGCCCCTTCTTTTCATATGTAGGCCTTCCAGCTTTCTCTCACCAATTTGAAGGTGGGTTTGGGAAATTTTTGCATACTAGTACAGCACCAACCCTGGTGGGGCAAGCCCCAAATAGTAAGGCACCAAACCCCCTTTAAAGGGTTAAAGGGGCTAAAGGGGGGGCACTTAAAAACCTGTATTCAAAAAAAAGAGGACCTTTTTGATAAAAAAAACCAATTTTCTTAAACAATTTTGGGGAAACAATAGTATTAAATATTTTGCTTTGGGGCCATAAAATTTGATACTAGGACTCTTGTTTTTTTCATATTGGGCTTGGAAACAGGAACTAAAAACCCAAAAGTTTTTTTTTATGGAAAAGGGAAACCTTTTAGAGTTTTTTTCCCCGAGGAAATGTGGGGAAGGTTAACTGGGGAAAAACCCCGTTAAAGAACAGTTTTTTTCTAATTGG
Source organism: Cherax quadricarinatus (assembly GCF_026875155.1). Lineage (NCBI taxonomy): Eukaryota > Metazoa > Arthropoda > Malacostraca > Decapoda > Parastacidae > Cherax > Cherax quadricarinatus. The sequence continues at coordinate 2,249,109 of NC_069455.1, read as the reverse complement.
GAAAAGAGGACATCAAAAAGTGGCTTCTTGGGGCTGGGCAAAAAAACAATTAAAAATGATTTTTAAAACCCGCGAATTCATTTACAGGTGCCCCAACTTACGATTTCTAAAATTTTCAACTTTTAATTTTAAAGATGTTTCAAAAGCAATTACTTCGGAGATGAAATTTAAGATAAGTTAAACCCGCATGAAGGTGGGCAAAATTTTTGTTAAAAGTAAATTTTTTATTTACTTGTTTAAGCACCCGTGTTTTTTTTTTTTTTTTATTTACTTATTTATCATGTATTTTATATTAACTTCAATTTTTGTCGACTTATGATGGGTTTTTTTGAAAAATAACCCCATATTAAGGGGCGAAGAGCACCCGTATTTACAATAAAGTGTGAAATACAAGCCTGAAGAGTTTTTTGAGCATATTCCCCGGAACCCGGTTTTTTGTATGGGTGGGTCAAACAAAATTAATATTTTAAAAAAGTGGATTTATGGTCCCTTTTGGTTTTTTTTACTTTTTTGGTGCAGTTGATAGTCTAAACTTTTCAACTTTAAAAAGGGTAAATCCCGGGAATAATGAGGCATTTTTTAGGGGTTCCCCTGAACATTGAAGTGTAAGTTCTATCAAAAAGAGAGTCCCCAAAAAGATTGAACTTAAAAGGTTTGGTTGGGGGAATATTTTTGGGGAAAACCCGAAACAAATGAGCCCCAAACCAAAAAGAATTCCCCTGTTACTGGGATTTATCGAAACATATCCACAATTAAATTTAAAAAAAAAATTTTTAAAAAAATGGATGGCATTTCCCGGGCACAAAAATATAATTTTAAACCAAATTTAATGAAAAATCATCCCTTAAACCCCGAACCCAAAAAACACAGCTTCCCCCTCCCCGAGCCAGAGTACCCCCCTCTTTGTCCCCACTCAGTGCTTGTTGCATTGCCCGGTCAAAAAACTAGAACCAGAGTATCTCCCCTTTTAAAATCCCCACTTCAAGGGTTTTTGCATTGCCTGGTCAAACACCAGAACCCAAATACCTCCCCTTTTGGTCAACTTCGTACTTTCTTCATTTCCCGGTCAAACACCAAGCCAGAGTGGCCCCCCCTTAGGGCACCCATTTCTTTTCTGCATTGCCGGTCCCAAACCAAACCCAAATATCTCCCTTATAGTCCACTTTATTTCTTGTTGCTTTTCCCGGTTTAAACACCAAACCCGAGTATCTCCATTAAATCACATTTCAGGCTTGCGGGATTTCCTGGTCAATCATCAAACACCCCCCCTTATGTCACACTTTAAGGGTTTCTGCATTTCCCCGGGCAAAACCAGAGCTAGAGTACCCCCCTTATAGTCACACTTCAGTGCTTTCTGCATTGCCTGGGCAAACAACCAGAGCCCGGGTTTCCTTCCCCCCATAGTTTACACTTCAGTGGGTTTTTTACTTTGTTTGGGCCCAAAAACCCCGCCAGAGTGTTCCCCCATAGGACACTTTTAAAGCCCTTTCTACATTTCTTGCTTTAAAACACCAGATTTCAAACCAAAAACCCCCTGGGGGTTAAGGGAAGCCCGCCAAAAATTTTTTTTTGAACAAACCTTGTTGGTCTCCCTTTAACCCAACACCCAGATCTTCAAAAAGTCCTTTTTTATAACTCTTGAACTCAGAAAAATTCAAACAGAAGCTGCCATTAAAAGCCTTCAATGATGACATAACATCAGTAAAAAAAATTCCATGTCATCCCGTTTAGTTTGCAATGTAGAAAAGCCCCCGTTTTTTAAAACTTATGCCTAATTTTTCATCGGACTGCTTGGCAGAGTAGAGAACGGGCAAGGGCGTTCAAACTCTCGCCTGGACCCCTCCTTTGGGTAATCTTCATTTCAGCAAAGCCTTCAACAAAGGAGGATTTTGGGTTCCTTCTGTTATTAAAAAGGCCAATATTGGGCCAAAAATACCACACTTGGATCCAAATTGAGGACCCGCGTGGAAAAAAAAGCTTTTATGCCACAAGACGGAAAAGAAAACACCAACCCTTTACTCTGGCAGTACCCTTCTCCAAAAACACCCCCCATCTGAGATTTATATACCCGGAGACTCGAAGGGAAAGGGGAAAACCCCTTCGTACAGCAAAATGATGCAACGAGATAAAGTCTTGATCACATGAAAATGCGGCCCAAGAAGGCCCAACTTCATCCTGTTTCCTACTTGTAAGTCCCCAAACAATAAAAATGCTTTCAAAAGACTGATGTAGGGGAAAACTCTTTGCTTTCCCAAAAAAGCTAGGGAACCCTTTAAACCCTTTTCAACCCCGTGTAAAAAAAAAAAAAAAAAAAATTTTTATGGTTCTTAACTAGGGGGGGTGGGAAACAAGAGGGAGCTGAGCCCTGCCAAAAACTCCTGGGGGAGGTGGCAACAAGAGCAGATGCAGGGCCCCGCCAGAAAAAAAAATCCTGGGTGGTGGGCAACAAAGCAAAGCAGCCCTGGCCCGAAGGAAATCCTGTTTAATCCCCTCATGTATATAACTTGTGATAAAATAAATACCAGCTAGGCGAGAAATTTTTTTCTTTAGCCCCTTGCTTTAACAAGTGAATTTTAAGGGGAAGGGGTTCCCAGCAATGAGCTTCTTGGGGGATTGAGGGTTTTTGATTTTAAAAAACATATCTTCCATGGAGGGTGAAAAAATCTTGTTGTCCCACAGTGATACAGTTCATGCAGTTATAAAACTTTAAAGCAATTGCACGTTTTTACAATCCATTTAGATTTCTGTGAAATTTACTTTAGGGCATTAGTAAGATTTTTTAGTGACAGTTTTCGGTTATTTCCCTTTAAAATTCTAAACCGGAAATAAAGTTTTTAATCTCAACAATCCTATCACGATACTAAAATCCCAAACCCCCTTCCTCAAGTTAAAAAACCTTTTTAGATTTGGGACAAAACCCAAAATAATTTAGAGTTTTATTTTGCTTTTAAATCCAAGGGTCGGAAAAGAACTTTTTTCAAACTAATTTCAACATGGGGGGCAGCAAAATCAATTTTAAAGGGCCAAACATGGCCCTTTTACATCAATCTCACGATTCTCCCCTTTTTCAAACCCTAGTTGGGGTTTTAGCCCGCAACAATTTGCCCATTTGTTGGGGTTTGTAGCCAGCAACATTTGCACCAATTGTTGGGGGGGTTTTAAACCAAACAAATTAAACACCAAAAGTTGGGGTTGGTTTTTGCAGCAACATTTTTCACCAAAGTTTTTGGGGGTTTTGCCACAAAAATTAGCCAAAAAAAGTTGGGGGTTTTTGCCCGCAACATTGCACCATAAAATTTGGGTTGTACCAGCAACCCTTAGGGACCATATTGGGGTTTTTTGCCAGCAAAAATTTTGCACCAGGTTTTGGGGTTTTTCCCCAAAAACAGCTTTGAGAAATTTGCCTATCTTCGCATTTCCCTTTTTTAGTTGTGGTATAGTGGAATGTTTTAAAGGGGACCCAAATAATGAAGATATCTGTAAGTTTTAACTTAACTAATGTTTTTTACCCTGCAAATGATGGGGGGGGGAAGTCGTTTGCTTGTTTTAAAATCTTATATGTGAAAAGAACCTGGGGGAAAACCCCCCAAAAAAAGTTAGACAGAGTTACTTTTTTCCTTTGGGGGCCTTTAATACCTTAATTTTTTTAAATATAAATGATTTATACTAGGAATAAGGTTTAAAAAGAGTTTTTTACATTTAAAAAGTGTGTTTTGCTTTAAAAAATTAAAAAAAAAAATTCCCCTCCCTTTCTATCAATACATTTATTAGGTACCTTTTGGCTGTTTTTCCCCGGGAAATGGTTCATGCTTTTTGATGGCTTTGACATGTTTACCTGGAATTACCTGGAAGACTCCGGAGGGGAAACGCCCCCCGGCCCGGTCTGTGACCCGGCCCCCTCGTGGATTGACCGAACAAAACCGGCTGAGACAGGTTTGAATTGCAGTAAAAATGTATTTCCATCTTCTCTTTTTATTTATTTATATAATAAATTTGTGCACAAAATACAGAGGACAAAAAAAATACAGATAAAGCATATGCCAAAGCACTTATACTATGCATACCCAATTACGGGCGGGCTTAAAATTAATTTAAGGGATTAACTAAGCAATATGAAGTCAGTGATAAAACTTAAATTAAAACAGTTTAACTAAAAGCACAAGTGGTATTAAAAAAAAGACGGGTTCATATGGGGAAATTCTGTAATTTTAGTGTTTTTAAAAAATAAAAAAGGGTTAGTTTTTGGGTTTTTGGGTTTAAAACATTTATGTGATATAATTGGAGAAACATTTAAATCTACAATTTTAAGGTTCAGTTTTTTCAGTATTTTTTTGGGTTTTTTGGGTGAGTAAGGGTTTTTGGGATTTAAGACTTGAATTTTTTAAACAGGTAGTGTTTCTTTATATTTCCCGGTAATAAAATTCCAGATTTTAGGGCCTTTTTTGTGCATTGAGTTTTTGCATAGTGTGGAATGAACACGGGGAAACTAAAAGAGTGACCCTGGTTTGTTTTTAAGGTCATGTGTTCTGTTGAGGTTGGAAAAGGAGATTTTGAGGGGGGGGTTTAATATCAAGTTAAGTGTTCTATGTAGGGAATTAGGTGCAGAAATAATAGGGATTTTTTGAAAGGTGAGTATTTTTAGTGAAATTGAATTTTGGGTGGAGTGTGCGGGCCTGTAGGAGAATTTGTTATCATTTAACTCCCGCCTTTTTTTGGGGGAATTTAGTGGCCTGAGAGGGGTTAATTTTTTGTTGCCCCCCATCCCACAAATTCCATGGGTTTAGTTTGGGGGTAAATAAGAAGTGAATGGGGCCCGGGGGGGGGCCCTTTGACTGGGGAACCCATAGTACCGTATCTTCGATAGAAAGCCTACAGTTTTGGGAAAAAATTTTCTTAAAAATTTTTGTTGTAAAATGTGTAAAAATTTTTGAGTCATTATCAAGGTGGTTTCCCTAAAAATTTTTTTCCCTCTGTTAGCTTTGTGATAGGTGATCCGTTTAATCATTATGTTAAGAGGGACCCCTTAAAGCTCTGTTACCAAACTGAATGAAGTGGGTTTTTGTAAATGTTTAGTGTAAGTTTGTTAGCCCCTCATCCAGGTAGTTTATTTTCTGTAATTCGGTATTTACAGTTTTGGGGGCTAGTTGACGGGGCTCGGGTGAGGAAATTTTGTAGTGTCATCTGCAAATAGTGGGTTTTGGAGTAATTGCGAAGCATTTGGAAGGTCATTTAGGGAATAGAAAGAAAGAGGGCCAAGGCCCATTTCCCCCTGGGGGACAACCAATTTGAAATTTTGGTTTTGCGCAAAAAAGGGTTTTCCCCCCATTTGCATACATATTGGCTTCTGTTGCTGAGGTATGATTTGAGGTATTTTGGGGGATGCCCTCTTAAAACCATAGTGTGACAATTTTTGTGGACCAAGTCATGGAAAACTGTATCAAAAGCTTTACGTAAGCCCAATAAAGATCCCCAGTGGGGGGTTTTTTTTTTTCTCTTTTGCAGGGGTTAATATATTTTCCCTAGCATGTGTATAATAGCATCATGAGAAATTTCTATTGGGCCCTGAATCCAAATTGGCGGGGGTTTGATATTTTTTTGGGAGAAAAGGGTGGGAGTAGTTTCTTTTTAATAAATTTTAATTTTTTTCGAAGTTTTTTTGAGGGGAAGGGTTGAATTTGGGAATATTGGCCTATGGGTTTTTTCAACTCTTTTTTTTTGGCCCTCCCCCTTTTGTGGATCGGGGTTGACCCTTGCTATTTTGAGTACTGTAGGGAAGGGGGAGGATTAAAAATTGGATTTTTTTAAAAAGTTTTTGAAAAATGTTTGGGAGATGGGGCATTTGTGACACTTTTTTTTAAAAAAGGGGGTAAGGGTATTTTAAAATCTCCTGCCTTTTTTTTTAAGGTGCTTTAAATAATAAGGGAACTTCGTAGGGGTTTAAGTCGGAGCTAGGAACAGTGTGTTCGGGTAGTTGCCGGTGAGGTAGTCATTTGGGGGGGGTATCTGACTTGGGATTTTATTGGAAAGGGTTTTTTCCCCTATAGGGGAGAAGAAATCATTGAGCTTTTTGCGTTTCTTTGGGGGGAATTTGGGGGGTTAAATCTATTTTGCTAATTTTATTTCGCTATTTCGTGATATCTTTTTTTTTCCCAGAATTTTTTGATGGGGTTTTTTCCCAGGTTTTTTTTTATATCACCTCGTAAGTTGGTTAATCTGTTTTCCATAATACAATTTTTTTGCCCTTCTTTTTTCAGGCGGTTGGGATTGACAGTAACGTTTTTTTTTGGGTTTCTCTGGTTATGGGGCCCCTTTCCCTGTACTGTTTTTCATATTGGTTTTTTTGGGTATTTAGGGGATTTGAGAAAGGGTGTTTACCAGGGACTGTTCATCTCTTTGCTGTCATCTGTTTATTTTTTTTTTGGGGGCAGTGCTTGTTATAGAGGTTTTGGGGGTTTTTTTTAGAAAATTTTTAAATACATTCGCCAATATCTGATAGTTTTCTTGTGGGTATAGGTTGGTAGACAGCAACCACCCGGGGAATACTCCGTCCTGCCAGATGACTGTGAAAACAAAAAACCTGTAACTTTTTTACATGAGGGGTGGGTTTGCGGGTTTTTTCATTTTCTGTCCAAAAACCCACCCCTAAGTTTAACAGGGATATTTTCTATTTCCTTTTTTTCATTTTGGGCCCACATTTCACAGACCGCACATGCATATATATATTTCATACACCCTAGGTTTTTTCCCCTTTTTTCTAAATAGCTCTTTTTCCCCTTTTTTTTATTTCTTCTTTTTTCCAGGGGGAAGGGGAAAAAAAATTTTTCCCCCTCCGTAAGCCATGCGTGTCGTATGAGGCAAACTAAAAGGCCGGGAGCAATGGGCTAGTAACCCCTTCCCTTTTATACTTTTTACAAAAAAAAAAGAGAAGAAGAAAAATTTTAATAAAACTGGGTTGCTTAAATTGCGGGAGGGAAAGTGCGGATGACAAAAAACAGATGATTTTTTAAATTTTTATAAAAGGGAAAAGGGAAGTTGGATGTCCTGGGCCCTAACGAAACAAAGCTAAAAGGGGGTGGGAAAGGGGTTTTCAGTGGGGGGAAATAAAGGGGAATTAAATCTGGAGTATCTGAGAGAGTTAAGAAAAGGGAAAGGGGGTAGCATTAAGTTAAATGATCATTTAAAGGAAGGAGAAAAAAGAATATAATGTGTAAATTCAAAATTTAAATGGGGTTTTAAAAAGTAAAGGTTGGATGCAAAGTGGGCCCATAATAAGCGGGGTAGGGCACCTGGAGAAGAGAAAAATTTGCAGAGGAAGAGAGAGTTTTTGGGAGATTTAAGTGAATGTATAGGACCCCTTTGAACCAAATGAGAGAGTAATTGGGTGGGGGAAACCTGAATGCTAAAGTAGGAAAAAACCTTTTAAGGGGGTGTGGTGGAAAGTTTGGGGTGCCGGGTGTAAAGAAAAGGGGCCCCCTTTTTGTTTGAATTTTGGGTATAAAAGGGTTTTTGTTATGGGGTAATACATATTTTAAAGAAAAAGAGGATAAATAAGTATCACGTATGATGTGGGGCAAAAATGACAGTATTTTGTTGGATTATGAAATTGGGTAAAAAAAAGACTGTTTTTAGGCCCTTAAAGGATGTCCCGGGTTTTATAGGGGGGCCACAGATATATCAGATCACTTTCTATTTGTAGCTACACGAGGAAAAAGGTAGAGGGGAATACGGGAGAATAAAAACCCAATCAGGGAAGAGAGAGGTGAAGGTTTTTTAAACTAAAAGAGGAGGCCCCGTTAGGGTAAGATTAAAAAACAGCTTTTTGGAGGATGATGGGGTAATGAAGCTTTGGCAATGGGGTCGAAGAGGGATGGGGTAGGTTTTTAAAAAAGTATGTTAGAGTGTTCCAGAAAGTTTGTTTTGGGTTTCAGGAAAGGGGGGTTTCAGGAGGGAAGAGGAGCGATTGGGGGAATGATGATGTAAAGAGAGTAGTAAGGGGGAAAAAGTTAGCATATGAGAATTTTTTAAAAGTAGAATGATGCAAGGGGGGAAAAGTAATGGAGAAAAAGAGAGAAGTTTAAAAGAGTGGTGAGGGAAAGTAAAAAGAGAGCAAAGGGGAGAGGGGGGTGAGATTTTAAACAACAAATTTTGGTTTAAAATAAAAAAAAGTTTTGGAGTGAGATTTAAAAAGTTTAAAAAAGCCTAGAGAAAAAAATTTGGGTTTTTCATTTTAAAAAAAGGGGAGGAGAAATTTTTTAAAAGGAGAGTTAGAGGTTTTTGGGAAGATGGAGGGATTAAATTTTTAGGAATTGTTAAAAGTTGATGAAGATAGGGAAAACTGTGATTTCCCTGTATAGGGGAAGGAGGAAAAAACATCTTGTAGGGGTGAAGGAAAAAGCCAAATTGGAGTGTGGGGGAAGTTCGTGAGGCAGAAAGGAAAATGAAAGGGGGGAAGGCAGCCGGGGTTGATGGGATAAAGAAGAAATGTTTAAAAACAGGTGGGGGGAAAAGTTTTGGAGGGTTGGTGGGAATTATTTAATAAATGTATGGAAGAGGGTAAGGTACCTAGGGGTTTGGGGAGAGCAGCATAGTTTCCCTTTGTATAAAGGCAAAGGGGGGTTAAAAAAAAGGGGCAAAAAATTAAAGGGGGGTAAGTCTGTTGATGTAAACCCGGTAAAAGGGGAAAGGTAAGTTATAATTGAAAGAATTAAGGGGGAAAAACGGGAATAGGATAGCCCGATGAAAAAAGGAGGGTTTAGGAAAGGTAGGGGGTGTGTTTGGGCCCGGTGTTTACAGTGAAACAAAATAATGAACAGTATTTAGATAAGGGTAAAGAGGTCTTTGTGGCATTTATGGGTTTTGGGGAAAAAATTTTGACAGGGTGGTAGGGGGGGAATGTGGCAGATTTTTGCAAATGTATGGGGTAGGAGGGAGGGTTTCTTAAAGCAATTGAAGAGTTTTTACGAGGAAAAGTGAGGGTCAATTAGAGTATGTAGGGAAAAGGGAAATTTTTTTTTCCCCTAAAAAGGGAGGCCTTAGAAAAAGGAAAGTGTATGTCCACCGTGGTTTTTTAAAATATTTTATAGATGGGGTTGTAAAGAAGTAAATGCCGAGGGCTTGGGGGAAAAGGCGTGGAAATTAAAAGATAAAGAATCCAAAACCCCCAAAATGGGAGTTGTCACAGCTCTCCCTTTTCTGAGGCACTTTTTCCTTTGGGGATTCTGGGAAAAGAAGTTTTTCAGAGATTGGGGATGAATTTGGGAGGGTGTCAAAAAAAAAAATTAAAGGAAATACAGGAAAGAGTAGGGGTTTTGGGGGATAACAAAAAAAATTAAAGGGGATGAAAAATTTAATACAAATTGGAGGGAGAGAGTATGGAGGGGGGTGAAAATTTTTTCAAAATTTTGGGGGTGGAAATTTTCAGCGGATGGGGCTAGGGAAAAATGAGGTGGGAAACATTTGAATTTATGAGGGAAAAAGATGAGTGGGGCACTTTGGAGTCTGTGGAGACAAAGAACTTTTCCCCTTTGGGGGCAAAGAGGGGAATGTAAGAAGTATAGTTTTTTCCAACGCTCTTTTTATGGGTGGAAGCGTGGGGGTGAATGTTGCGCGAGGGGAAAAAGGGTGGAGGCAGTGGAGAAATTTATGTCTGAGGGCAATGTTTTGGGGTGAATATAATGCCGAGAAATTTTTGTAGTTTGGGAAATTAGGGGGAGGGGGGGGATTACCCAAAAATGTTTTTCCAAGGGGGTGGAAAGGGAAAGGGGTTTTTGAGGGGGTTTTGGACATGTGAAGAATGGACGAAAACAGGGAAAGACTTCAAAGTTATCATCTGAGTGGAAGGAAGGGGGGGTAGGGGGCGGGCCCAGGAAGGGGTTTGGGGGGAGGGGGGGAAAGGAGGTTTTGTTGCGAGGGGCTTGGAAATTCCAGCAGGGATGCGTTTTAAACGTGTTTGATAGGAGTGAATGGAGAAAAAATGGTTTTTAAATTTCTTTTAAAGGCTGTTTGGGGTGTAGCAAGTAACATTTTTTGAAAAGGGTTCAGGGGAAAACCCGGGAGGCCGGGCCCTTTATCCTTTGGGGAAAGGGGGGGTTTCAGTGCCTGCACTCTGAAAGGGGGGGTGTTAATGGGTTTCGTTTAAAAACCGTAGTGTAAAGCACCCTTTTTGGCAAGACAGTGATGGGGTGAATGGGTGGTGAAAGTTTTTCTTTTTTCGGCCCCCCCCGCCCTTTGGGGGGAATCGGCCAGTGTGATTTAAAAAAAAATAATTTCTAGCTCAGTGTGCCCCAAACAATGTTTGCTAATTTCTGTTGTGAAAATTTTTTAATGGCTGCCTCATTTTTGAAGTCTGAAAATAACTTTTGTAGTGGGCTTGCGGTAGTTTTCCAAAAGTTTTTTATGAGGGAAAAAAGGGTAGTGGTCTGTGGTATTATCTTTTTTAAACCCCGATTTTAAAGGGGGGTATGGTGTTGGGCCCCAAAGTGGTCAATTGGGGAAAAACTAGTCCCCCTGAAAATCTTTAGGTTTTTTTACTGTTGGTAGTTAAAATTTCAGTTACCATTGTGTTTGTGAATTCATAACGTGTGGGGCCCCGGGCTTGCAGGAATTTTTTTGAAGTTTACCTGAAGTATAATGATCTTTTTTCATTTCGGCATCAGTTTTTCATACTTCCTAGATTTTGACTAAATTGGCTAATTTTTTGACTGTGGGGAAATCGTAGAAAGTTTTTCAATGTGAGAAGTTTTTGTAGGTATTTGGATTTGAATTTAGCTATTATATATTCCCCATGTTCATCCCTTGTGCAAGTATTAGTGATACATTCTAGTTGGTCTGAGTAGTATATGGCTGTGCCACCCCCTTGTTGGTCTGGCCTACAGTTGTGTATGGCTGTGTAACCAGGAATGGCATAGACATCTGTACTATCAGGCTTTAGCCAGGTTTCAGTTAGTGTAATTATATTATTTTTTAGTTTTTTGTCTTTAACCGACCTGATCACCATTGGTATTAACAAAGATATTGGCATTAAAGGTAAGGTACATATACACGTCTACATCATCATCTAGACTTTTAAAAAGCACATCTAGATGCCACTGTCACAAAAATACAATGACTATCATTGTATGCCATTTGTAGAATTTATTCATATCTACCTCCATTGTAACTGTAATCCTCATCATCACTTTCATTACCACCACCACTACTGCAAAAATATTCATGACGGTCAATGAAGTACAGGCGATTCACTTTTTCTTCAATCACCTTGAATTTCTTCACTTCTTCTTCTGCCCATATTTCACTAGAAAAAGTTGTGTTCCAAAGAGTCCTGATAGCCGAGAGCATTACACACTGTTTTGTGAATGTCTGAGACTGTTGAGACCTTGTCTACAAAACATCTGAAGATCGATTGTGTCTACTGCATTCTGACAACAGAAGATCACTCCTCCATCCTCTGAAATGATGGAAATCAAGTAGCAGCACTAGCACCTGTTAGAATGTGTGTGTGGTCTCGGCCACGAACAGATGTGAACTGAACCGCCAGCTGTTGATAGAGAAGGATGGAATAGGGAAAACCCCAGTGCATGCAGAATAGGGAAAACCCCAGTGTGTGCACCCACTATGGCATAAATGTCGGAGACTGTTGATACCTCTTCAATGAGTATTTTTGTGTCTGAATAATCTTAGATTATGATTCTTTTATGTCTGTATATTAGCCTTTTAATATTTATTCCACTACCAAAATCTTCCATATTTCACTGCAAGCAATGAGCTCTGGACAGCCTGGACAGAAGTTTGCTAAGGTGGTAATTCTGGCAATAATAATGCCACTAATGCCACAGTCAATCTAATACCACAATATAGTAGACCTATATAAAGTATTACCACAACCCTTTAAACCTTTCAAGGTTGGAGCCATACTAGTACAGCTTGCATGCCAGGGTTGGTGCCGTACTAGTACTCATAAATTCTAGCACCTTCAAATCTAGCGAAAGCTGGTAGGCCTATATATGAAAGAATGGGGCTATGTGGTCAGGATGCACAGCATAAAAAAAATCCTGCAGCTCACAGTGTATAATGAGAAAAACACTCCTCCATCCTCTGAAATGATGGAAATCAAGTAGCAGCAGCAGCACCTGTTAGAATGTGTGTGTGGTCTCGGCTACGAACAGATGTGAACTGAACCGCCAGCTGTCAATAGAGCAGGGCGGAATAGGGAAAACCCCAGTGCATGCGGAATAGGGAAAACCCCAGTGTGTGCTCCCACTATGGCATAAATGTTGGAGACTGTTGATACCTCTTCAATGAGTTTTTTTTGTGTCTGAAAACTCTAGTTTCTGATTCTTCTATTCGTATTTTGCCTTAAATATTTCTTCCACTACCAAAATCTTCCATATTTCATGAAAGCAATGACTCTGGAAAGCCTGGACAAAAGTTAGCTAGGGTGGAAATTTGGGTAATAATAAGCGACAGTTCTCTAATACCACAAAATTTGTAACCTATAAAAAAATTCCCACAACCCTAAACCCTTTCAAGGTTTTGGGGCCATACTACACGGCTTCACCCGGGTTGGGGCCATACTAGTACGCATAAATTCTAGCGCTTTCAAATCTAGCGAAAGCTGGTAGGCCTACATATGGAAGAATGGGGCTATGTGGTCAGTGTGCACAGTTTAAAAAAAATCCTGCAGCTCACAGTGCATAATGAGAAAAGAAACTCCGACCGTGTTTTTGCTTTAAAACAGTGATTCCCAGTGTATTTTTGTATGCTATTTATGGTTGTATTCTAGTTTTCTTGGTCTCATTTTATAGAATGGAAAATATATTACAGAAATTGAGATGATTTTGAATGGTTTCACAATGAAAAGTACCTTGAAATTGAGATCAAAGTAGCAGAAATGTTTGATTTTTGCCAAAATCCAAAAGTAAACAAATCATGCCACACGTCCAATACATGTCAGCTGGTGAGTCTAATATTCTTTCACAAATGTACTGATATTATTTATACCATTTCTATACTAATGCAGTAGTCTACGTAACAGTAAATCCTCTATTTTTTTTTTTTTTGAAAATAAAAATTCAAAGTAGTAAGCAAAAGAAATATAAGAGAGGCCAGGGGACATGACTAATGAACAGAGAAAATGTTATTTTAGTGCCTGGAATATCTGTCTTGTTTATTCTATACCCTATTTGGAAATTAGTAATTCAGAGGCAGAGTTTGTACATGATAACACTGGTGTGGCCTGGATCTGTCACACCAGTGTAACAATCTCTAAGCTCAGTGCTGCTGTTGTCTGGACCTGTTATGAGCCAGAGCTTGTAGACTGTGAAACTGGCTTGTAGACGGTGATGCTGGAACCTGTTGTAAGGCACTGCTTGTAGACGGTGATTTTATTCTGGTCGCACCATGTACAAGCAGTGACGCACAATAGATCTACACTTTAATTCATGTCTCCATGTCTTGATGTTTGGAAACTGTCCTGCTGTTTGGAAGCCCTCTACTAGGATAATTTAGTTGTAAACTACATTTGCCCTTAAGGCAACATGTAGTAAATATTAAAACCTCACAAAAATATCAAAGCACATGTTTATGTCGGTCTGTGTGGTCCTTAATGAAGTTACACAGGAACTGAAGCGTAGGTGATTTTTTCCTTGGCTTCACTGATACTGAGGAACTCAGTCAGACTCTTGGTTAGAACATGGGGAAGAATCTCTGGGTAGATGCCTTTCAACTGGTCCTTGTAGTCCTTGACAGTCAAGTGACACAGGAACTCCAGAGTCTGTGGGTTATGCCATGAACTCATAGGAGACAGATCGAACTGCAGTATAATGTACTCATCTTCTCTAAGTGATCTAATTATATTATTTTTTAGTTTTTTGTCTATAACCCACCTGATCACCATGGTATTAACAAAGAGATTGGTATTAAAGGTAAGGTACACATACCTGTCTACATCATCATCTAGACTTTTAAAATTACATCTAGATGCCACTGTCGCAAAAATACAATGACTATCATTGTAAGCTATTTGTAGAATTAATTAATATCTACCTCCACTGTAACTGTAATCCTCGTCTTCACTATCATTACCACCACCACTACTGCAAAAATATTCATGACAGTCAATGAAGTATAGGCGATTCACATTTCCTTAAATCACCTTGAGTTTCTCCACATCTTCTTATTCCCATATTTCACTAGAAAAGTTGTGTGTTCCAAAGAGTCCTGATAGCCGAGAGCATTACACACTATTTTGTGAATGTCTGAGACTGTTGAGACCTTGTCTACAAAAGACGTCAAGATTGATTGTCTCTGCTGCATTGTGACAATAGAAAAACACTCCCCCATCCTCTGAAATGATGGAAATCAAGTAGCAGCAGCAGCACCTGTTAGAATGTGTGTGTGGTCTCGGCTACGAACAGATGTGAACTGAACCGCCAGCTGTTGATAGAGCGGGACGGAATAGGGAAAACCCCAGTGTGTGCAGAATAGGGAAAACCCCAGTGTGTGCACCCACTATGGCATAATGTCGGAGACTGTTGATACCTCTTCAATGAGCATTTTTGTGTCTGAATACTCCTAGATTTTGATTCTTCTATGTCTGTATATTAGCCTTTCAATATTTCTTCCACTACCAAAATCTTCCATATTTCAGTGTAAGCAATGAGCTCTGGACAGCCTGGACAGAAGTTTGCTAGGTTGGTAATTGTGGCAATAATAATGTCACAGTCACTCTAATATCAAAATATAGTAGACCAATATAAAATATTACCACAACCCTTTAAGTCAGTCCTTGTAGTCCTTAACGAAGTTAGACAGGAGCTCAAGCGTAGGTGATTTTTTCCTTGGCTTCACTGATACTGAGGAACTCAGTCAGACTCTTGGTTAAAACATTGGGAAAGAATCTCTGGGTAGGTGCCTTTCAGCTGGTCCTGGTAGTCCTTGACAGTCAAGTGACACAGGAACTCATGCGTCGGAGGATTATGCCATGAACTCACAGGAGACAGATCGAACTGCAGTATAATGTACTCATCTTCTCTAAGTGATCTAATTATATTATTTTTTAGTTTTTTGTATTTAACCGACCTGATCACCATTGGTATTAACAAAGAGATTGGCATTAAAGGTAAGGTACATATACACGTCTACATCATCATCTAAACTTTTAAAAAGCACATCTAGATGCCACTGTCACAAAAATACAATGACTATCATTGTATGCCATTTGTAGAATTAATTCATATCTACCGCCACTGTAACTGTAATCCTTGTCATCACTTTCATTACCGCTACGACTACTGCAAAAATATTCATGACAGTCAATGAAGTACAGGCGATTCACTTTTTCTTCAATCACCTTGAATTTCTTCACTTCTTCTTCTTCCCGTATTTCACTAGAAAAAGTTGTGTTCCAAAGAGTCCTGATAGCCGAGAGCATTACACTCTATTTTGTGAATGTCCGAGACTGTTGAGACCTTGTCTACAAAACATCTGAAGATCGATTGTGTCTGCTGCATTCTGGCAATACAGGAACACTCCTCCATCCTCTGAAATGATGGAAATCAAGTAGCAGCACTAGCACCTGTTAGAATGTGTGTGTGGTCTCGGCCACGAACAGATGTGAACTGAACCGCCAGCTGTTGATAGAGCAGGATGGAATAGGGAAAACCCCAGTGCATGCAGAATAGGGGAAAACCCCAGTGTGTGCACCCACTATGGCATAAATGTCGGAGACTGTTGATACCTCTTCAATGAGTATTTTTGTGTCTGAATACTCATAGATTATGATTCTTTTATGTCTGTATATTAGCCTTTTAATATTTATTCCACTACCAAAATCTTCCATATTTCACTGCAAGCAATGAGCTCTGGACAGCCTGGACAGAAGTTTGCTAGGGTGGTAATTGTGGCAATAATAATGCCACAGTCAATCTAATACCACAATATAGTAGACCTATATAAAGTATTACCACAACCCTTTAAACCTTTCAAGGTTGGAGCCATACTAGTACAGCTTGCATGCCAGGGTTGGTGCCGTACTACTACGCATAAATTCTAGCACCTTCAAATCAAGCAAAAGCTGGTAGGCCTATATATGAAAGAATGGGGCTATGTGGTCAGGGTGCACAGTATAAAAAAAAATCCTGCAGCTCACAGTGCATAATGAGAGAAGAAACTCCGACCATTTTTTTGCTTTAAAACAGTGACTTCGCAGTGTATTTTTGTATGCTATTTATGGTTGTATTTTTGTGAAAATAAAAATTAAAAGTGGTAAGCAAAAGAAATGTAAGAGAGGCCAGGGGACATGACTAATGAATGGAGAAAATGTTATTTTAGTGCCTGGAATGTCTATCTTGTTTATTCTAGACCCTATTTGGAAATTAGTAATTCAGAAGCAGAGTTTGTAGATGATAACACTGGTGTGGCCTGGATCTGTCATACAAGCATAACAATCTCTAAGCTCTGTGCTGCTGTTGTCTGGACCTGTTATGAGCCAGAGCTTGTAGACTGTGAAACTGGCTTGTAGACGTTGATGCTGGAACCTGTTGTTAGACACTGCTTGTAGATGGTGATTTTGTTCTGGTCCCACCATCTACAAGCAGTGCCGCACAATAGATCTACACTTGAATTCATGTCTCCCTGTCTTGATGTTTGGAAACTGTCTTGCTGTTTGGAAACCCTCTACTAGAATAATTTAGTTGTAAACTACATTTATTTACTCTTAAGGTAACATGTAGTAAATATTAAAATCTCACAAAAATATCAATGCACATGTTTATGTCGGTCCGTGTGGTCCTTAATGAAGTTACACAGGAACTCAAGCGTAGGCGATTTTTTCCTTGGCTTCACTGATACTGAGGAACTCAGTCAGACTCTTGGTTAGAACATGGGGAAGAATCTTTGGGTAGATGCCTTTCAGCTTGTCCTTGTAGTCCTTGACAGTCAAGTGACACAGGAACTCCAGAGTCTGTGGGTTATGCCACGAACTCACAGGAGACAGATCGAACTGCAGTATAATGTACTCATCTTCTCTAAGTGATCTAATTATATTATTTTTTAGTTTTTTGTCTTTAACCCACCTGATCACCATGGTATTAACAAAGAGATTCGCATAAAAGGTAAGGTACATATACCAGTCTACATCATCATCTAGACTTTCAAAAGTACATCTAGATGCCACTGTCACAAAAATACAATGACTATCATTGTAAGCTATTTGTAGAATTAATTCATATCTACCTCCACTGTAACTGTAATCCTAGTCATCACTTTCATTACCACCACCACTACTGCAAAAATATTCATGACAGTCAATGAAGTACAGGCGATTCACTTTTTCCTAAATCACCTTGAGTTTCTTCACATCTTCTTCTTCCCATATTTCACTAGAAGAAGTTATGTGTAGCAAAGAGTCCTGATAGCCGAGAGCATTACACACTATTTTGTGAATGTCTGAGACTGTTGAGACCTTGTCTACAAAAGACGTCAAGATTGATTGTGTCTGCTGCATTGTGACAATAGAAGAACACTCCTCCATCCTCTGAAATGATGGAAATCAAGTAGCAGCAGCAGCACCTGTTAGAATGTGTGTGTGGTCTCGGCTACGAACAGATGTGAACTGAACCGCCAGCTGTTGATAGAGCGGGACAGAATAGGAAAAACCCCTGTGTGTGCAGAATAGGGAAAACCCCAGTGTGTGCACCCACAATGGCATAAATGTTGGAGACTGTTGATACCTCTTCAATGAGCATTTCTGTGTCTAAATACTCCTAGATTTTGATTCTTCTATGCCTGTATATTAGCCTTTCAATATTTCTTCCACTACCAAAATCTTCCATATTTCAGTGTAAGCAATGAGCTCTGGACAGCCTGGACAGAAGTTTGCTAGGGTAGTAATTGTGGCAATAATAATGTCACAGTCACTCTAATATCAAAATACAGTAGGGCCCCACTTATACGGCTGGTTAGGTTCCAGGCTACCACCATAAAGCGGAAACCGCCGTAAAGTGGAACACCCTTTTTTTCCACTTACAAATGCATACAAACACTAGATAACAAGTTTACACTAACATTAAGTTAGCAATAGAACCAGGCATCAAAAAACAATAAAAAAGTACAATACACACATAGTGCACTCATTACTTACCTTAAAATATTTATAGTCTTAATCTAGGGTGAGACAAGTAGTATTTATTGTAAGAAATCAAGTGTGGTATGTATGGTAGTCAGCCGGGCTACCATACCAGGCCAACCCACCTACACATAATATTCTATTACATTTAGGCATCCCAGAGTGATAAAATGTATATACAGTTCACTCATTACTTACCTTAAAATATTTGTAGTCTTAATGTAGGGTCAGGAGTAAGTAAATGAGATAAAACAAATAAATGAGAGAGAGAAAGAATGAGTGCATGAGAGAGTACAGGTGCAGAGTTATGTAAACAAACCAGGCGAAGGTAAGTTTTGTAAACGAAGTGTACACGTCTGGTTTGTGTAGAAGTTACATTGTGTACAGGTTGTCTCTACATTGATACGGTAGAATAAATTAAGAAGAACACTCCCATTCTCATGTAATATTATTTTGAGAAGAAATGATGCTCTGAGTGACGGCAATGGAAATAAGTCACTCTGACTTTTTTTGGGTTATCCTAGGTTCACTACACATATGTTATTATGTATGATAATCTATGTAACTGTATTTGTGTATACCTGAATAAACTTACTTACATACATACAAAAGGAATAATTTTCTACAGTTACCCCCAGTAACACATTTTCTTTTATGTTAGATTAGAGAAAATGTTATTCTTGGCGTCACTTGTACAAGTTATCTGGCTACCACATCTCATATTTATGTTTATTTATTCTATTGTGGGATGTATTTATCATCTTTTTATGTTATGTATCGTGTTTATTATATAATTTTGAAAAAAATATCATGAATTCAAATTCAAATTCAAAGTTTATTCTCTATAAAGATTACAATGTTGAATTTACAGAATTTGGTTGTTGTGTGGTTTACATGAGGGAAAATTCTTAGGAATCCACCTTGATAATAGACTCAAATTTCATACACATATACATCAAATTTCTAAGAAAATTTCCAAGACTGTAGGCATACTATCGAAGATACGGTACTATGTTCCACAGTCAGCCCTCCTGGCCCTATATCACTCTCTTATTTACCCCTATCTCACCTATGGAATTTGTGCATGGGGCTCAACAACAATTAACCATCTCAGACCACTAATTACCCAACAAAAGGCTGCAGTTAGAATGATAACAAATTCTCACTACAGGCAGCACACTCCACCAATATTCAATACACTAAACCTACTCACCATACAAAACATCCATACTTATTACTGCACCTATTACATACATAGAACACTTAACTCTGATATTAACCCTCCCCTCAAACATCTCCTTGCCAACCTCAACAGAACACATGACCATAACACAAGGCACAGATCACTCTTGATGTTCCTCGTGTCCATCTCACACTATGCAAAAACTCAATGCACATAAAAGGCCCTAAAATCTGGAATTCATTACCTGTAAATATAAAAGAAACACAACCTGTTTATAAATTCAAGTCTCTTCTCAAAGATTACTTACTCACCCAAAACCAAATAAATACTGAATAACTGAACATTATAAATTGTATATCTTAAATGTTTCTCACAATTATATCACATAAATGTTAAACCTAAAACCCAATCTAACTTTATTATTTTTTAAATACACTACCTAACAGAATCACTACCTAACTGAATGCAACCATATGACCTGTCTTTGTAATACTCACTTGTGCTTTATAGTTATCTGTTTACATTCATGTTTTATCACTGATTTCATCATTGCTTAGTATCAGCGCTGTATAGTCCTTGTGGCTTAGCGCTTCTTTTTGATTATAATAATAATAATAATCATTGCTTAGTTAATCTTAAGTTAATTTTAAGCCAGCCCGTAATGCTATGCATAGTATAAGTGGCTTTGGCATACTGCTCTTATCTGTATTTTTTTTGTACCTCTGTATGTGTGCACAAATTGGAAATAAATAAATAAATAAATAAACATGTAGTTAAATAATGATTACAGAGTGTACCACTAGAATGCCTAGCATGGCTAGGCATTTCGGGCAGACTTAGTTTAATTCTTTATTTTAAAATATTACAAATTATGAGGTAAGTTGGTATTATGGCTAAGTGACTAAATACTAGTTTGTGAGTTTAGCAATGTGAATGCTTTTGTTTTGGCACAGTACATAGTTTCAGTATAGGAGTATCATAGGATTCATTATTTTAAGATTGAGATTAATATTTCTGTTTATGGTCAAATGGGTGAGTGAGTGTAAGTGTGAACCACCAGGTGGTATTCGTGTAGTTAGTTGATGGGGTTTATCAGGGAGATAAGATGTTTTCTAATGGTAGTTTTGAAGGTGATGAATGTGTCTGCAGTTCTAGAGTTCTCCGGTAGGGTGTTCCAGATTTTAGGGCCTTTGACATACATTGAATTTTTGTAAAGGTTTAGTCAGACAAGGGGAATGTCGTAGAGATGTTTGTGTCTGGTGTTATGCCTGTGGGTTCTGTCACAACTATCAAGAAAGCATTTTAGGTCAAGGTTGATATTGGAGTTTAAGGTCCTGTAGATGTAGATTGCACAGTATTAAGTGTGGATGTACTGAACAGGGAGTAAGTTTAGATCTATGAAGAGTGGGGGGGTGTGTTGCCAAGGATGGGATTTAGTGATTATTCTTACTGCAGCTTTTTGTTGGGTTATTATTGGCTTTAGGTGTGTTGCTGCAGTTGATCCCCAAGCACAAATAGCATAGGTGAGGTATGGATAAATAAGTGAGTGGTATAGTGTGAGAAGGGCATTTTGTGGCACGTAGTATCGTATCTTGGAGAGGATCCCAACTGTTTTGGATACTTTTTTGGTTATGTGTTGGATATGGGTGCTGAAATTCAGGTTGTTGTCAAGGTATAGGCCTAGGAATTTGCCCTCATTATGTCTGGTAATTAGAGTGTTGTCGATCTTAATGTTAATTTGTGCATCTCCTGCTCTGCTACCAAACATAATATAGTAGGTTTTGTCAGTGTTAAGCGTAAGTTTATTGGCTGTCATCCAAGTCGATATTTTGATCAGCTCCTCGTTAACAATGGTGTTGAGGGTGGCAAGATTAGGGTGAGAGATGACATAAGTAGTGTTGTCAGCAAAGAGAATGGGTTTCAGGTGTTGGGATACGTTTGGAAGATCATTGATGTATATGAGGAAGAGCAGGGGACCAAGGACACTTCCCTGAGGAACTCCAGTATCAAGTGGCCGTGTTGTTGATGCTGTGTCTTTAATGGTAACATACTGATACCTATTAGTAAGGTAAGATTTGAAATAAGCAAGCGCATGGCCTCTTATACCGTAATGGTCAAGTTTGTGGAGTAGGATGTCGTGGTCTACTGTGTCAAAAGCTTTTCTTAGGTCAATAAAAATTCCTAGTGGATATTCCTTATTTTCCAATGCTGTGTAAAGCAGATCTAGCATTTTTATGATTGCATCACTAGTGCTTTTATTTTTCCTAAATCCAAATTGGCAGGGGTTGAGTATGTTTTGTGCTGTTATAAATGAATATAGTCTCCTGTGCACGAGTTTCTCAAAGATTCTGGATAGCAATGGTAAGTTTGATATTGGCCTATAGTTGTTTAAGTGTGTAGGGTCACCACCTTTATGTATTGGTGTAACCCTTGCCATCTTGAGTAGTTTCGGGAAGGTGCTAGTTTCTAGTGACTTGTTAAAAAGTAATGAAATAGCGTGCGTAAGGATATGGGCCGCTCGCTTGTACAGTAATGGTGGGACATTAGACAGATTCCCTGAGTTGTTTTTAAGTGACTTTATAATCTCAGTGACTTCCGAGGGCTCAGTTGGTGCAAGATAGAAGGAATTTGGGAAATTCCCATCTAGGTATGGGCATTAGTAAGTGGGATTTTATTGGCGAGATTAGATCCTATGGTTGAGAAGAAGTCGTTTATCTTGTTAGCTGTGTCAGTGGGATGTAGTGGTGTTTCATTAGGTTTAGTTAGGACAATATTCTTGGGTTTTTTCAGTTTGTGGGTCCCTAGAATCTGAGAGAGTGTTTTCCAGGTCTTTTTTTATATCTCCTCTAGTGTCTGTGAATCTACTGGAGTAGTATAGTTGTTTGGCTTTCTTTATTACTTTGGTGAGAACTGATGAATAGTGTTTAAGAATATCTTTGTGTATTTAGCCCTGTCTATATTGCTTTTCATATTGGTGTTTCTTGTCAATGGATTTCAGAATGGTGCTGGTTAGCCATGGGCAACCAAGCCGTTTGTTTGTGATCTGTTTCGTTTTTATAGGACAATGTTTGTTGTATAGTCAAAGTAATTTGTTAAGAAAAATGTCTGTCCAGTCATCAATACCATTGGCCTTGGAGAATTCTGTAGGCCAGTCAACAATCTCTAGGTCAGTTGTGAACTTCCTTATTGAGGCCTTGTCATGGAGTCTAAATGAGACTTTGTTGTATTCAAGTGGTGGTTTATTAATGTTTGTCAGGAGGAAGGGAGGGTAGTGGTCTGTAGTGCTATCTGTGATTATCCCTGATTTAAGGGGGGCTAGTATATTGGTCCATATGTGGTCTATTATGGTTGCACTTGTCTCAGTGAGCCTGGTTGGTTTAGTTATTGTTGGTATGAGAAGTGTGTTTTTCATATTGTTGATGAAATCAGTTACAGGTGATCATCTAGTAAGCCAAGGTTGATGTTGAAAGTCTCCAGCTAAGAGAAGGTGGTGTTTATTCATTTGTCTGTTTGTTATTAGTGACTTTAATTTCTCACTGAAATTTGGGTTGTTTTGTGTGAGGTATCCGGTAAATGGCACCGATTGTTTATAGGTGTCTTAAGGTTTTTTACAGTAAAATTAGCAAAAATGTATTCCCCATATTCACACTAAAGCAAGTGGTGCTAATACAAGATAACTGGTTAGAGTAATAGATTTGCAAACCACCCCCAACTTGGTTTGGTTGGATTAATGAAAATGTGTATATTAACGTAATATACAACACTTAATGAGACTCGGTGATTATTATTTTTTATTATTTTTATCATTTTCTAATATGGCATCACTTGTACAAATTATCTGGCTACCACATCTCATATTATGTTTTATTTATTATATTGTGGGGTGTATTTATCATCTTTTTATGCTATGTATCGTGTCTATTATATAATTTTGAAAAAATATCATAGATGGATTTAAAAAAATGTGTATTTAACGTAATATACGACATTTAAATGAGACTTGATGATTATTATTTTCATTACTAATATTGAGTCTGGAGACATAAGACACTCTTACTGATTTTAATGTGTACCTGCATGCCAGCACAGTATGTAAGTTAATTTAAGTACAGGTATACATAAGTATAATTATCAGAGTATATATAAAATATGAAATAACTTTTAAAAACATTTGAAATTTTGGAGTTTCCAGACAAAATGGAGAGACTTAGTGCTTACTGAGCTCACGAAGAATGTAAACAAACAGGGTGGGGCGCGGTGACCGTATTAGAAAGTCAGGTGGAGGGAGCCGTATAGCGAGTTTTGGTCATAATTTCAAATGACCGTATTAGCGGAACGCCGTAAAGTGAAACACCGTAAAGCGAGGCCCTGCTGTATAGTAGACCTGCATAAAATATTACCACAACCCTTTAACACTTTCAAGGTTGGTGCCATACTAGTATGGCTTGCATGCCAGGGTTGGTGCTGTACTAGTACGCATAAATTCCAACGCCTTCAAATCTAGCAAAAGCTGGTAGGCCTACTTATGAAAGAATGGGGCTATGTGGTCTGGGTGCACAGTATAAAAAAAAATCCTGCAGCTCACAGTGCATAATGAGAAAAGAAACTCTGACAGTGTTTTTGCTTTAAAACAGTGACTTCGCAGTGTATTTTAGTATGCTATTTATGGTTGTATTCTAGTTTTCCTGGTCTCATTTTATAGAATGGAAAATATATTACAGAAATTGAGATGATTTTGATTGGTGTCACAATGAAAAGTACTGAAATTGAGCTGAAAGTAGCAGAAATGTTTGATTTTTGCCAAAGTCCAAAAGTAAACAAATCATGCCACACGTCCAGATCTAGTTCATTACCTTTGCAACTTGCTCAGCTATCAAAACTTTGGAGTCCAGTCCCTGGACCAATTATGTACCTCTGTAAACTTTTGACTACCGCCCACAGGATGGGTATGGGGTGCATAATAAACATATTAAACTAACGTCCAATACATGTCAGCTGGTGAGTCTAATATTCTTTCCCAAGTGTGCTGATATTATATATACCATTTCTATACTAATGCAGTAGTGTACATAACAGTAAATCTTATATTTTTTTTTTTGTAAAAATAAAAATTCAAAGTGGTAAGCAAAAGAAATGTAAGAGAGGCCAGGAGACGTGACTAATGAACAGAGAAAATGTTATTTTAGTGCATGGAATGTCTGTCTTGTTTATTCTGGACCCTATTTGGAAATCAGTAATTCAGAGGCAGAGTTTGTAGATGATAACACTGGAGTGGCCGGGGATCTGTCACACCAGCATAACAATCTCTAAGCTTTGTGCTGCTGTTGTCTGGACCTGTTATGAGCCAGAGCTTGTAGACTGTGAAACTGGCTCGTAGACGGTGATGCGGGAAAACCGGGTTGTAAGGCACTGCTTGTAGACGTTGATTTTGTTCTGGTCCCCAACATCTAAAAGCAGTGCCGCACAATAGATCTAAAACTTGAATTCATGTCTCCCTGTCTTGATGTTTGGAAACTGTCTTGCTATTTGGAAACCCTCTATAGATAATTTAGTTGTAACTACATTTTCTTACCATTAAGGCAATATGTAGTAAATCTTAAAATCTCACAATAATATCAATGCACATGTTTAAGTCAGTCCTTGTAGTCCTTATCTAAGTTACACAAGAACTCAAGCGTAGGTGATTTTTTTTTTGGCTTCACTGATACTGATGAACTCAGTCAGACTCTTGGTTGAAACATGGGGAAGAATCTCTGGGTAGGTGCCTTTCAGCTGGTCCTGGTAGTCCTTGACAGTCAAGTGACACAGGAACACGAGCGTCGGTGGGTTATGCCATGAACTCACAGGAGACAGATCTAATTATATTTTTTTTAGTTTTTTGTCTTTAACCGACCTGATAACCATTGGTATTAACAAAGAGATTGGCATTAAAGGTAAGGTACATATACATGTCTACATCATCATCTAGACTTTTAAAAAGCACATCTAGATGCCACTGTCACAAAAATACAATGACTATCATTGTATGCCATTTGTAGAATTAATTCATATCTACCTCCACTGTAACTGTAATCCTCGTCATCACTTTCATTACCACCACCACTACTGCAAAAAATATTCATGACAGTCAATGAATTTCAAGGGGATTCACTTTTTCTTCAATCACCCTTTAATTTTTTTCACTTTTTCTTCTTCCCGTATTTCACTAGAAAAATTTGTGTTCCAAAGAGTCCTGATAGCCGAGAGCATTACACGCTATTTTGTGAATGTCCGAGACTGTTGAGACCTTGTCTACAAAACATCTGAAGATCGATTGTGTCTGCTGCATTCTGACAATAGAAGAACACTCCTCCATCCCAGAAATGATATTAATCAAGTAGCACAGTAGCACCTGTTAGAATGTGTGTGTGGTCTCAGCCACGAACAATGTAACTGAACTGCCAGCTTTTTGATAGAGGGGGATGGAATAGGGAAAACCCCAGTGCATGCAGAATAGGGAAAACCCCAGTGTGTGCACCCAATATGGCATAAATGTCAGAGACTGTTGATACCTCTTCAATGAGTATTTTTGTGTCTGAATACTCATAGATTCTGATTCTTCTATGTCTGTATATTAGCCTTTTAATATTTATTCCACAACCAAATCTTCCATATTTCACTGCAAGCAATGAGCTCTGGACAGCCTGGACAAAAGTTTGCTAGGGTGGTAATTGTGGCAATAATAATGCCACAGTCACTCTAATACCACAATACAGTGGACCCCCGCATAACGATGGCATCACATAGCGATTATTTCGCATACCGCTTACTTTAATCGCAAAATTTTTGCCGCGCATACAGATTAAAAACCCGCTCACCGATTTTCGTCCGAGATGCGTCCAATGTGCGCCCTCACCCAGCCTCACATGTGCCGCCCGTGCCATTGTTTACCAGCCAGCCTCCGCGCTAACATCCAAGCATACACTCGGAATATTTCGTATTATTACAGTGTTTTCGGTGCTGTTTCTGGAAAATAAGTGACCATGGGGCCCCCAAAAAAGCTTCTAGTGCCAAACCCTACACCAATAAGGGTAAGAATACCCATTGAAATGAAGAAAAAAGATCATTGTTTAAATATGAAATGGAGTGCGTATTGCCGACCTAGTCAAGTTTTTACAAGAAACCCCAATCAACCATCGCTACTATTGTGGGCACCAAAAAGACAATCAAGGGAAACTGTTCTTGCCAAAGTTTTACTGTGTTTTCGAAACAAAGATCGCAAGTGATGGAAGATGTTGAGAGACTCTTATTGGTGTGGATAAATGAAAAACAGCTAGCAGGAGATAGCGTCTCTCAAGCGATCATATGTGAAAAGGCTAGGAAGTTGCATGAGGATTTAATTAAAAAAATGCCTGCAACTAGTGATGATGTGAGTGAATTTAAGGCCAGCAAAGGTTGGTTTGAGAGATTTAAGAAGCGTAGTGGCATCCATAGTGTGATAAGGCATGGTGAGGCTGCCAGTTCGGACCACAAAGCGGCTGAAAAATATGTGCAGGAATTCAAGGAGTATATAGAAACTGAAGGACTGAAACCTGAACAAGTGTTTAATTGTGATGAAACAGGCCTGTTCTGGAAGAAAATGCCAAGCAGGACCTACATTACTCAGGAGGAAAAGGCACTCCCAGGACATAAGCCTATGAAAGACAGGCTTACTCTTCTCATGTGTGCCAATGCTACTGGTGATTGCAAAGTGAAGCCTTTATTTAGTGTATCACTCTGAAACTCCCAGAGCGTTCAGGCAAAAGAATGTCCTCAAGGATAATTTGTGTGTGCTGTGGAGGGCAAACAGTAAGGCATGGGTCACTAGGGAATTTTTCTATAACTGGTTACACCATGCATTTGCCCCCAATGTGAAAGATTACCTAACTGAAAAGAAATTAGAACTTAAGTGCCTCCTGGTGTTAGACAATGCCCCTGGTCATCCTACAGACGTGGCAGAGCGACTTTATGGGGACAAAGAGCTTCATTAAGGTGAAGTTTTTGCCTCCTAATACCACTCCTCTCCTGCAGCCCATGGACCAGCAGGTTATTTCCAACTTCAAGAAACTGTACACAAAAGCTCTGTTTGAAAGGTGCTTTGTAATGACCTCAAAAAACTAAATGACTTAAGAGAGTTTTGGAGAGATCATTTAAATTTTCCTAAAATTGTGAAAACCCTTATAGGTAAGGTTTGGGGGGGTGGAAGTGACAAAGAGGACCTTGAACTCTGTTTGGGAAAGGGAAAACGGGGGGGGGCCAGAATGTGTAGAAAAAGGGATTTTAAGGGGTTTTTGGGTTTAACCCTGGAACCCTGTGCCAGTTGGGGGAATCCATTGTGGCTTTGGGGAAAAGTCCTTGGGGTTGGGGGTTTGTGGGGAGGATGGGGAAAAGAGTTGGTGGAGGAGGAAAATGAAGAACTAACCACTGAGAGCTGATAGATAAAACTTCAAGAGCAAAACCCAGCCCGGGGGAAAAACTGGTTCGAGGGGGGGGAGAGGGGAAAAAATTAAAAAGTTGCCTATCAAAGATAAAGGAAATCTGTGAAAAGTGGTTAAAGTCCAAACCCTTTTCAGGGATGAAAATCCCCCTAAACACAGCTATTAAAGCCGTTTTGGCAACTTTAAAATACAATGTTGTGAAAACTTTTAGGGAAGTGAAAAAGGGGAACGGGAGGTACGGGCCCATTTATGGACAGTTATTGTGCGAAAGAAGTCCAGTGACTCTGAAGTGGCCCCAGTGGCATTAAAAAAAAAAAGGGAAGTAAACCCCCCGAAAAGGACTTACTACCTAAATCCTAATGGAAAGGGGGTTCCCCCCTAAACAGTAAGGGAAAATAATGCTTTCCCCTCCTCCCATTTCCCCTCAATCATCAAGAAACTTCAATTAAAAAATAAGTGTCATGTAAGGTGGGATGCCTTTTTTCGTTTGTGTGTATTTTAAAAATTTAAAAATTTTATGTGGTTTTAAAAAAAAATTTTTTTTATACCCTTTTTGGGGGCTTGCACGGATTAAAATTTTTTTTCCAATTTTTTCTTTTGGGGAAAAAAATTTATTTACATAAAGATTTTTTTTTGCATAACAATTTTCCCCCCTTGCACGGGAAATTTAAAAACGTTAACCGGGGGTCCCCTGTATAATAGACTATATTAAAAAATACAGTGGACCCCCGCATAAAGATAAATACCCAAAAACGACCCCAAATTTTGTAAATGTATTTATGTAAGTGCGGGTTTTTACGTGGTTTTTTTTTCGGGGGCTGAAATGGGGCTTAAATTTTTCACAATATTCCCTTTTGGGGAAAAAAATTCGGTTTAGTACTGGCACCTGAAAATACTTCTGGAGTGAAAAATATCGTTAAGGGGGGTCCACTGTATTACAAACCCTTTAACCCTTTTAAGGTTGGGCTATACTAGTATGGCTTGAATCCCGGGGTTTGGTCCCGTACTAGTACGCTAATTTTCCGCGCCTTCAAATCTAGCAAAAAGCGGGTGGGCCCAAATTAGGGAAAGAAGGGGGGTTGGGGTCAGTGTGCACGTATAAAAAAAAATCCTCAGCTCAAAAAGAAAGGGAAAAAAGAAACTCCGACCGTGTTTTTTGCTTTAAAAAACAGTGACTTCGCAGTGTATTTAGTATGCTATTTAGGGTTTTGTACTCAAATTTTTTCCTGGTCTCATTTTATAGAATGGAAAATATATTACAGAAATTGGATGATTTTGATTGGTTTCACAATGAAAAGTACCTTGAAATTGAGAGAAAGAGCAAAAAATATTTGTTTTTTGCCAAAGTCCAAAAGTAAAAAAAATCATGCCACACGTCCATAGTGTCAGTGGTGAGTTAATATTCTTTCCCAAAGTGTGGATATTTTTTTATCCCTTTTTCTTACTAATGCAGAGTGTACTAACAGTAAATCAATTTTTTTTTTTTTTTTTTGAAAAAAAATAAAAATTAGTTTGGAAAGCAAAAGAAAGAAAGAGAGGCCAGGGGACGTGACTAATGAACGAAAAAAAGGTTTTTTTAGTGCTAAAAAGTCTATCTTGTTTATTTGGACCCTTTTTGGAAATTGTAATTCAGGGGAGTTTTTTGTAGACGATAACATGGTGGGGCCTGGATCTGTCAACCAGCGTAACAATTCTAAGCTTTGTGTCTGTGTCTGGACTGTTATGAGCCAGAGTTTTTGATTTGGCAACTGGTTGTGACGGTGATGCGGAAACCTGGTGTGGGCATGTTTGTACACGGTTTTGATTTTGTTCTGGTCCCCCATGTACAAGCCTGCCGAACAATAGTCTAATTTAAATTCATGTCTCCCTGTCTTGAAGTTTTGAAACTGTCTTGTGTTTGGAAACCCTCTACTGGTAATTTATTGTAAACTACATTTATTTCCCCTTAAGGCAATATGTAGTAAATTCTTAAATTCTCAAAAAAAAATTAAATGAAGTTTAAGTCAATCCTTGTAGTCCTTAACGAAGTTACACGGAGCTAAAAGGTAGGTGTTTTTTTTCCTTGCCTTCACTGTTGATGAACTCAGTCAGACTCGGGTTTAAAAAACATGAGGAAAA
This sequence comes from Cherax quadricarinatus, assembly GCF_026875155.1. NCBI lineage: Eukaryota > Metazoa > Arthropoda > Malacostraca > Decapoda > Parastacidae > Cherax > Cherax quadricarinatus. The sequence goes on along the minus strand of NC_069455.1, from coordinate 2,219,228 downwards.
ACTCTGGGTAGTTTGCCTTTCAGTGGCCCTGGTAGCCCTTGACAGTCAAGTGCACAGGAACTCGAGCCGGTGGGTTATGCCTAAAACTCAAGGGACAGATCGAATGCAGTTAATGTATCATTTCTCTAAGTGATAATTATATTATTTTTTAGTTTTTTATCTTTAACCCCTGTTTTCCCTTTTTGGTATTAACAAAGAGATTGGGCATTAAAGGTAAGGCATATAACGTTACATCATCATCAGGTTTTAAAAAGCAATCTAGATCCCACTGTCAAAAAAAACTTTTGTATGCCATTTGTGAATACATATCTCACCCATGTAACTGAACCCTTTGTCATATTTTTCATTACCCCCACCACTACTGAAAAAATATTTGACAGTAAATGAAGTAAGGCGATTCACTTTTTCTTAATACCTTAAATTTTCTTACTTTTCTTTTCCCATTATCACTAGAAAAAGATGTTTTCCCAAAAAAGCCTGATAGCCAAGAGATTACACGATATTTTGTGAATGTCCGGACTGTTGAGCCCTTGTTAAATACACTGAAGATCGAGGGTTTTATGCATTTGAAATAGAAAAAAACACTTCCCCATCCTCTGAAATGATGGAAATCAATAGAGCAGTCCCACCTGTTTGAATGTGTTTTTGTGGGTCTCAGGTTCGACAGATGTAAACTAAACTCCCAGCTGTTGTAGAGAGGAGGGAAACGAAAAACCCCGTGATGCAGAAGGGGAAACCCGTGTGTACCCCATTGGCTAAATGCGGAGATGTTGATCCCTCTTCAATGGCATTTTTGTGCGAATACTCATAGATTTGTTCTTCTATGTCTCTTTTTTTTCCCTTTCTATTTTTCCATCCCAAAAATTTCCATTTTTGTGTACGCAATGAGCTCTGGAAAAAGTTAGCTGGGTGAAAATTGTGGCAATAAAATGCCCCCCAGCCCCCATTTAAAATTACCCAACATAGTAGCCTAATAAAATTTACCACAACCCTTTAACCCTTTAAAGGTTGGTGCCATATATACGGTTTGCCGCCAGGGTTGGTGTGTCTAGTATGAAAAATTCCAGCCCCTTCAAAATCTAGCAAAAGCTAAAGGGCCTATTTATAAAAGAGTGGGGCTATGTGGTCGTGTGCCCAGTTTAAACAAATCCTGCAGCTCACAGTGAAAATGAAAAAAGAAACTCCGACCGTGTTTTTGCTTTAAAACAGTGATTTCCCAGTGATTTTGTATGCTATTATGGTTGTATTCTATTTTTCCCCTGGTCTGTTTTATAGAATGGAAAATTATTAAAAAAAATTGAATGATTTTGAATTTTTTTCACAATGAAAAGTACCTTAAAATTGAGCTCAAAGTAGCAAAAATGTTTGATTTTTGCAATCCAAAGAAAAAAATTTTCCCACACGTCCAATACATTCAGTGGTGGGTCAAATATTCTTTCACAAATGTGTGATATTATTTATACAATTTACACTAATGCAGTAGCTGCATAACCGTAAACTTAAATTTTTTTTTTTTTGGTAAAAAATAAAAATTCAAGGGTAAGAAAAAAGAAATGTAAGAGAGGCCAGGAGACGTGACTAATGAACAGAGAAAAATGTTTTTTTTAGTGCTGGAAGTCTGTCTTGTTTATTTTGGCCCTATTTGGAAATTAGTATTCAGGGGAGAGTTGAAGATGATAACATGGTGTGGCCTGGTCTGTACCCCAGCGTAACAATCACTAAGCTCTGTGTGCTGTTGTCGGGCCTGTTATGAGCCGGTTGTGATGTGAAAGGTTTTTGTAGACTTTTGATGCTGGAACCTGTCTTTAGACACTGTTGTAGACGGTGATTTTGCTCGGGTCCCACATCTACAAGCGTCCCGCAAATAGTTACATTTGAATTCATGTCTCCCTGTCTTGATTTTTGGAAATGTTTTGTTTTTGGAAAAACCCTCTACTGGATAATTTGTTGTAAACGCTTTTATTTCCCCTTTGCAAATGTAGAAAAAATTTTAAAATCTCAAAAAAATTTATCAATGTATATGTTTAAGTTGGTCCTTGAAGTCCTTTAAACGAAGTTACACAGGAATCAGCTAGGTGATTGTTTCCCTTGGTTTCACTGTATGATGAATCGTCAGACTTTTGGTTAGAAGGGGGAAAAGAATCTTTGGGGTAGATGCCTTTCAGCGGGTTCTGGTAGTCCTTGACAGTCAAGTGAACAGGAAACTCGAGCGCGGTGGGTTATGCCACAAACTCACAGGGGACAATCGAACTGCGTTAATGTACTCATTTTCTAAGTGATTAATTTATTATTTTTTATTTTTTGTCTTTAACCACCTGATCACCATGGTTTTAAACAAAGAGTTGGCATTAAAAAGAAGGACATTCCCGTCTAATCTCATCTTGACTTTTAAAAAGACAATAGAGAAATGTCACAAAAATACAATGGACTATCATTGTATGCCATTTGTAGAATTAATTTTCATATCTCCCTCCACTAAAAACTGTAATCCTCGTCATCACTTTCATTACCACCACACTACTGCAAAAATATTCTGAAGTCAATAAAGTAGGGCGTTTATTTTTTCTTCAATCACCTTGAATTTCTTCATTTTTCTTCCCTAATTTCACTAGAAATTTTGTGTTTTCCAAAGAGCCCTGATACCCAAGAGCATTACACATATTTGTGAATGTCTGAGCTTTTGGCCCTTGTCTAAAAAAAGGACGTCAAGTTGATTTTGTTGCTGCATTCTGACAATAGAAAAAAACATCCTCCATCCCTGAAATGATGGAAATAAGAGCGCAGCAGCCCCTTTTTGAATGTTGTGTGGTCTCGGCTACTAACAGATATGAACTGAATGCCAGTTTTGATAGAGCGGTGCGTAAAATGGGAAAAAAAAACCCAGTGTGTGCCCCACTAGGGCTAAATGTCGGAGATGTTGATACTCTTCAATGAGCTTTCGGTCTAAATTCCTAGATTTTGATTTTTCTATTTTGATATTACCTTTCAATATTTTTCCACTACCAAAATCTTCCATATTTCGTGAAATGAGCTCTTGACAGCCTGGACAAAAGTTTGCTAGGGTGGAAATTTGTGGCAATAATAATGCAACGTCACTCTAATACCACAATTATTTAATCTAGTTATTAAAATATTACAAAACCCTTTTAAAACCCTTTCAAGGTTTGGTGCTGTTTGGGGCTTAGGACCCAACAGTATTTATAAGAAACAGTTACTCTGGAATACCTAATTTATTGAATGATGGGGACTCAGTTAAATGTATAAGGGCAGATCCCCCTTATGACTGAGGGGGCAGTGGGTAAAGTCTTTTTTCTCAAATAATGGTTTATATAGACACAACACACAATTTAAATAAGTAAGTTTTAAAGTTGTCCTTCTTTTTGTAACAGTAAATGGTATAGAGAATTTGGAAAAAAGAAAATTGTGTTGGGCAACAGTCTTTTGTTTTGGTGGGAGGAGTTTAGTTAGGCTCCCCCCTCCCCTCTCTCTCTCTCTGTTGCTGGATTTTCAAGCGGGAAACCTCTGGGCCTTTTTAATTTTTTTTGGGGCATTTTGGTGCTTGAGGGGGAGTTTTTTTAAAATTAAGGTGTGGCCACCAAACCCGGGTGATAAAGAGTAAAACATGGTTACCCCAGGATTAGTCATGAAGAACAAGGGCAAAGTGGAATCACATGTGGAGAACAGCAATGAGTGTGTGATTTGTTTTGAATATGTGAGGCTAAAAAATTGTATTTTCTGTATTTTATTTAGAATAATTTATTTTTTTATGTAGTAGTTTAAAATAACGTGAAAGGATCAGGAACTGCGACGATCAGTCATAAGTAATATTCCCCCTAGACAGATAAGGCCATTAAGTAAAAAGCTACCCCACACTAGAACATGTAGGAGAACCTTATATCAAAGTAATAAGGGACAATAACAACATAACGGTGCTTAATAGTATGGTTGCCGCCGGGTTGGGCCCCGTATATACGCATAAACCTGGGCCCCTTTAAATCTAGGAAACTGGTGGGCCAAATATAAAAAGAATGGGGTTGTGGAGTGTGCACAGTAAAAAAAAAAACCCTGCAGTCACAGGGGCAAAATGAGAAAAGAACTCCGATCTTTTTTTTTGTTTAAAACGTGACTTCGCAGTGTTTTTTGTATGATTTTGGTTGTTTTTTGTGAAAAAAAAAATTTAAAGTGGTAAGCAAAAGAAATTTTAAGGAGGCCAGGGGACATGACTAATGAGGGGAAAATTTTTATTTTAGTGCCGGGAAAATGTCTATCTTGTTTATTCTAACCCTATTTGGAAATTTAGTAATTCAGAAGCAGAGTTTGTGATGAAACATGGTGGGGCTGGATTGTCAACAAGCATAACAATCTCAAAGTCTGTGTGCTGTTGTTGGGACTGTTATGAGCCAGAGCTTGTAGACTGTGAAACGGGCTTGTAGAGTTGATGTGGAAGTTTTTTTGGGACACTGCTTGTAGAGGGTTTGATTTTGTTCTGGTCCCACCATTACAGCGTGCCGCACAATAGATCTCACGGGGAATTCTTTTCCCCCTGTCTTGATTTTTGGAAACTGTCTTGTTTTTTGGGAAAACCCTTACTAGGATAATTAGTTGTAAACTACTTTTATTTATTTAAGGTAACTGTAGAAAATTTTTCCCCCCCAAAAAATCAAATGCACATGTTTATGTGGGTCCGTGTGGCCCTTAAATGAAGTTACACAGGAACTCACGTAGGTGTTTTTTTCCTTTGGCTTCACTGTACTGGGGAAACTCAGTCAGACTCTTGGTTAGAACATGGGGAAGAATTTTTTGGGTAGTGCCTTAGCTTGCCCTTTGTAGCCCTTGCGTCAAGTGCACAGGAATCCAGAGTCTGTGGGTTATGCCACGAACCACAGGAGACAGATCGAACTGCAGTATAATGTATCATTTCTCAAATGATCTATTTATTATTTTTTATTTTTTTTGTCTTTAACCCCCCTGACCCCCAGGGTTTTTTAAAAAAGAGATTCGCTTAAAAGGAAAGGTACAATACCAGTTACATCATCATCTAGATTTTAAAAAGAAAATCAGATCCCACTGTCACAAAAAATACAATGACTTTTTGTAAGCTTTTGTAAAATTAATTAATTCTCCTCCACTGTAACTTAACCCTCGTCATCATTTTCTTACCCCCACCATACTGCAAAATTTTCATGCAGTCAATAAAAGTACAGGCGTTCATTTTTTCCCTAAATCACCTTGAGTTTCTTCAATTTTCTTCTTCCCAAATTTTTACTAGAAAAAGTTATGGTAGCAGAGTCTGATAGCCGAGAGCATTACACACTTTTGTGAATGTTGATAGAGCTGTTTATAGAGGGGGACGAATGGAAAACCCCTGTGTGCGCAGAATAGGGAAAACCCCCGGTGACACCACAATGGCATAAGTTGGGGATGTTGATACTCTTCAAAGGCATTTCTGTGTCTGAAAACTCCCAGATTTTGATTCTTTTATGCCTGTATATTAGCTTTCAATATTTCTTCCATACCCAAAAATTTTCCCAAATTTCATGTAATCAAGAGCTTGGACAGCCTGGACAGAGTTTGCAGGGAGTAAATTTTTGGCAAAAAAATGCCCGTCATTAATTCAAAATACAGTGGGCCCCCTTTTCGGCTGGTTAGGTTCCAGGGTACCACCGTAAAGGGAAAACTGCCGTAAAAATGGAACACCCTTTTTTCCACTTTTCAAATACATACAAAAAACTAGATAACAAGTTTACACTAACATTTGTTAGCAAAAGAACCAGGGGATCAAAAAAAAATAAAAAAGTACAAAAACACAATAGTGCACTATTACTTACCTTAAAAAATTTAAGTCTTAATCTAGGGTGAGACAAAATAGTATTTATTGTAAGAAAATCAATGTGGTATGTATGGTGTCAGCCGGGCTCCTACCAGGCCAAACCACCTACAATATATTTTTACATTTAGGATCCAGAGTGATAAAAAAGTTATACAGTTACTCATTACTTACCTTTTAAAAAATTTGTGTTTAATGTAGGGTCAGGGGTAAGTAAAAGAGAAAAACAAATAAATGAGAGAGAAAAAATGAGTGCATGAGAGAGTGGTGCAGAGTTATTAAACAAAAACCCGGCGGGGAAAGGGAAGTTTTGTAACAAAATGTACCGTCTGGTTTGTGTAGAAGTTAAAAAATTGTGTGGTTGTCTTACTTGTACGGTAGAATAAATTAAGAAGAACCTCCCATTTCATGTAAAAATTATTTTGAGAAGAAATGATGTTGAGTGAAGGCAAGGAAATAGTCACTCATTTTTTTTGGGGTTTTCTAGGTTCGCTACACTTGTTTTTTGTATGATAATTATGTAAATGTTTTGTGTATACCCCGAAAAAACTTTACTTACATAATACAAAAAGGAATATTTTCTACAGTTACCCCCCAGAACACATTTTCTCTTATGTTAGATTAGAGAAAAAGTTATTTTGGGACACTTGTACAAGTTATTGGCTACCCCATCTATTTATTTTATTTTTCTATTGTGGGATGTATTTATAACTTTTTATGTTGTATGTGTTTTTTTAAAATTTTGAAAAAAATTCTGAATTCAAATTTAAAATTTTTAAAGTTTTTCTCTATAAAGTTCAATGTTGAATTTCAGAATTTGGGGTTTTTGTTGGTTTACATGTAGTTTTTTATTTTTTATTTATTTATTTTTTATTTTAAAATTTTTGCACACATCGAGGGACAAAAAAAAATGATAAGGCAGTATGCCAAAGCCCCTTATATTGCATGCATTCGGGCTGGGTTAAAATTAACTTGATTAATTAAACAAGAGAAATCAGGATAAAACATTAATTTTAAACAGTTATATAAAACAAAGTGAGTATTACAAAGAAGGTCATTGAAAAGGGTTTGTTAGGTAGTGTATTTAAAAAAAAAAATAAAATTAGATTGGGTTTTAGGTTTAACATTTATGTGATAAATTGGAGAAACATTTAAGAATACAATTTATAAGTTCGTTATTCAGTTTTTTTTTGGTTTTGGGTGAGTAAGTGATCTTTTTAGTAGGACTTGAATTTATAAAAAGGAGTGTTTCTTTTATATTTAAGGTATGAATTCCAGATTTTGGGCTTTTTTTTTGCATTGAGTTTTTGCATGTGTGAGATGAACCGAGGAAAAATCAAAGATGATCTGTGCTTGTGTTATGGGCATGTGTTTGTTGAGGTTTGGGAAGGAGATGTTTGAGGGAGGGTTAATATCGGTTAAGGTTCTATGTATGTAAAAGGTGCAGTAATAAGTATGGATGTTTTGTATGGTGATAGGTTTAGTGTTTGAAAAATTTTGTGGAGTGTGTGCCCTTGTGAGAATTTGTTATTTTTCTAAATGCAGCCTTTTTTTTGGGTAAATTAGTGGGCTGAGTGGTTAATGTGTTGAGCCCATGCACAAATTCCTAGGTGAATGGGGTAAATAAGGAGTGATATAGGGCCAGGGGGGCTGACGTGGAACATAGTACCGTATCTTCAAGTTTGCCTACAGTCTTGGAAAAATTTTTTTAGAAAATTTTTGTTAGTGTATGAAATTGGTCTATTATCAAGGTGGTTCCTAAGAATTTTCCTCTGTTAGCTTTGTGATAGGTGATCCCTTTATCATTTTGTTAAGAGGGACATCTGAGCTCTGTTTTCCAAACTAATAAAGTAGTTTTTTTCAATGTTTGTGTAAGTTTGTTTGTCCTCATCCAGGTAGATTTTTCTGTAATTCGGGATTTACAGTTTGGCTAGTGGGACTGGGCTCGGGGAGAGAAGCGTATGTGTGTCATCTGCAAAAAAGTGTGGGTTTGAGTAATTTCGAAGCATTTGGGAAAGGGCATTTTTGTAAGGAGGAAAAAAGAAGAGGGCCAAGGACAATTCCCCTTGGGGGCACCAAATGTAATTTGGGTTCGCAGAAAAGTTTTCCCCATTTGGTACAATATTGGCTTCTGTTGTGAGGTATGACTTTAGGTAATTGAGGGAGTGCCCTCTTAACCATGGTGAAAATTTTAGGGAGAAGTATGGTTTAACTGTATCAAAAGTTTTCGAAGTCAAAGAAGATCCCAGGGGACTTTTTTTTCTCTATTGCAGGTATTATGTTTGCTGTGTATAATGCATTTTAGTATTTTTATTGGCCTGAATCCAAATTTGGGAGGGGGGAGTATGTTCTGGGAATAAGGTAGGGGGTAGATTGTTTATGTTTTGTTTTTCAAAGATTTTTGAGGAGGGTGTAAGTTGGATATTGGGCCCTATAGTTATTTAACTCTGTTTGGTCTCCTCCCTTTTTGGTCGGGGTGGGCCCCTTTTATTTTGGTACTGTAGGGGAAGGTGGAGGGTTCAATGGATTTGTTAAAGGTGTTGCAATGATTGGAGAAGCACTTGTGAATTTTTTATTATAAAAAGGGGGGTAAGGTACTTAAATTCCTGCCTTGTTTTTTGTGCATTGATAATTTTAAGGGAGATTCGTATGGGTTAGTCGGAGCTAGGGAAAAGTGTGTTCGGGTAGTTGCCGGGAGGAGGTTATTTTGGGGGGTATCTGGGCTTGGGGGTTTTATGGCAAGGTTTTGTCCTATAGTGGGAAGAAATCATTGGTCTGTTTGCTGTTTTTGTTGGTGGGGTTGGGGTTCATTGATTTTGCTAATTTTATTTTGCTATTTCGTGATTTTTTTTGTTCCCGAAATTTAGTAGTGTTTTCCAGGGCTTTTTTTTTCCCTCGTAAATTGGATAATCTGTTTTCTAATACAAATTTTTTTCCCTTTTTTCAGGTGGTTAGGTTGACGAGTAAGTTTTGTTTGGTCTCTGGTTATTGGGCCCCTTTGTACTGTTTTTTATATTGGTGTTTTGTATTTATGGATTTTAGAATGTGGGTGTTAGCCGGGACTGTTCAGTTCTTTGCTGTCATCTGTTTAGTTTTTTAGGGCAGTGCTTTTTATAGGGGTATTGGGTCTTTTTAGAAAAATTTTTAATCATTCGTCAAATCTGTATAGATTTTTAGCTCGGGGCCAAACAATGTTTGCTAAAGCTGTTGCGAAGTTATTAAGGCTGCCTCTTGTGAAATCTGAAAGGGGACTTTAGTAGTGTCTTGGGGTGTTTCCCCGAGTTGTTAGAGGAAATAGGGTAGTGGTTGTGGTTTATCTGGTAATTAGCTGTTTTTAAAGGGGGGGTTTGGTGTTTGGTCCGAGGGTCAAGTAGGGGGAAAAACTAGTCTCTGTAACTCTTGTAGGTTTTGTTTCTGTTTGGGGGTAACATACTTTTCTCATTGTGTTTGTGAATTTAGTTGTGTGGGTCCTGGTTTGCAGGAGATTTTATTGAAGTCACCCGAGAGTAGTAAGTGATCTTTTTTCATGCGTGATCAGTTATCATATTCCTAGATTTTGACTAAATTGGGTAATGTTTGCTGTGGAAAATCTGTAGAGTTTATCAATGTGAGAGGTTTTTGTAGGTTTTGGATTTAATTTAAACTTTTATAAATTTCCCCTGTTCATCCTTGTGCAAGTATTAGTGATACTTCTAGTTGGTTGAGTAGTATATGGCTGTGCCACCCCCCTTGTTGGTCTGGCCTTTTAGTTTTGTATGGCTGTGTAACCCGGAATGGCATAACATCTGCACTATCGGCTTTGCAGGGTTTTAGTTAGTGTAATGATGGACATATTGGCTGTAAGGAATTTTTGTAATGCTATGAGGTATCGTAAGCGCTTAATGATCTGAATTGTAGTTTTAAAATAGTTATGTTGTTGTTGGGACTGAGAAATGCCCCTTTATTTTTTGCAGTGTAGTAATTTTCAGTAACTGTTTGATTCTTTTTTGTCATTAAAAAAGAGGTTGGTACGGATCAATGTTGTAACATAAAATTTGTAGGAAACTTAGTTAGGAAATTTAAATATAAAAAAAGTAAATAGTCTTTAAACTAAAAAAAAGCACCTGAATTTTTTAACAAATTTTAAAATAATGGTAAGGGGCTAATACAAATAAAGGATGTTATAAAAGTGCTTGGGAAATGATAGTATAGTACTATAAAGGGAATTTTTTAAAATTTAAATTTTAGTTTAAAAAATTTAATAAAAGGGCTAAAAAGGGGGTTTTGAAAAAATGAGCTTTGGAATATAATGGCAAGTTGTGAGCTTTTTCTCTTTTGATGAGAATAGACCCGTTATTTTAAAAGTTGTGGATTATAAATAGGATGTTATTAAAAAAATAAAAATAAAGGAGAAAAATTAAAAAGGGACTAAAAATTTAAATAATGGTAAGCAAAGTTAAAAGGAAAAGGGGAGGGAAATTTTAATAAAACTTATAATTAAAAAAACAATTTGAATGGTCTTGCAATTGCACTAGAGTCTGGTATGGGTTTTTGACAAGTCAAGGGTTTAAAATATAGATTTAAATTGACAAAAAAAAAAATTTCCAAATTAAAGTCAAAAAAAATAATAAAAAAATCACAATGGTAATGTCTTGGTTTTAATATGATAGTAAGATGGTAAGACAGGTACCCCGGTAACAGGGACAAGGTATACAAGGTTTGGGGTTGAAAATTAAAAAAATTGAAAATTTGGCAACAAAAATGTTAGGAAGTTAAAATAAGTTTAAAGTACAAAAGTAAAATTGACTGGTAGTAAATATGGTGTTTAAAAAATTTTGTAAGAATATGATTAAAAAAAAAGAAAAAGTAATGGTTTTTTTCATTCAAAATTGCATGGTAGTTAACTTGAGGTTTTGCAGTCAGGTAATTAAGAGTAATCTGGATAGTAAAAGTGGGATTAAAAAGGTAAAGGTTTAAATTTGTCAAGTAATGGTTATTTAAAAGTCAAAAATGTTAAGAGTAAATTGAAATTTTAGTAAAAATGATATTTTTAATTTTGTAATACCCTGAATGCCCAGCTGGTAGGCATTTTGGGCAGATTAGTTTAATTTTTTATTTTAAAATATTACAAAATTTTGAGGTAAGTTGGTATTATGGGTAGTGCTAAATACTAGTTTTTTGAGTTTGCAATTTTTGAATGCTTTTGTTTTGGCACAGTACATAGTTTCAGTATTGGAGTATCATAGGATTCATTATTTTAAGATTGGATTAATATTTCTGTTTATGGTCAAATGGGTGAGTGAGTGTAAGTGTGAACCACCAGGTGGTATTCGTGTGTAGTTAGTTGATGGGGTTTATCAGGGAGATAAGATGTTTTCTAATGGTAGTTTTGAAGGTGATGAATGTGTCTGCAGTTCTAGAGTTCTCCGGTAGGGTGTTCCAGATTTTAGGGCCTTTGACATACATTGAATTTTTGTAAAGGTTTAGTCGGACAAGGGGAATGTCGTTAGAGATGTTTGTGTCTGGTGTTATGCCTGTGGGTTCTGTCACAACTATCAAGAAAGCATTTTAGGTCAAGGTTGATATTGGAGTTTAAGGTCCTGTAGATGTAGATTGCACAGTATTAAGTGTGAATGTACTGAACAGGGAGTAAGTTTAGATCTATGAAGAGTGGGGGGGTGTGTTGCCAGGGATGGGATTTAGTGATTATTCTTACTGCAGCTTTTTGTTGGGTTATTATTGGCTTTAGGTGTGTTGCTGCAGTTGATCCCCAAGCACAAATAGCATAGGTGAGGTATGGATAAATAAGTGAGTGGTATAGTGTGAGAAGGGCATTTTGTGGCACGTAGTATAGTATCTTGGAGAGGATCCCAACTGTTTTGGATACTTTTTTGGTTATGTGTTGGATATGGGTGCTGAAATTCAGGTTGTTGTCAAGGTATAGGCCTAGGAATTTGCCCTCATTATTTCTGGTAATTAGAGTGTTGTCGATCTTAATGTTAATTTGTGCATCTCCTGCTCTGCTACCAAACATAATATAGTAGGTTTTGTCAGTGTTAAGCGTAAGTTTATTGGCTGTCATCCAAGTCGATATTTTGATCAGCTCCTCGTTAACAATGGTGTTGAGGGTGGCAAGATTAGGGTGAGAGATGACATAAGTAGTGTTGTCAGCAAAGAGAATGGGTTTCAGGTGTTGGGATACGTTTGGAAGATCATTGATGTATATGAGGAAGAGCAGGGGACCAAGGACACTTCCCTGCGGAACTCCAGTATCAAGTGGCCGTGTTGTTGATGCTGTGTCTTTAATGGTAACATACTGATACCTATTAGTAAGGTAAGATTTGAAATAAGCAAGCGCATGGCCTCTTATACCGTAATGGTCAAGTTTGTGGAGTAGGATGTCGTGGTCCACTGTGTCAAAAGCTTTTCTTAGGTCAATAAAAATTCCTAGTGGATATTCCTTATTTTCCAACGCTGTGTAAAGCAGATCTAGCATTTTTATGATTGCATCATTAGTGCTTTTATTTTTCCTAAATCCAAATTGGCAGGGGTTGAGTATGTTTTGTGCTGTTTATAAATGATATAGTCTCCTGTGCGCGAGTTTCTCAAAGATTCTGGATAGCAATGGTAAGTTTGATATTGGCCTATAGTTGTTTAAGTGTGTAGGGTCACCACCTTTATGTATTGGTGTAACCCTTGCCATCTTGAGTAGTTTCGGGAAGGTGCTAGTTTCTAGTGACTTGTTTAAAAAGTAATGAAATAGCGTGCGTAAGGATATGGGCCGCTCGCTTGTACAGTAATGGTGGGACATTAGACAGATTCCTGAGCTGTTTTTAAGTGACTTTATAATCTCAGTGACTTCCGAGGGCTCAGTTGGTGCAGATAGAAGGAATTTGGGAAATTCCCATCTAGTATGGGCATTAGTAAGTGGGATTTTATTGGCGAGATTAGATCCTATGGTTGAGAAAGAAGTCGTTTATCTTGTTAGCTGTTGTCAGTGGGATGTAGTGGTGTTTCATTAGGTTTAGTTAGGACAATATTCTTGGGTTTTTTCAGTTTGTGGGTCCCTAGAATCTGAGAGAGTGTTTTCCAGGTCTTTTTTATATCTCCTCTAGTGTCTGTGAATCTACTGGAGTAGTATAGTTGTTTGGCTTTCTTTATTACTTTGGTGAGAACTGATGAATAGTGTTTAAGAATATCTTTGTGTATTAAGCCCTGTCTATATTGCTTTTCATATTGGTGTTTCTTGTCAATGGATTTCAGAATGGTGCTGGTTACCCATGGGCAACCAAAGCCGTTTGTTTGTGATCTGTTTCGTTTTTTATAGGACAATGTTTGTTGTATAGTCTAAGTAATTTGTTAAGAAAAATGTCTGTCCAGTCATCAATACCATTGGCCTTGGAGGAATTCTGTAGGCCAGTCAACAATCTCTAGGTCAGTTGTGAACTTCCTTATTGAGGCCTTGTCATGGAGTCTAAATGAGACTTTGTTGTATTCAAGTGGTGGTTTATTAATGTTTGTCAGGTGGAAGGTAGGGTAGTGGTCTGTTGTGCTATCTGTGATTATCCCTGATTTAAGGGGGGCTAGTATATTGGTCCATATGTGGTCTATTATGGTTGCACTTGTCTCAGTGAGCCTGGTTGGTTTAGTTATTGTTGGTATGAGAAGTGTGTTGTTCATATTGTTGATGAATTCAGTTACAGGCTGATCATCTAGTAAGCCAAGGTTGATGTTGAAGTCTCCAGCTAAGAGAAGGTGGTGCTTATTCATTTGTCTGTTTGTTATTAGTGACTTTAATTTCTCACTGAAATTTGGGTTGTTTGTGTGAGGTATCCGGTAAATGGCACCGATTGTTATAGGTGTCTTAAGGTTTTTTACAGTAAAATTAGCAAAAATGTATTCCCCATATTCATCACTAATGCAAGTGGTGCTAATACAAGATAACTGGTTAGAGTAATAGATTGCAATACCACCCCCAACTTGGTTTGGTTGGATTAATGAAAATGTGTATATTAACGTAATATACAACACTTAATGAGACTCGGTGATTATTATTATTATTATTATTATCATTTCTAATATGGCATCACTTGTACAAGTTATCTGGCTACCACATCTCATATTTATGTTTATTTATTATATTTTGGGGTGTATTTATCATCTTTTTATGCTATGTATCGTGTCTATTATATAATTTTGAAAAAATATCATAGATGGATTAATGAAAATGTGTATTTAACGTAATATACGACATTTAAATGAGATCGTATGATTATTATTATCATTACTAATATGACGTCTGGAGACATAAGACACTCTTACTGATTTTAATGTGTACCTGCATGCCAGCACAGTATGTAAGTTAATATAAGTACAGGTATACATAAGTATAATTATCAGAGTTATATAAACTATGAAATAACTTTTAAAAACATTTGAAATTTTGGAGTTTCCAGACAAAATGGATGAGACTTAGTGCTTACTGAGCTCACGAATGTAAACAAACAGGGTGGGGCGCGGTGTGACCGTATTAGAAAGTCAGGTGGAGGGAGCCGTTATAGCGAGTTTTGGTCATAATTTGAAATGACCGTATTAGCGGAACGCCGTAAAGTGAAACACCGTAAAGCGAGGCCCTGCTGTATAGTAGACCTGCATAAAATATTACCACAACCCTTTAACACTTTCAAGGTTGGTGCCATACTAGTATGGCTTGCATGCCAGGGTTGGTGCTGTACTAGTACGCATAAATTCCAACGCCTTCAAATCTAGCAAAAGCTGGTAGGCCTACTTATGAAAGAATGGGGCTATGTGGTCTGTGTGCACAGTATAAAAAAAAATCCTGCAGCTCACAGTGCATAATGAGAAAAGAAACTCTGACAGTGTTTTTGCTTTAAAACAGTGACTTCGCAGTGTATTTTAGTAAGCTATTTATGGTTGTATTCTAGTTTTCCTGGTCTCATTTTATAGAATGGAAAATATATTACAGAAATTGAGATGATTTTGATTGGTGTCACAATGAAAAGTACCTTGAAATTGAGCTGAAAGTAGCAGAATATTTGATTTTTGCCAAAGTCCAAAAGTAAACAAATCATGCCACACGTCCAATACGTGCCAGCTGGTGAGTCTAATATTCTTTCCCAAGTGTGCTGATATTATTTATACCATTTCTATACTAATGCGTAGTGTAACTAACAGTAAATCATATATTTTTTTTTTTTTTTTGTAAAAATAAAAATTCAGATTGGTAAGCAAAAGAAATGTAAGAGAGGCCAGGGACGTGACTAATGAACAGAGAAAAGGTTATTTTAGTGCTGGAAAGTCTATCTTGTTTATTCTGGACCCTATTTGGAAATTAGTAATTCAGAGGCAGAATTGTAGACGATAAACACTGGTGTGGCCTGGATCTGTCACACCAGCGTAACAATCTCTAAGCTTTGTGCTGCTGTTGTCTGGACCTGTTATGAGCCAGAGCTTGTAGACTGTGAAACTGGCTTGTAGACGGTGATGCTGGAACCTGTTGTAAGGCACTGCTTGTACACGGGTGATTTTGTTCTGGTCCCCACCATGTACAAGCACTGCCGAACAATAGATCTACATTTGAATTCTGTCTCCCTGTCTTGAAGTTTTGAAACTGTCTTGCTGTTTGGAAACCCTCTACTAGGATAATTTAGTTGTAAACTACATTTATTTACCCTTAAGGCAATATGTAGTAAATCTTAAATTCTCACAAAAATATCAATGCACATGTTCAAGTCAATCTTGTAGTCCTTAACGAAGTTACACAGGAGCTCAAGCGTAGGTGATTTTTTCCTTGCCTTCACTGATACTGATGAACTCAGTCAGACTCTTGGTTAAAACATGAGGAAGAATCTCTGGGTAGGTGCTTTCAGCTGGTCCTGGTAGTCCTTGACAGTCAAGTGACACAGGAACTCGAGCGTCGGTGGGTTATGCCATGAACTCACAGGAGACAGATCGAAATGCAGTATAATGTACTCATCTTCTCTAAGTGATCTAATTATATTATTTTTAGTTTTTTATCTTTAACCACCTGATCACCATTGGTATTAACAAAGAGATTGGCATTAAAGGTAAGGTACATATACACGTCTACATCATCATCTAGAGTTTTAAAAAGCACATCTAGATGCCACTGTCACAAAAATACATTGTATGCCATTTGTAGAATACATATCTACATCCACTGTAACTGCAATCCTTGTCATCACTTTCATTACCACCACCACTACTGCAAAAATATTCATGACAGTCAATGAAGTACAGGCGATTCACTTTTTCTTCAATCACCTTGAATTTCTTCACTTCTTCTTCTTCCCATATATCACTAGAAAAAGATGTGTTCCAAACAGTCCTGATAGCCAAGAGCATTACACGATATTTTGTGAATGTCCGAGACTGTTGAGACCTTGTCTACAATACATCTGAAGATCGATTGTGTCTACTGCATTCTGACAATAGAAGAACACTTCTCCATCCTCTGAAATGATGGAAATCAATAGCAGCAGTACCACCTGTTTGAATGTGTGTGTGTGGTCTCGGCTACGAACAGATGTGAACTGAACCGCCAGCTGTTGATAGAGCAGGATGGAATATCGAAAACCCCAGTGCATGCAGAATAGGGAAAACCCCAGTGTGTACACCCACTATGGCATAAATGTCGGAGACTGTTGATACCTCTTCAATGAGCATTTTTGTGTCTGAATACTCATAGATTCTGATTCTTCTATGTCTCTATATTAGCCTTTCAATATTTCTTCCACTACCAAAATCTTCCATATTTCAGTGTAAGCAATGAGCTCTGGAAAGCCTGGAAAGAAGTTAGCTAGGGTGCTAATTGTGGCAATAATAATGCCACAGTCACTCTAATACCACAATATAGTAGACCTATATAAAATATTACCACAACTCTTTAACCCTTTCAAGGTTGGTGCCATACTCGTACGGCTTGCACGCCAGGGTTGGTGCCGTACTAGTATGCATAAATTCTAGCGCCTTCAAATCTAGCGAAAGCTGGTAGGCCTACTTATGAAAGAATGGAGCTATGTGGTCAGTGTGCACAGTATAAAAACAATCCTGCAGCTCACAGTGCATAATGAGAAAAAAAAACTCCGACCGTGTTTTTGCTTTAAAACAGTGACTTCGCAGTGTATTTTCGTATGCTATTTATGGTTGTGTTCTAGTTTTCCTGGTCTCATTTTATAGAAGGGAAAATATTTTATAGAAATTGAGATGATTTTGATTGATTTCACAATGAAAAGTACCTTGAAATTGAGCTCAAAATAGCAGAAATGTTTGATTTTTGCCAAAGTCCAAAAGTAAACAAATCATGCCACATGTCCAATACATGTCAGCTGGTGAGTCTAATATTCTTTCACAAATGTGCTGATATTATTTATACCATTTTTACACTAATGCAGTAGTCTGCATAACAGTAAATCTTCTATTTTTTTTTTTTTTTTGTGAAAATAAAAATTCAAAGTGGTAAGCAAAAGAAATATAAGAGAGGCCAGGGGACATGACTTATGAACAGAGAAAATGTTATTTTAGTCCCAGGAATGTCTGTCTTGTTTATTCTGGACCCTATTTGGAAATTGGGATCTTCTGAAATTTGTGTGAAATTGGCAAAATTGCCAATTTCTGACCATTTTATTGGGAAGTTTAAATCAGTAAATGGGTGGTTTCTTGTACTCAATCGATAGAAAAAATGAAGCTCTAGTGAAATAGTTATGATTTTTGTCGATTGGTACATTGGATTTGGCCAAAAATTGGGATTAAAGTGGGCAAAATCGCTAATGCGTCACCATCGTCGAGACTGCTAACTTCGCGAGAGCTTAATTCCATAAGTTTTCCATCAAATTTCATGCTTCTGGTGTCATTATGATCAGGAAAAGATTCTCTATCATTTCGTAAGAAAAAATAATTTTTTTTTTGAAAATTTTTTGACCCTGAGAACAAGATTAGGAGAGGGCCTGTCGACCCTGAAAGGGTTAATACAAATACTACTGTATTTTCATCAGTATCATTGAGACAAAAAAATAAAAATTATTATGTTTTTAGTTCGCTTCGAGAAAACTGGTATTGTAGTGATTTTCATTAGTCTTCTGCGAATTGGTGGCATAATCCACCAACAATCAAATTTCTTTGTCACTTGACTGTCAGGGACTACAAGGCTCAACTTAAACACTATTACCCAGAGATCCTTCCCAGGATTCTAACCAAGAGGCTTAATGAGTTGATCAATATTACTGAAGCCATCAAAGACTACATTACTTGGGACTATGACTACTGTGAATAAACTGTAATGAAATGGAACTTGACTAAGATGAACTTTTCTGCTATATCAGTTAATTGTGTAAATACATATATCTATATATTAATCTCTAAATGGTCCAAACATGTATACAGTGGACCCCCAGTTTGCGATGGCATCGGTATCCAATAAATCTGGTATTCAATACATTTTAACGCAAAAATTTTGCCTCGGTTCCCATTAAAAAACCCGCCATACGCGATTCGTCTGAGACGTGTCCACGTGTGGCCCAGTGTTTACAAGCCAGCCAGTGTGCTCGCATCTAAGGATACATTTGGTACATTCCATATTATCACAGTGTTTTTGGTGCTTGTTTCTGCAAAATAAGTCACCATGGGCCCCAAGAAAGCTTCTAGTGCCAACCCTGTGGTAAAAAGGGTGAGAATTAGTATGGAAATTAAGAAAGATTTTGAAGGGTTTGGGGCTAACCCTGAGAAGCCTATGCCAGTTGTGGAATCCATTGTGCCTACTTCAAAAATTAAGGAAATGTGTGCAAAGTGGGTTGAACTGCAAACTTTTATGGATGAAAATCACCATAACACAGCCATTGCAAGCCGTGCTGGTGACTATTACAAGAACATAAGAACATAAGAATGTAGGAACACTGCAGAAGGCCTACTGGCCCATACGAGGCAGGTCCTTATCAAAACGACATCTACCTAAAGCTACTCAAGAAATAACTCCCGTACCCCTTGACACCAATCAAACCCAGCCCCTCCCACTCATATATTTGTCCAGTCTCTTCTTAAAGCTACCCAAGGTCCTAACCTCTATCACCCCACTGGGAAGACTGTTCCACGCATCTACAACTCTGTTAGAAAACCAGCACTTACCTATGTCCTTTCTAAATCTAAACTTATCCAACTTAAATCCATTATTCCTGGTTCTTACCTGGTTTCGACACCCTCAGTACTTTATTAATGTCTCCCTTGTTTATGCCCGTCATCCACTTATACACTTCAATGATATCTCCCCTCATTCTACGCCTCTCCAGAGAGTGGAGATTTAAGGCTTTAAGTCTATCTTCATACGGGGGTTCCTTACACAGTAAATCATTTTAGTCATTCTTCTCTGTATTGTTCTCAAATGAGTCTATTTTCCATCCTGTAGTAAGGGGACCAAAACTGAGCACATAATCTAAAATGAGCCTCACTAGTGATGTATAGAGCTGTAAAATAACTTTTGGACTTCTGTTACTTATACTTCTTGAGATAAATCCAAGTAATCCTGTTGGCCTTGTTGCGCACACTTTAGGCACTGCTGTCTTGGCTTTAGATTTTCTGCTTACCATGACTCCCAAGTCTTTTTCACATTCTGTATGACTAAGCTCTACTTCACCTAGATTATAGCTTCGAGGGTTATTTTCCCTTTCCAAGGCAAGTACCTTACACTTTTTCCACATTAAACTTCATCTGCCATTTCTCCCGACCAAGACATTAATTTGTTCAAATCGTCCTGGAGTTCCCTTGATATCCTCCTCAGAGTGAATTATACGGCCTATCTTTGTATCTCAGCAAACTTACTCATGTCACTAGTAATCCCTTCATCAAGGTCATTAATGTAAATTATGAACAAGAGAGGGCCTAAAACTGATCCTTGTGCAATGCCACTAGTGACTAATCCCCATTCAATTTCACTCCCTTAATGGTAACTCTTGCTTTCTATTGGTAAGCCATGCCTCAATCCATGCTAGAACTTTACCTCCTATACCATGAGCTGCCACTTTTCTTAAGAGTCTCTTGTGAGGTACTCTGTCGAAGGCTTTACTAAAACCAATAAACAATATCATATTCTTATCACTGTCAACTGCCTCAAATGTTGTATTGAAAAACGTCAGTAAGTTTGTCAGGCAGGAACGACCCCTCGTGAATCCATGCTGAGATTCATTTATCAAGTTAAAGCTCTTCAAGGTGACTTCTGATAATGTCAGCTATAATTGATTCTAATAACTTGCCCACTATAGATGTCAGGGTTATTGGACGGTAATTTGAAGGAGTGGACTTATCCCCTGATTTGAATATAGGAACCACATTAGCCATCTTCCACATCTCTGGCACAACACTGGTAAGGATGGACGCATTGAATACACTCGTTAATGGCTGACTAAGCTCCATCTTGCATTCCTTAAGTACCCTTGAAAACAACTCATCGGGTCCCGGGGACTTATTTTGTTTCAGTTTGTCTATCTGTTTAATAACCATGTCCCTTGTGACAGTAATATTAGTTAACTTAAATTCATCAGGAATTAAATAATTGTTAATTACTGGAATCTCATTTACATCTTCCTGTGTAAAATCTGACAAAAATAGTCATTAAATAAGGAACACATTTCCAGTTCATTATCCGTCAGCTGTCCATTCCCAGATTTCAGAGGTCCTACTTTTTCCTTCACCTTCGTCCTATACACTTGAAAGAACCCCTTTGGATTAGTCTTTGATTCATTAGCACTCTAATTTCATAGTCACTTTTAGCCTTTCTAATCGCCTTTTTTACTTCTCTTTTAAGCTGAACATGTTGGTCAGTAAGGTTAACCTCTCCTCTTCTGATGCGCCTATAAATTCCCCTTTTCTCCCTAATAGATGCTTTAGCCTCCTGTTAACCCCATTTGGGATCGTTATTATTAGACCTAATTTTCTCTCTGGGGAATGTATATACTCTGGGCACTGTGTACATTTTTAAAGAAAACAATCATAAAAGCAGATCCCTTCATACTCATAAGTATGATTATCGTCAATAAAATCATTAGCTAGATAACCCCAATCAAGATTAGACAGATGTTCCCTAAGTCCATTATAATCGGCAGAACGAAAATCGGGGATTTTTACTGTATTATCATTATTCTTGCCTTCCCAATTAATGCTAAAGGTGATGGATTTGTGATCACTTGCGCCAAGCTCTTCAGTGATCTCCAGATTATTCACGAGTGTTTCCTTATTTGACAAGACTAGGTCTAGCAAATTATTACCCCTGGTAGGTTCAGTTACACTCTGTTTCAGAAAACAGTCCTGAACTGTTTCCATGAAGTCACTGGACTCTAGATTACCTGTCAAAGAATTCCAGTCAATTTGGCTAAAGTCCCCTACTATGACTATGTTACTGTGTCCTGAAGCCCTAACAATTTCGTCCCAAAGAAGTCTCCCTCTATCGTGATCCAAGCCTGGAGGTCGGTATATTTCACCTAGAATTAGTTTTTCTTGACCCTCCACGAACTCTACCCAAACAGACTCTGTTACTGCTCCATCTATTTTTATACCTGTTTTTATGCAACAATTAATATTTTCTCGAACATACAATGCAACTCCTCCCCCCTTCCCATTACATCTATCCACATTGAATAACTTAAATCCCTGAATAGTACACTCAGCAGTCATATCCCGACTCTTTAAATCATACCACGTTTCAGTTAATGCAATGATATCAAAGTTCCCAGCACATGCTACCAAACGTAGTTCATTAATTTTATTTCTTGCACTTCGACTGTTAGCATAAAATACCATCATATGTTTTTTCTTCTGCACATTTTTCCTATTCATCTTCGTTTTTACACAATTTCTGAAATTATCATTACCCAGAGTTACTCCATGACAGTTACTATTAAGATTCTTAATATCAGAGCATAAGTCAATATATCCATACTCATTATTAATCATTTCTAAACCCATACCTCTAACTAATCCTAGTTTAAAGTCCTAACAACCCCCTCAACTGAGTTATCAAGAAAAAACCCACACCTGCCCTGGATAAGTGAACCCCATCCCTGGCATACATGTCATTTCGGCCATAGAAGTTGTCCCAGTTGTCAATGAATGGTACTGCATTATCCTTACAGTGTTTATCCAGCAACAATTAATACAATTGCTCTGGACAACATTCATTGCCAACACCTCTTCTTGGCAAAATGCCACATATAACAGGGCACCCCCCCTTCTTCCTAATCATGTCTATAGCTGTCCTGAACTTTCTAACTAAATCCTCACTTCTACGCTTGCCTACATCATTGCCTCCAGCACTGAGGCAAATAATAGGATTGATCCCATTACCGTTCATGATGTTGTCAAGCCGGCTAACAATGTCCTCCATCCCAGCCCCAGGAAAGCATACCCTTTGTCTCTACTCCTGTCCTTCAAGCAGAATGCCCTATCCATGTATCTAACCTGGCTATCCCCAACAACAACAATATTCTTACCTTCCTTGTTGTCGTTCGTCGTGACGATCCCAGTAGTAGACTCACATTCGTCGGGTAGCACCGAGAATGCGTTGGAGGTTTCCATGGGAGTTTCCACAGCAGTCTCTTTCTTCTTCATACGTTTCTGGCTTTCCATTCGTCTTCTTGATCGTCAACTTCGTCGTCCCCTGCTGTCCAGCCATGACCACGATCCCTTCTTGACCTGAGGACTCGAAACAGGAGGACTAATACGAATCCTCTTGTTTTCCTCGGTCAATCGCCGTATCTCCATCTTCGCTGCCTCAATTCTTCCTTAAGTTGCTGGTAAAGTTGCTCGATGGAGGGCATCTTGGTTCAGTCCACGGGAGGCAAACAAGACACTTCTTCACAGAGTTAAGTACAGGTCAGCACTCAAAGTACAGGTCACCACAATGACAATGTTGTGGCCCATTTCAGACAAATCGTAATGGAACGGGAGGTACAGAGCTCTATGGACAGATTTGTTGTGCAACAGAGGTCCAGTGACTCTCAAGCTGGTCCTAGTGGCATTAAAAGAAGAAGGGAAGTAACCCCAGAATAGGACTTGCTACCTCAAGTCCTAATGGAAGGGGATTCCCCTTCTAAACAATAAGTTCGACACTCTCCCTCCTCCCATCCCATCAACCATCACCAGATCTTCATTAAAGGTAAGTGTCATGTATTCTATTGTTATAGAGTACTACAAACTGTGCATGACTTCTTCAGTTTGTGTGCATTAAACTTAATATTTCATGTGGTAAATTTTTTTTTTCATACTTTTGGGTGTCTTGCAGGGTTAATTTGATTTCCATTATTTCTTATGAGGAAAATTGATTCGCTTTTCGATAATTTTGGTTTACGATGAGCTCTCAGGAATGGATTAATATCGCAAACCGGGGGTTCACTGTATATGTTCTTACCGCTAGCACCCAAATGTAATATACAGTGGACCCCCGACCAATGGCAGCATTGACTAATGGCAAATTCGTCTAACAGTGCTTTTTGGCATAAAAAAAAGCTCTACCAACGGCGAAAGACTCATCCAACAACTTTTGTACCGAAAGTGTCCATGCGGCTGAGCACAGCCTGAGCGGGCCCAGCCACTCCAAGACTCAGTTGTAGCATTCTTTACAAGCCACTGCGATCAATTCCACGTGTTACCTGCGATATATTTTGTATTATTGCAGTGTTTTAGTGCTTGTAACTGCTAAATAAGCCACCCTGGGCCCCAAGAAAGCTTCTAGTGCCAAGCCTGTGGTAAAAAGGGTGAGAATTACTATGGAAATGAAGAAAGAGATTGAAGAATATGAAAGTGGAGTGGGTTTTGTCTGTTATGGGGCTATAGGACCCAAAATTTTTGTTTTTTTCTTTTTGTACAAGAAAAAATTAAGGTTGGTAAATTGTGGTAACGGGGAGAAATTGTTTGGGCAACAGTCTTTTGTTTTGGGGGGAGGAGCTTAGCTAGGTTCTCTCTCTCCCCCTCTCTCTGACCTCTCTCTGTGCGACCTTAACCTGGCAGGATTTTGGGGTCCTTCTTCTTTTTTTGGGGGCAGTATTTGTGCCCCAGGGGTGAGTTTTTAAATTTTAAATTTGGGGCCCACCTTTACCCGGGGTGACTAAATTGTCAAAACATGGTTAGCCCCAGGTAGTCAGAAGAGGAAGGACAAAAGTTAATAAGATACACCATGTGGAAAAAACCTAGGGAGTGTGTAGATCTTTGTTTTAAAAATGTGAGGCTGTAATTGTATTTCTGACATATCTTTTGAGAATACATTATATTTTTTTGTAAAAGTTTACAAAACCCTGTGAAGAGGGCTGGTGAAAGGATATCAGAGACACTCAGGTATCAGCCTAAGTTTACCTGGATTTTTCCTGGAGAGGTTTTCCGGGGGGGTCAACGCCCCGCGCCCGGTCTGGCCCAGCCCCTGGGGATCAACCCTGATCAACCGGTGTTGCTGCTGGCGCAGCAAACCCAACGTACGACCCACACCCGGGGGTCGGGAACCGATTTGGTGCTTGTCCAGTCCCAGCTAAAGACTCCCGGGGTCTTTTGGTACCCCCCTTATGTATGTGGGAGGCGTTGAACATCTCGGCCCCTGACCTTATTTTTGGGTCTCTTAAGTGCTAGGACCCCTGCTTTTATTGGGGGGATGTTGCATTGTTCCCAAGTTTTTGTTTTATGTGAGGGATTTTCTGTGCAAGTTCGGTACTAGCCCCCTGGGTTTTCCGGGTGTAATAATCATGTTCCTCCGCTGCGTTCCAGGGAATACAGTTTTGGGGAACCCAAGCGTCCCAGTAATTGAGGTTTTTTATCCCCCGTTATGCGCGCCTGAAAGTTTCTGTACATTTTCTAGGTCGCAATTTCCCTCCTTGAAAGGGTGCTGTTAGTGTGCGCAATATTCCAGCCTAGATAAAACAAGTGAAAATGCCCCTTGACAGATAAGGCCATTAAGTAAAAAACCCACCCCCACTAAAAATGTAGTAAAGGCCTTACTATCAAAGAAAAAGGGGAAAAAACAAGTAAAGGGGAGCTTGCCGGGGGGGATAGTTATTTGACTGCAAAAATAATAAAAACTTTTTTGAACTATATTGCTTATGGGGTAATAACAGTTGCATTTTCTGGAGAAGTTTTCCCAAGGGGGTGTCGGGGAAAGTGTTGTTTTCATATATTATTTTACAGGTTTTTTCTCCTAAGGGGGAGAAAGGTTGGTAACACATTTTTGTTGGGGTTTTGGGTAAGTGCTATGTGCATAGTTTACATTCAATTTGTTTTTTTTGTCCCTGTGGAAAACTTGACGTGTGTTGGAGTGTGAGCAAAGTAACTTTTATAAGGGTTCAGGGAAACCGGCGGGCCGGACGAGCCCGGAGAGGGGGAAGTACAGTGCCTGCATCTGAAGGAGGGTGTTTGTTGCAGTTTAAAAACTGTGTGTAAAGCACCCTTTTGGCAAAACAGTGAGGATGAAGATGGTGAATGTTTTTCTTTTTCGGGCCACCGCCTTTGGGGGAATCGGCCCGTTGATGAAAAAAAAAAAAAAAAAAAAAAAAAAAAAAAACCTTTTTTCCTCTTCCCGGAATTTCCATGCGAATGCTTATAATAGTATAAGATGAGGACCGAAACAAACCACATACAGTGAATTTTGTTTTTATCAGCAAATTGCATTCAAGTTCCAAGGAAAAACACCTGCAATAAACCGCCCCCCAAATTTTTAACAACTTCTTTCGTTTAGGCATGGTGATCCTTCCGGTAAACTGCCTCCAAATGCTTTCAAAAAAAAAGGTCAGAAGAGTGTTTTGTTTTGTGCAATACAAGAAAACGCCCACAACAACACAGGACACTGTTTTATTTTTTTTTGTGAATGTAAAACACACTGTGCATGCCCCAAGTTTTAAAGACTTTCCCCTGGGTGCAGAACTTCTGATCATTTCCCCGGATGAAGTGTATCTAAAATAGGAAAAAAAGTAATAAACAAAAATTTCTTTGTTTTTTGTAAAAATTTTTTGTAAACAAAACAAGACAACGTGTTTTGCCCCTTTTTTGTTAGTATTGAAAAGAATACTAAGAAAATACTGCATATGGTCTCAAGATAAAAGCTACTTCGGGAAAAAAAAAAAATAAAAAGAAATTATAATAAGAAAGTAAATTAAAGAATACCGGGGGGGAAGCAGTGGCGTGTTGCCACTGGTCCCTTTTGTCAATTCACGCCTCCATTTCTCAGTAAGTATGAGGTAAAAAAAATTTTTTTTTTTTTAACCTATTTTTGTCAAAAATTAAAAATCTTTTTTTCATATAAAAAGAATTTTTTTTTTTTTTTTTAAATTTGGGGACCCGGAAAATCTCTGACAGGGGCCCGTCGATCCCGAAAGGGTTTAGACTAAAAAACTTTTTGGTAAGTAATTTAGTAAAAATGTATATGCATTTTATTTCTCTGGGGTGTTAAATGTAATAGAATATTTTAAGTAGGTGGGGGGGCCCGGGATGGTAGCCCAGGACTACCATACATCCACACTTGATTTCTTACAAAAAAAACTCTTGTCTCACCTAGATTAAGACTATAAATATTTTAAGGTAAGTAATGAGTGCACTATGTGTGTATTGTACTTTTTTTATTGTTTTTTGATGCCTAGTTCTATTGCTAACTTAATATATGTTAGTGTAAACTTGTTATCTAGTATTTGTATGCATTCATAAGGGGAAAAAAGGGTGTTCCACTTTACGGCGATTTCCACTTTACGGCAGTAGCCTGGAACTTAACCTGCCATATAAGTGGGGCCCTACTGTATTCAGTTCCTGACGAATTCAAATTGACTAATATTACTGTCATGAGGGACATAGTTATCAAACAGATAGACAAACTGAAGCAAAATAAGTCCCCGGGGTCCAACGAGTTGTTTTCCAGGGTACTTAAGTAATGCAAGATGGAACTTAGTCAGCCATTAACGAGTGTGTTTAATGCGTCCATCCTTACTTGTGTTGTGCCAGAGTTGTGGAAGCTGGCTAATGTGGTTCCTATATTCAAATCAGGGGATAAGTTCGTTCCTTCAAATTACCGTCCAATAAGCCTGACATCTATAGTGGGCAAGTTACTAGAATCAATTATAGCTGACATTATTAGAAGTCACCTTGAAGAGCATAGCTTAATAAATGAATCTCAGCATGGGTTCACGAGAGGTCATTCCTGCCTGACAAATTTACTGACGTTCTTCAATAGAACATTTGAGGCAGTAGACAGTGATAAAGAATATGATATTGTTTATTTGGATTTTAGTAAAGCCTTTGACAGAGTACCTCACAAGAAACTCTTAAGAAATATTGCAGCTCATGGTATAGGAAGTAAAGTTCTAGCATGGATAGAGGCATGGCTTACCAATAGAAAGCAGAGAGTTTCCATTAATGGGGTCAAATCTGAATGGGGATTAGTCACTAGTGGCATTGCACAAGGATCAGTTTTAGGCCCTCTCTTGTTCATAATTTACACTAATGACTTTGATGAAGGGATTACGAGTGACATGAGCAAACTTGCTGATGATACAAAGATAGACCGTATGATTCATTCTGAGGAGGATAGCAATGAACTCCAGGAGGATTTGGACAAATTAATCTCTTGGTCTGAAAAATGGCAGATGAAGTTCAATGTGGAAAAGTGTAAGGTACTAGTCCTTGGTAATGAAAATAACCCTCGAAGCTATAAACTAGGTGAAGTAGAGCTTGATCATACAGAATGTGAGAAAGACTTGGGAGTCATGGTAAGCAGAAACCTGAAGCCAAGACAGCAGTGCCTAAGTGTGTGCAACAAGGCTAATAGATTACTTGGATTTATCTCAAGAAGTATAAGTAACAAGAGTCCAAAAGTTATTTTACAGCTCTATACATCACTAGTGAGGCCTCATTTAGATTATGCTGCTAAGTTTTGGTATCCTTACTACAGGATGGATATCGACTCATTAGAGAACATACAGAGAAGAATGACTAAAATGATTTACTGTGTAAGGAATCTCCCATATGAAGAAAGACTTAAAGCCTTAAATCTCCACTCTCTGGAGAGATGTAGAATGAGGGGAGATATCACTGAAGTGTATAAGTGGATGACGGGCATAAACAAAAGGGATATTAATAAAGTACTGAGGGTGTTGAACCAGAAATAATGGATTTAAGTTGGATAAATTTAGATTTAGAAAGGACATAGGTAAGTTGTGGATGTGTGGAACAATCTTCCCAGTAGGGTGATAGAGGCTAGGACCTTGGGTAGCTTTAAGAAGAGACTGGACAAATATATGAGTGGGAGGGGCTGGGTTTGATTGGTGTTATTGGGTACTGGAGTTAATTCTTGGGTAGCTTTAGGTAGAGGTCATTTTGATAAGGACCTGCCTTGTATGGGCCAGAAGGCATTCTGCAGTGTTCCTCCATTCTTATGTTCTTATGTAAGGAAAATGTGGTAATATTCATTGACAATTGGGACCTCTTCTATGGCAGAAATGACATGTATGTCAGAGATAGGTTCACTTATCTAGGTCTTGGGTGGGGGCACTCTCAACAACAGTGGAGGGAGCTGTTAGTACTTTAAACTAGGAATAGTAAGTGGTATGGGTTTTGGCGGGAAAACAGTGAAGTCCCAGTGTAGTAATATGAGTACTAGGAGAACTAGTAATGAGCAGAATGAGGTGGATAATGTGATGAATGGTTTGAAAAAACCGACAAGTTGAAGATTGTTAGGTAAGACACATATGCAACAGTTAGGTATCTTTATTATGAAACGTTTCGCCTACACAGTAGGCTTCTTCAGTCAAGTACAGAAAAGTTGATAGAAGCAGAAGATACTTGAAGACGATGTAATCAGTCCATCACCCTTAAAGTTTTGAGGTGGTCAGTCCCTCAGTCTGGAGAAGAGCATTGTTCCATAGTATGAAACAATATTGTTTCATACTATGGAACAATGCTCTTCTCCAGACTGAGGGAATGACCACCTCAAAACTTTAAGGGTGATGGACTGATTACATCGTCTTCAAGTATCTTCTGCTTCTATCAACTTTTCTGTACTTGACTGAAGAAGCCTACTGTGTAGGCGAAACGTTTCATAATAAAGATACCTAACTGTTGCATATGTGTCTTACCTAACAACCTGTCGGTATTTTATACCATTTTAATGTTCAAGTTGAAGATTGAGACACTTATGCAGCATATGGGAATCTTTATTCAGGAAACGTTTCGCCACACAGTGGCTTCATCAGTCCAATACAAAGAGGAAGGCGTAAGGAGAGGAGGAGTATGAGGTAATCAGTTGATAAATTAGACAATGTGCAACTCTTGGGTATCTTTCCACATTGAACAAATGTGACACGACCTATGACTGCTGCACCTCTCCTGCCATACGGTTTATAAGCTGCTTCTCCGCTGATATGCCGTATTCTATTCAAGATTGATGGACTGAACACATCGACTCAAGGTTGAGGGACTGATTACCTCATTCTCCTCCTGTTCTTCAAGTTTCTCCTACGTATGGACTGATGAAGCCACTGTGTGGCGAAACGTTTCCTCAATAAAGATACCCAAGAGTTGCACATTGTCTAATTTATCAACATGTCGGTTCTCTGAACCATTCATCTAAAAAAAAGAGGTAATCAGTCCCTCAGCCTGGAGTCGATGTGTTCAGTCCATCAATCTTGTAGAATGTACCTGATGTACTTGATGGACTGAACACATCGACTCCAGGCTGAGGGACTGATTACCTCATACTCCTCTCCTTACGCCTTCCTCTTTGTATTGGACTGATGAAGCCACTGTGTGGTGAAACGTTTCCTGAATAAAGATTCCCATATGCTGCATAAGTGTCTCAATCTTCAAGGTGGATAATGGAAAGCCAGTGGCACTAGGTGACAAGGACAGTAATAGGTTTAGTGGAAAAACAGAAATGAGCAGGAAAGGTAAAGAAAAAGGAAGGTTATTAAATATACATTATGCTAATACCCATAGTGCTAGGAATAAGATGGATGAGTTGAGATTAGTTGCTAGTGCAGGTAATGCTGATGCATTTGCCATAACTGAGAGGTGGTTTAATTCTTTCATATATAGGCCTACCAGCTTTCTCTCGCTAGATTTGAAGGCGCTAGAATTTAGGCGTTCTAGTACATCAATAACCTTGGTGCGTAAGCCGTACTAGTACGTCGGAAACCCTGAAAGGGTTAATGTAGGTGAGAGGTGAAAAGTATTTATTTGTAGAAAGTCGTGTGGGAGGGATGGCATCCTGCCTGGCCACTTATACCTACCATGACATTAAGCTCCCTAGAGCGATAAAATCATATATAGTACACTCATTAATTACCTTAAAATATTTGTAGTCTTAATGTAGGATGAGAGGTGAGTTTTGTTTGTAGGAAGTCAAGTTTGGGAAGTATGGGTAGCCAGGAAGGGCAGACCTCACCACCCCACCCACACATAATGTAAACAAACCAGATGAACGCGTCTGGTTTTGATCACTTTACATTGTGTACAAGTTGTCTCCATTTTGATACAGTAGAATAAATAAAGAGAAACACTCACATTCTCATGTAACACCATTTTTAGAAGAAATGACATCCTGAGTGAAGGCATACGAAAGGAATAATTTTCTAGTTACCCCCAGTAATATTATAGTGTACACATTTTCTCTGATGTTGGACTACAAGTTGCCTGGCTACCACAAGTCCTACAAGTTGCCTGGCTACATGTCCTACAAGTTGCCTGGCTACCACAAGTCCTACAAGTTGCCTGGCTACCACAAGTCCTACAAGTTGCCAGGCTACCACAAGTCCTACAAGTTGCCAGGCTACCACAAGTCCTACAAGTCGCCTGGCTACAACAAATCCTGCAAGTCACCTGGCTACCACAGCTCATATTTATGTTAATTTATTCTACTGTGAGATGTATTTAGATGGATTAACCCTTTCAGGGTCCGCAGGCCCTCTCAGAGACTTGTTCTCAGGGTCCCCCAAATTTCAAAAAAGAAAAAAAATAATTTTTTCTTATGAAAAGATAGAGAATCTTTTATCGATCATAATGACACCAAAAGTATGAAATTTGATGGAAAACTTACAGAATTATGCTCTCGTGAAGTTAGCAATCTCGATGATGTTTACGCATCGGCGATTTTGCCCACTTTGAGCCCTATTTTCGGCCAATTCCAATGTACTAGTCGACAAAAATCATACCTATTTCACTAGAGCTCCATTTTTTATATTGAATGAGTACAAGAAACCACCAATTTACCGATTTCAACTATCCAATACAGTGGTCAGAATTTAGCAATTTTGTCAATTTCACACAAATTTCAAAAGACGCTAATTTTCAAATAGGGTCCATAATAAACAAGAAAGACATTCCTGGCACTAAAATAACATTTCCTCTGTTCATTAGTCACGTCCTCAGGTCCCTCTTACATTTCTTTTGCTTTCCACTTTGAATTTTTATTCTCACAAAAAAATAAGATTTACTGTTATGCAGACTACTGCATTAGTGTGGAAATGGTATAAATAATATCGGCACACTTGTGAAAAAATGTTAGACTCACCAGTTGATGTGTATTGGACGCTTAGCATGATTTGTTTACTTTTGAACTTTGGTAAAAATCGAACATTTCTGCTACTTTGAGCTCAATTTCAAGGTACTTTTCATTGTAAAACCAGTCAAAGTCATCTCAATTTCTGTAATATGTCTTCCATTCTATACAATGAGACCAGGAAAACTAGAATACAATAAAAAATACCATACAAAAATATAGTGCAAAGTCGCTGTTTTAATCCAAAAACACAGTCAAAGTTTTCTTTTTCTCATTACGCACTGTGTGCTGCAGGATTTTTTTTATACTGCGCACACTGACCACACAGACCCATTCTTTCATATGTAGGCCTACCAGCTTTCTCTCACTAGATTTGAAGACGCTAGAATTTATGAGTACTAGTACGTCATGGACCCTGGTGCGTAAGCCATACTAGTACGGCCGAAACCCTGAAAGGGTTAAGCAAAATGTCTATACTATTAACATTTTAC
The DNA here is from genome assembly GCF_026875155.1 of Cherax quadricarinatus. Taxonomy (NCBI): domain Eukaryota; kingdom Metazoa; phylum Arthropoda; class Malacostraca; order Decapoda; family Parastacidae; genus Cherax; species Cherax quadricarinatus. The sequence continues at coordinate 2,187,391 of NC_069455.1, read as the reverse complement.
ATGATACTTAACCTTTTCATGGTTTCGGCCGTACTAGTACGGCTTACATGCCAGTTTCCATGACGTACTAGTACACATAAATTCTAGCGCCTTCAAATCTAGTGAGAAAGCTGGTAGGCCTACATATGAAAGAATGGGTTGATGTGGTCAGTGTGCACAGTATAAAAAAAATCCTGCAGCACACAGTGCGTAATGAGAAAAAAAAACTGACCGTGTTTTTGGATTAAAACAGCGACTTTGCACTATATTTTTGTATGGTATTTTTTATTGTATTCTAGTTTTCCTGGTCTCATTGTATAGAATGGAAGACATATTACAGAAATTGAGATGACTTTGACTGGTTTTACAATGAAAAGTACCTTGAAATTGAGCTCAAAGTAGCAGAAATGTTCGATTTTTACCAAAGTTCAAAAGTAAACAAATCATGCTAAGCGTCCACTACACGTCAACTGGTGAGTCTAATATTCTTTCACAAGTGCGCCGGTATTATATATATCATTTCTACACTAATGCAGTAGTCTGCATAACAGTAAATCTTATTTACTTGTGTATAGTAAATCTTTTTTTTTTGTGAGAATAAAAATTCAAAGTGGAAAGCAAAAGAAATGTAAGAGGGGCCTGGGGACGTGACTAATGAACAGAGGAAATGTTATTTTAGTGCCAGGAATGTCTTTCTTGTTTATTCTGGACCCTATTTGGAAATTGCATCTTTTGAAATTTGAAATTGGCAAAATTGCCAAATTCTGACCACTGTAATGGATAGTTGAAATCGGTAAATTGGTAGTTTCTTGTACTCATTCGATAGAAAAAAATGGAGTTCTAGCGAAATAGTTATGATTTTTGTCGACTAGTACATTGGAATTGGCTGAAATTAGGGCTCAAATTGGTTAAAATCGCCAATGCATAAACATCGCCGAGACTGCTAACTTCACGAGAGCATAATTCTGTAAGTTTTCCATCAAATTTCATACTTTTGGTGTCATTATGATCGGGAAAAGATTCTCTATCTTTTCATGAGAGGGCCTGTGGACCCTGAAAGAGTTAATGCTCCTTAGAGTGATTATTATTGTGTTATTATCATTATTAATATGGCATCTTCAAGACCAATAGTGATTTTAATGTGTACCTGCATGCCAGCACAGTGTGTAAGTGTACTTAGGTACAGATACACATATGTATAATTATCAGGTATAATATTAATAATGTTGGTATGAAGTTCACCTGGGCTACATACCTACACCTATCTACATAGCTGCACGATATTTAATGTGGCCCATAGCCATATTATTACCATCGACATTCCATGTTCACTGTGTTTAATCTTTTCTAACAACTACCTTTAGATGCCATCATAAACAAAGGGAGAAGGTATGAATAATTCAAGCCGAGAATTGTACACAAAAGTGTTATGTATTAAGGGGAGTGAGGTAATGTTTTCCCTCCGCCTGACAACCACACCTCCATAGCATATAAACAGCATGTTTATACGCTATATAACGTGTTTCTTATATAATTTTGAAGAAAATATTATAGATGGATTAATGAAAATGTGCCATATTAATAATGATAATAATAACACAATAATAATCACTCTAAGGAGCATTAGGTATCGTATAAAATGTTAATATAGACATTTTGCTTAATCCATCTAAATACACCCCACAGTAGAATAAATTAACATAAATATGAGCTGTGGTAGCCAGGTGACTTGTAGGACTTGTTGTAGCCAGGCGACTTGTAGGACTTGTGGTAGCCAGGCGACTTGTAGGACTTGTGGTAGCCAGGCAACTTGAAGGACTTGTGGTAGCCAGGCAACTTGTAGAACTTGTGGTAGCCTGGCAACTTGTAGGACTTGTGGTAGCCTGGCAACTTGTAGGACTTGTGGTAGCCTTGCAACTTGTAGGACTTGTGGTAGCCTGGCAACTTGTAGGGCTTGTGGTAGCCTGGCAACTTGTAGGACTTGTGGTAGCCTGGCAACTTGTAGGACTTGTGGTAGCCTGGCAACTTGTAGGACTTGTGGTAGCTAGGCAACTTGTAGGACTTGTGGTAGCCTGGCAACATGTAGGACTTGTGGTAGCCTGGCAACTTGTAGGACTTGTGGTAGCTAGGCAACTTGTAGGACTTGTGGTAGCCTGGCAACTTGTAGGACTTGTGGTAGCCAGGCAACTTGTAGGACTTGTGGTAGCCTGGCAACTTCAAGGACTTGTGGTAGCCTGGCAACTTGTAGGACTTGTGGTAGCCTGGCAACTTGTAGGACTTGTGGTAGCCAAAAAGGCTCAGTCAATATAAGAGCTTTTATAGAAACAGTGTATCATGCTAAGATAAAACCATTCCCATTACTAAATTTACTAACTGCAATACTGTCATATGTTTTGTACTACCTCACTATTATCAGTCTAATTAATGATAATCACTTCAATTACTTAACTTTAACATCAATATGCGATAATGTATATTAAAATGTACTGCTCCATAACCTGTGCCAGAGGAAGAATTTGGATTAGTCTGCCCAAAATGCATAGGCAAGATAATGTTTTTTTTTTTTTTTAATTAATATTTTATCATATGTAAACCACACATTGTAAGCTTTGCAAGGAAATAAACATTTTCATTTTCATGTGTACCTAACAGTGGGTATTAACCTAAGTTAAAAGATATTAAAGGATACATTTAACCCTTTGAAGGAAAAAGAGTTTTCATATTTTATTTGGAAATTTGGGGAAAAAAAATTGAAAATTTTTGCACCTTCAAAGGGTTAAAGGAAAACAATGAGATGCCTACTTATGTTAAAGCCATTCTCTATATAAACCACTTTAACCCTTTCAGGGTCCGTCCCGTAGATCTACGGCTTCACGTTGAGTGTCCAAACTGTAGATCTACGCCAAAATTCTAGCGCCATCAAATTTAGCGCGAAAACGCTCATAGGCCTACATGTGAGAGAACGGGTCTGCGTGGTGGGTGTGCGCCATAAACAAAAAATCTAGGCACCTGCATAGCATTGTGGGAATGCCGGCTCAGTTACCCTTGCTCACCATGCCTCGTCGCAAGTCAGCTCTCACTCCTCGGAAAATTGGGACTCTCCTCTTCCTATCCGATAGTTCTGACAGTGATGGAAGTGGAAATGAAGACGAATTCTACGGCTTTGATCAGTTAGTGACCGAAAAGAATGACCAGGATATCGATAATAGTGCAGAAAACCCTGACGATCCTCAACCTTCTACCTCTGGTGTGGGCACTCGTGACTCATGGTCGGTTGTTCCTCAATGCAAGAGAAAACTAATATTTTTGCGTGGCCAGGCCTCTGACTTCAGTAATGATGATGATAGTGACGTGGATTGTGATTTTATTGCGCTCGACGATCATTCGAGTAGTGATAATGAGGAATCATATTCATCAGTGAAGCGTCGGTATGTTCGCCACCGCATGCGCTCGGGTAGTGTACCCTATGCTGTGCCCAGGGGACGGAGTACATCCCAGAGTACATCCCGGAGTACATCCCGGAGTACATCCCGTGGCCCTACACCAGTTTTAGGTAGTGATAGTGAGGATGATGTGGCTACACTTGGCATGGATAGACCACAGGCATTCCAAGGGTGGTTTAGGGGTGATGGTAGGGCACTGCCATGCGTGACCACCGCCCCCGGGGGACCCCACGCGGCTGACCCCGTCATTTTAAAAGGAAAAAGGGCGGAGCGCACCCCAACAGCCCACCACAACCACAACCACCCCCCAAAACCACCTATGTTTTCCCCAAAGTACCCCCAGAAAAATCGTATGTGGGATTGGCACCCAAAATCCCAATTTTTTTCCCCAAGCCCACCACTTTAAATGACTCTAAAAAGTGGAATTCTACCTCCCGCCCCCTTTTAAACCCAAAGGGCCCAAAATGAACGGGAAATTTCCCTTTTGAATTATTCTTCGCCCACCCCATTAAAGGGAAAAATTTATTATCGGGGAAAAGGGTAAAAAGAAATTTTTGATTAAAAACCCCTGGAAAATAAAATCTTTATCCCCACAGCCCAAGACAACACAGGTGGAAAAAAGACGACTTTTGGGCAAAAATTAAATTTTTTTTTTTTTGCAACAATAAATTTATGCCTCATGTGTAAAAAAGCATAATAAAAAAGCAAACTGGTCCACAATCGGAAAAATTTCAAACCCCGGCCCTTCCCCTTGAAATCATCCCAGGAACAGTTTTTTTACTCTTACGTCTTTGCACTTCTCTGATAAACCAGGCCTGACAAAGGGACAGGGTTACCAAGATTAGAAATGTTTTCATGTATTCAAACAAAAGTTCAGTTATATTTTTAAACCCCAAACAAGAAATTTGTAATTGACGAGTCTTTGATTTTGTTAAAAGGTAACTGTAAAATTCCAACCCATTATATACCGGGGGCCAAGAGGAAAGGGCTTTGTATAAAACCGTTTGTAACTTTTGTGATTGTGACAGTGGGCCCCGGTGTTGGATTTTTGGGTTTTATACAAAAGGTTAAAAAAAAATGAAAGATACCAAGATGTTATTGGTTTTCTCAGGTACGTAGTGAAAAAACCAATGGGGACCTTAAACTTGGTTAAGGGGCAACATTTTTATACCGAAACTTTGGGACACTACCCATTACTCCCGGATTTTCATGCGAGTGAACAAGACCCGAATTTTGTGTGGCACAGTGCGTTCTTAAACGTAAAAATATGCCCAGGGTCAACGCAGGTGCTTTGTTGAAGACGTGCAGGGGTTTTTCTGCCAATAAAATATGGCATTACCCCGGGGGATTACAAACAGAGGGCACTTTTTTGACAACCATTTTTACCGTAATGAAAATGCAAAACATTGGGAAAGTTGATCCCAGTGACTAATGAACGGGTTCGAAAACCAGTGACAGTGAAATTTATTATACACAAAACCTGCGCTTGGTTTACAAATGTGACATGCAGATTTGGTTTGGGGACTGTGTTTAAAGAGTTACAAGGTACATGAAACTTTTCCTTTTCCCTTTTCATGGACATTTTTAATGCTCAATGCAATAAAATGGGAACCCAAAAAAAGACCCGGCAACAGACCACCGTATGGGGAATTTTTTTTTTGTCTTTTTTCAAACAAACTCATAATGAAATACCAGGGAACAACACCTGCCCATAACCCAAAAAGGTTCCCGAATTCCTCAGGATATACCCAAGCATTTTTAGGAGGGGAAAGGTTTATCATTTCATAAACAACTTTTTTTCAATTCAGGAAAAATTTGCCCCCAGAAGAAAAGCATTTGTCTGTGCCAAACAAAACGACGCAACCCAAAAACGCAAAGACACCTGTTTTTTGTGTGAGGAATTTTAAGGGCCTCTGTGCATGGGGCCTTTTTTTCAAGGAGTTCCACCAAACTCCAGCAGTTTCTAAAAACCCTGTCCAGTGAAATTTTTAAAAAATGTAAATTAAAATGATTTGAAAAAAGTTTTTTATCAAGAATTTTTTGCTTTTTTAAATTTTAATAAAAAAAACAGTGGTAAACAATAATATGAAAATAACTTTTAAATGCGGGTTTTTGTGTTCAATACAGGGGAGTTTATATATATACATTATATACAGTATTGGTCTCTCAGGCCCCAAATGTTAGTAGGAATAGAAAAAAATTGGAAAAGGAAAGAAAAAAATGTAAAAACTGCAAAATAATGTAATGCGCCTATGTGGAATTTGTCGATGTTGCCGCCACCACATCATTTTTGACAAACTTCTTGGCACTGTATCTCGGTAAGTACTGATCAGAATTTTTTTTTTTGTCTTATTACCTTCACAAAAATATGCTCTTTAATTCTGTAAGAAAAATAATTTTTTTTTTTTTTTTCAAAATTTCTTGGACACTGGAGCACCACTTCAGATTTTGGCCTTGGACCCTGAAGGGGTTAAAAAGAGCTAAAGAAAATCTAATGAATAAAGAATATGAATAGGAACAAAATTATTCTTATATTGTTAATATGGTAGCAATATGGTACCATATTGTTAATATGGTAGCAGTATGGTACCATGTTGTTAATATGGTAGCAATATGGTACCATATTGTTTATACAGTAACCTAATATATTCAATTTAATTGAATTTCACTGCTACAATTAAGAATACAGTGGAACCTCGGCTTACGACCTTAATCAGTTCAGTGTCCTTGTTTGTATCCTGATTTGTTTGTAAGATGAGTTAATTTTCCTCATTTAAATTAATTGAAAAGTCATTCCAGCAGAATTCCTGCTCAGAGGCAGGGAAAATACACTTCAATATAATACTAACATCAACTCTACAGTTTATTTATCTATCATAACTGATCTAATATGACATAATAAACAATACAGGTCTCCCTCAACATTCGCGAGGGTTAGGGGATCAAGAGCCTCGCAAATATTGAAAAATCGTGAATGTTTGGTGCCCGAATATATTGTAGGGAAATATAATACAATACTGCTTCCTTAACTTGTTGAACCATGAACAATCATAAAATACATGAAAATGTCGTAAATTGTACTAAATACGTACATACATGTTATGGTTAAATAACATGTATGTTATTAAATACCACTGCCTCCACCATTGACTCCACCAATGCCTCCACCACTTCCTCAACCACTGTGAGTCCCTACCACCCTCCCTCCGACCCCTGCAACTTTCAGCCAGCCCTCCCACCAGTGTGGTTAGTGTTTTGTTTGTTCATTATTTGCTATTAAACTACAGTATAAATAATGTAAACCCATTCATGACTGCATATTGGAATGGCTATTCGGACAGGTATCGGACAGTGACATCATATGTTTACTCTTAAGCACAGCAAAGAATCAAACATTTCTGCTACTGCTAATAATAACAATAATAATAATAATAATAATAATAATAATAATAATAATAATAAATACGACAAAACTGAAGAAAGAAATTGCACAAAAATACGAGGGAGTGGTTGAGGCATCGTCAGTCAGAGTGGCTTTGTTTATGCTGGAGTGAGCATTAGTCTCCGTGCTCTTCCAAACATTTCACAATAATTCATTGTGTTCGGTGCTTGTAGATTGAGTGTGACTGGAGTGGTACAGGTAGTGGTAGAGGAAGTGCTTGAGGCAGTGGGTGAGGCAGTGGGTGAGGCAGTGGGTGAGGCAGCGGTTGAGGCAATGGTAGAGGCAGCGGTTTAGGCAGCGGTTGAGGCAATGGTTGAGGGAGCAGTTGAGGCAGTGGCATTTAATAACATATATGTTATAAATAATAATAGTACATATTATTAATAATATGTATTATTATTAATAACATGTATTCTTATTATTATTATTATTATTATTATTATTAATAACATGTATGTTATTAAATACCACTGCCTCACTCACTGCCTCACCCACTGCCTCACCCATTGCCTCAACTGCTGCCTCACCCACTGCCTCAACTGCTGCCTCTACCACTGCCTCTACCACTCCAGTTGCACTCAATCAGAAAGCACCAAACACAGTAAATTACTGTGAAATGTTTGGAAGAGCACGGCGACTAATGGTCACTCCAGCTTAACCCTTTCAGGGTCAACAGGCCCTGTCAGAGACTTGTTCTCAGGGTCGGCCAAATTTAAAAAAAAAAAAATATTTTTTCTTACGAAAAAATAGAGTTTATTTTACTAAACATTATAGGCTAAACAAAATTTTACCATCAATACTTACCGAGATATGGATCCGTGAAGTTGACGAAAAAGGGGCATCATGTGGCAACATCGCCGACTGCTGTCACCCGGTATTCTTCTATTTACAGTGGACCCCCGCATAACGATGGCATCACATAGCGATTATTTCGCATACCGCTTACTTTAATCGCAAAATTTTTGCCGCGCATACCGATTAAAAACCCGCTCACCGATTTTCGTCCGAGACGCGTCCAATGTGCGCCCTCACCCAGCCTCACATGTGCCGCCCGTGCCATTGTTTACCAGGCAGCCTCCGCGCTAACATCCAAGCATACACTCGGAATATTTCGTATTATTACAGTGTTTTCGGTGGTGTTTCTGGAAAATAAGTGACCATGGGCCCCAAGAAAGCTTCTAGTGCCAACCCTGTGGTAAAAAGGGTGAGAATTAGTATGGAAATTAAGAAAGATTTTGAAGGGTTTGGGGCTAACCCTGAGAAGCCTATGCCAGTTGTGGAATCCATTGTGCCTACTTCAAAGATTAAGGAAATGTGTGCACAGTGGGTTTGAACTGCAAACCTTTATGGATGAAAATCACCCTGACACAGCTGTGCAAGCTGTGCTGGTGACTATTCAATGACAATGTTGTGGCCCATTTTAGACAAATCGTAAAGGAATGGGAGGTACAGAGCTCTATGGACAGATTTGTTGTGCGACAGAGGTCCAGTGACTCTCAAGCTGGTCCTATGGCATTAAAAGAAGAAGGGAAGTAACCCCGGAAAAGGCTTGCTACCTCAAGTCCTATGAAGGGGATTCCCCTTCTAAACAGTAAGAAGATAATGCTCTCCCCTCCTCCCATCCCATCAATCATCACCAATCTTCAATAAAAGTAAGTGTCATGTAAGTGTGCATGCCTTTTTCAGTTTGTGTGTATTAAAATTAACATTTCATGTGGTAAAAAATTTTTTTTTTCATACTTTTGGGTGTCTTGCACGGAAAAATTTTTTTTTCCATTATTTTTTAGGGGAAAAAATTCATTCAATAACGATTATTTCGCTAAAAAATTCCCCCCTCTTGCACGGTTTAAAAAACGTTAACCCGGGGGCCCACGTACTTTCTTATGTATAATTTCTATTATTTTTTAATTTTTTTTTTTCCCAAGTAACTTTTATGGCCTGTGAACCAGTATGACTATTTTCTTATTTATTTTTTTTTTCAATACAACAAAAAAAGGGCTTAAACATGTTGTCATTTTTTTGTTTACAAAAAATTTTCCCAAAACAAACGATATGAAAATTTTTTATACATTTTTCTATTTTTTATATCCCCTTTACATTTCCCGGGGGAATGAATTAGAGTTCTGCACCCTGTGGAAGTCTTTGAAACATGGTGTCATGCACATGGGTTTTATTTCCTCACACATAAAAAGGGGTTCTCTGCGTTGTTTTGGGCTTTTTCTTTTATGTGCAAGACAAAACCCCTCTTCGAGCCTTTTTTTTGAAGCATAGGGGGCAGTTTTCCCAGGAAGGATCACCATGCTTCAAAAAAGAACTTTTGTTGAAAATTTGGTGGGGGGTCATTGCGGTGCTGTTCCTTGTACTTGAATACTATTTGTTAAATGACAGAAAACAGAATTGCCGATGGTGTTTTTTTTCTGGTCCCATCTTATACATTTTTAAAAGCATTCAGCATGGAAATTCCAGAAATGGAAAAAGAGTTTATGTACCACTATCCCTTTTGCAAACACAATCAAAAAACCCAACTGAATGCACTTTGTCCACTGAATGATAAGAAGATTAATCAATCACAGTCAGGTTTTAGAATGGGTTCATTGCTCTCACTATGCTGCCTCCCATTTTTCCCTCCATTTATTGGGGTAACTGATGAAAATAGTGTGACATCCATTTGTCATGCCATGAAATGCCAGAGTCACTGGGAGCAAAAGCCTGCACCCCCACCTCTACGAGTGCCCGCGTCAAACCTGGGCATATTTTTTGATTTGCACACACTGTGCCACAACATCTGTCTTTTCATCACAAAAAAATCACTGATAAGGGCTTGTTACCATTACGTATAAATAATGCCCCTTACCAAAGGGAGGTTTTTAATTCTTCTAACCACACACCGGATGCCCAAAAACTTTTTGGTATTTTGCAACATATAACTTCCAGTGACCAATAATATCCAATACCCGACCCTGTAAAAATCACAAAACACAAAAAACTTTATACCAAAATGTTTTCCTCTTGCTTGGGAGTATGCTTTAAAGAGGAGTTCCTTTTAACAGAATCAAAACTCGTAATTACAAGCTTCCCCGAAGGGGTAAAAATACAATTGAATTCTTTTCGATACACAAAACCCCGCCCCAATCTTATTAACCTGTCTTTCTGTCAGGCCTGGGATTTCCTGGAAGTGAAGCATAGTAACATTACACAAACGATTCACTGGCATTATATCACTGAAACCTGGGGTTTTCAATCAGGCGGCTTTTGCCCAGTATGTTTCGCACTGTTTATCACATTTTCATAAGCAATTTGTGGCAAAAAAAGAACTCCACCACAGTTGCATTTCCACTGGTGTAGACGGTTTTTGGCAAAGATTGGGGTTTGCCATGGTGATCGTAGTAAGTTTGCTTCCCATGACTATATTTCCATTGGGGGGGCTCTGGGGCCCTGGTGGTTTAACGCTCTCGCTTTCACACGGGGGGGCCTGGGTTGATTCCCACCCAGAGTAAAAACTTTGGACTGTTTCTTTCACTGTTGTCTATGTTCCCCATCAGTAAAAGGGGTCCTGGGGTTGTCGACGGTGTGGGTGCATCCTGGACACTGAACTAAGGAGGCCTGGTAAGACCGGGCCGGGGGGGGCGTTACCCCGGAACTCTCTCCAAAAACCCAGATCCCGGGGGATCGCAAAGAATAACCGAAACTTTCCCAGTTCACTGCACTGTTCCCAATGTACCGGATGGCCGATTCCACTTGGGGCTGTCATAAAACTGTGGGGTTTTGGGAAAAAAATTTTGGGCAGCTTCCTGCCAACCCAGGGCGGTCTCGGTGGGGTATGGAAAATGAAGGTGTTTGTGGTTGTGGAGGGTTGTGGTTGGGGAGGTTGTGGTTGTGGAGGTTGTGGAGGTTGTGGTTGTGGAGGTTGTGTGTTGTGGAGGTTGTGGTTGTGGAGGTTGTGGTTGTGGAGGTTGTGGAGGCTGGTGTGGTGGGTGGGTGGGGATGGTGGCTTTTGTTGTAGATCAGCTGAGGCAGCGGTGTGGGTGGCAGCGGTGTGGGTGGCAGCGGCGTGGGTGGCAGCAGCGTGGGTGGCAGCATGGCCCACTGCTGGTGCCCCATGCCCGGCACCACCACCACCATGCACATTTTCCATCCCAATTGCAACACTATCATCGTCATTTTCACTGTCGGTTCCTGTTGTACAGCCACGGGATGTACTCCAAGATGCACTCTTTCCCCTTGGAATAGCATATGGCACACTACCAGAGTGCATATATCGTCGTATATACTGACACTTCACTGGGGAATATTGCACTTCACTATCACTACTGGAACTAGTTTGAAGAGCTTGTAGTTCATAATCACTATCACTGTCATCACAAATGCTCACATCTGAGTCTGGGATTTGGGAAAAAAGGGGTTTCCTCTTTGATTCTGGTACAATTGAGCATGAACAAGACAGCCCAGCACCAGAGGTGGAAGGCTGAGGGCCGTCTGGGTTTTCCTCACTATTACCGATATTATGGTCATTAGTTTCAGTCCAAACCTCACCAAAACCTTGAAACTCTCTTCACTGGCACTTCCATCTGTATTAGAGCTGTCACTGGGGAACAAAAGTGTCCCAATTCTTCGAGGAGTGAGGAACTTCTTATTGCGAGGCATGGTGGACATTGTTTACTAAGATGGCATTCCCACAATGCACCACTGGGTCCCAGATTTTTTTCCTACTGCACACACCCACCACACAGACCCATTCTCTCACATCTAGGCCTACCTGGAGTTTACCTGGACAGAGTTCTGGGGGTCAACACCCCCGGGGCCTGGTCTGTGACCAGGCCTCCTGGTGGATCAGAGCCTGATCAACCAGGCTGTTACTGTTGGCTGCACACAAACCAACGTACGAGCCACAGCCCGGCTGGTCAGGAACCGACTTTAGGTGCTTGTCCAGTGCCAGCTTGAAGACTGCCAGGGGTCTGTTGGTAATCCCCCTTATGTATGCTGGGAGGCAGTTGAACAGTCTCGGGCCCCTGACACTTATTGTATGGTCTCTTAACGTGCTAGTGACACCCCTGCTTTTCATTGGGGGGATGTTGCATCGTCTGCCAAGTCTTTTGCTTTCGTAGTGAGTGATTTTCGTGTACAAGTTCGGTACTAGTCCCTCTAGGATTTTCCAGGTGTATATAATCATGTATCTCTCCCGCCTGCATTCCAGGGAATACAGGTTCACGAACCTTAAGTGCTCCCAGTAATTGAGGTGTTTTATCTCCGTTATGCGCGCCGTGAAGGTTCTCTGTACATTTTCTAGGTCAGCAATTTCACCTGCCTTGAAAGGTGGTTAGTGTGCAGCAATATTCCAGCCTAGATAGAACAAGTGACCTGAAGAGTGTCATCATGGGCTTGGCATCCCTAGTTTTGAAGGTTCTCATTATCCATCCTGTCATTTTTCTAGCAGATGCAATTGATACAATGTTATGGTCCTTGAAGGTGAGATCCTCCGACATGATCACTCCCAGGTCTTTGACGTTGGTGTTTCGCTCTATTTTGTGGCCAGAATTTGTTTTGTACCCTGATGACAATTTAATTTCCTTGTGTTTGCTATATCTGAGTACAGTGGACCCTCGCATACCGTTGGCATCACATAACATTAAATCCGCATACCGATACATTTTATCGCTAAAATTTTGCCTCGCATACCGCTAAAAAACTCGCTCAACGCTATTCGTCCGAGACGCGTCTAATGTGCGGCCTGAGCCAGCCTCACATGTTCCGCTGGTGGCATTGTTTACAAGCCAGCCTCCGCGGAAACATCCAAGCATACAATCGGAACATTTCGTATTATTACAGCATTTTTGGTGATTTCATCAGCGAAATAAGTGACCATGGGCCCCAAGGTAAGCTTCTAGTGCAAACCCTACAGGAATAAGGGTGAGAATTACTATAGAGATGAAGAAAGAGATCAATGCTAAGTATGAAAGTGGAGTACATGTCTCCGAGCTGGCCAGGTTGTATAGTAAACCCCAATCAACCATCACTACTATTGTGTCCAAGAAAACGGCAATCAAGGAAGCTGTTCTTGTCAAAGGTGCAACTGTGTTTTCGAAACAGAGATCGCAAGTGATAGAAGATGTTGAGAGACTCTTATTGGTGTGGATAAACGAAAAACAGATAGCAAGAGATAGCATCTCTCAAGCGATCATAAGTGAAAAGGCTAGGAAGTTGCATGAAGATTAATTAGAAAAATGCCTGCAACTAGTGATGATGTGAGTGAATTTAAGGCCAGCAAAGGTTGGTTTGAGAGATTTAAGAAGCGTAGTGGCATACATAGTGTGATAAGGTATGGTGAGGCTGCCAGTTCGGACCACAAAGCAGCTGAAAAATATGTGCAGGAATTCAAGGAGTACATAGACAGTGAAGGACTGAAACCTGAACAAGTGTTTAATTGTGATGAAATAGGCCTGTTTTGGAAGAAAATGCCAAGCAGGACCTACTTTACTCAGGAGGAAAAGGCACTCCCAGGACATAAGCCTATGAAAGACAGGCTTACTCTTCTCATGTGTGCCAATGCTAGTGGTGATTGCAAAGTGAAGCCTTTATTAGTGTATCACTCTGAAACTCCCAGAGCGTTCAGGCAAAAGAATATCCTCAAGGCTAATTTGTGTGTGCTGTGGAGGGCAAACAGTAAGGCATGGGTCACTAGGGACTTTTTCTATGACTGGTTACACCAAGCATTTGCCCCCAATGTGAAAAATTACCTAACTGAAAAGAAATTAGACCTTAAGTGCCTCCTGGTGTTAGACAATGCCCCTGGTCATCCTACAGACTTGGCAGAGCGACTTTCTGGGGACATGAGCTTCATTAAGGTCAAGTTTTTGCCTCCTAATACCACTCCTCTCCTGCAGCCCATGGACCAGCAGGTTATTGCAAACTTCAAAAAACTGTACACAAAAGCTCTGTTTGAAAGGTGCTTTGTAGTGACCTCAGAAACTCAATTGACTCTAAGAGAGTTTTGGAGAGATCACTTTAATATCCTCAATTGTGTAAACCTTATAGGTAAGGCTTGGGAGGGAGTGACTAAGAGGACCTTGAACTCTGCTTGGAAGAAACTGTGGCCAGAATGTGTAGACCAAAGAGATTTTGAAGGATTTGAGGCTAACCCTGAGAGGCATATGCCAGTTGAGGAATCAATTGTGGCATTGGGGAAGTCCTTGGGGTTGGAGGTTAGTGGGGAGGATGTGGAAGAGTTGGGGAGGAGGACAATGAAGAACTAACCACTGTTTGACTGCTAGATCATCTTCAACAGCATGAGGCCACACCTGAGGGAACTGCTTCGGAGGAGGGGAGGGAGAAATTGAAGAAGTTGCCTACTTCAAAGATTAAGGAAATCTGTGCAATGTGGCTTAAAGTAACAAACTTTAAAGGATGAAAATCACTCTTAAGATAGCTGTTGCAAGCCGTGTTTGGCAACCTGTACACTATGTTGTGAACCACTTAGGAAAGTCATAAAGGAACGAGAGGTAAAAGGCCTCTATGGACAGATATGTTTGCGACAGAAGTCCAGTGACTCTCAAGCGGGTTTCCTATTTGGCATTAAAAGAGGAAGGGAAGTAACCCCGAAAAGGACTTGACACCTCAAGTCCTAATGGAAGAGGATTCCCCTTCAAAAACACTACGACCATCAACATTTCTCCCCTCTTCCCACCCCATCAATCATCCCCAAATTTCTTCAATAAAGGTAAGTGTCATGTAACTGTGCATGTCTTCTTCAGTTTGTGTGTATTAAAATTAATATTTCATGTGGAAAAAAAAAAAAAATTTTCATACTTTTGGGTGTCAGGAACGGGATTAATTTGATTTCCATTATTTTCTTATGGGGAAAATTCATTCGCATAACGATAATTTCCCGCATAACATTGAGCTCCTCAGGAACGGATTAATAGCGTTTATGCGAGGGTCCCACTGTAATTGAAATTTTCATCGTTTAAACTTCATTTTGGGTTTTCTGCAGCCCACTGAAAGATTTGGTGAGGGTTCCGCCTGAAGCCCCTTGCAGTGTCTGCAAATGGAAGACACTATCATGCAGATTCGGGTGTCATCTGCAAAAGGAAGACAGGTGCTGTGGCTGACATTCCCTTTTCTATGTCAGATATGAGGATGAGGAACAAGATGGGAGCAAGTACTGTGCCTTGTGGAACAGAGCTTTTCCCCCGTAGCTGCCTCGGACTTTACTCTGTTGACTACTACTCTCTGTGTTTTGTTAGTGAGGAAATTATAGAAACCATCGACCGACTTTTCCCTTTATTTCTTTAGCAGCATTTTGTGCGATATTACGCCATGGTCACACTTGTCAAAGGTTTTTCCAAATTCTGCATATATTACATCTGCATTCTTTTTGTCTTCTAGTGCATCTAGGACCTTGTCCCTAGTGATTCAATAGTTGAGAAGACAGAGCGACGTGTTCTAAACCCATGTTGGCCTGGGTTGTGTAAATTTATGGGTTTCTAATGGGTGGTGATCTGCTTCTTAGACCCTTTCAAAGATATTTATGAAATGGGATGTTAGTGCTATTTTGGGCTGTAGTTCTTTGCTGTTGCTTTACTGCCCCCCTTTGTGGAATGGGGGTATGTCTGTTGATTTTAGTAACTGTGGGACGACCCCCGTGTCCATGCTCCCTCTCCATAGGAGGTAAAAGCTCGTGATAGGGCTTCTTGCAGTTCTTTATGAACACGGAGTTTTCCCTAGTCTGGCCCTGGGGGAGAGTAACATGGGCATGTCATTTATCGCCTGTTCGAAGTCATTTGGCATCAGGATAACATCAGATAGGCTTGTGTTTAACCAAATTCTGTGGCTCTCTCATAAAAAATTCATTTTGATCTTCGACTCTCAGTCTGGGTTTGCGGCTTGCTAAAAACTGAGTCATATTGGGACTTGAGGGAGCTCACTCATTCCTTGCTGTCATCGTGTGGGACCCTCTTGTTTAAGTAGGGGCCCATACTGGACGTTGTTCTCGACTTTGATTTGGCCCTAGGAGAAGAAATACTTTGGGTTTCTTTCGATTTCATTTATGGCTTTTAGTTCTTCCCGCGATTCCTGACTCCTATGAGATTCCTTTGCTTAAGTTCGATGCTTGCTATTTCTCTGACCAGTGTCTCCCTATGCCCTTTTAGATATATTGACCTTTTTTTAGCCGCTCTGTTATTCTTTTCCGTCGCCTGTAAAGGGAGCAGCCTTTTCCCCCCGCAAGATTTGAAGGCACTAGAATTTATGCATACTAGTACGTCAAAAACCCCTGAGCGTAAGCCGTACTAGTACGGCCGAAACCCTGAAAGGGTTAAAGAAAGCCACACTGACTGACGATGCCTCAACCACTCCCTCATATTTCTGTACAATTTCCTTCTTCAATTCTATCATATTTATTATTATTATTATTATTATTATTATTACTACAGGTCCGCCATCACAAATCTGGCAATCAGTTATTCGGTTCCTTCAGTTATTCGGCACTAATTTTGGTTAGCATAATTTCAAATTTCCAGGGTTGCCACACCAACCTGCTGGTACTGTTTGGTGGCACTACTTGCTGCATAAGTCATTCCAGTTTCTTTTTCTCCATTTATTGTTTTAACCTGCTTACTTTTAGCCCTAGCCATGGTTCCAATGAATAAAAGAAATGCTTCTCATTATGTAAAGCACCTACACAGTACATTATCCATTAAAAATAAGGTGGCTTTGAAGCCACTGTCGGCTGTCATGAGCTCAGTCTCATGAAGCAGGAGAATATGCTTTATTATTACGCTAATATCAACACTACAGCTTATTTGCCTATCACAATTGATCTAATATGACATAAGAAACAATATAAATAACATAAAACATGTTAAATACTCCAGAATGAATAATATTTGGCATAACACCGAGCAGTTCAACGGAAGTATGAAAAGGATATGGTAAACAAATACCATTCTCCTATCCTTGTCTTGGTGGCTTATATTAGAGAAAACGGAATATAGCACAGGGCTAACTACGATATACACTCGTACTCCACCATAAACATGAAACAAAAAAGTTATTTTCTCTCTATAGATTATCACACATAGCAAAATATGTGCAAAGAACCTAGGATAATCCCAAAAAAGTCAACGTGGCTTATTTTTGGTAAATATTCGATTCCCAGCCAGGGTAGAAACATTAGGCATGTTTCTTTACACCTGTTGTCTATGTTTACCCATCAGTAAATGGTACCTGGGTGTAAGTCGGCTAGTGTGGGTGTTATCCTGGGACACTGACCTAATTTTCTTGAAATACTCACATAACAAGTGCCTTTCTATACAGTAGTATGTCACTTGTATTGTAGATAGTGACCCTCACATTGTAGATAGTCTTAATGTCCCTCGTGTAGTAGATAGTCTTTTTAGTATGGTAATAAGATGTTATCTTCATTATAGA
Organism: Cherax quadricarinatus; assembly: GCF_026875155.1. Lineage (NCBI taxonomy): Eukaryota > Metazoa > Arthropoda > Malacostraca > Decapoda > Parastacidae > Cherax > Cherax quadricarinatus. Next base: position 2,170,102 of record NC_069455.1, on the reverse strand, counting down.
ATAATAAGAAAATATTATAACATTTATATTATAATAACAAGGTAAAAGGACCCCAATGGAAATAAGTCACTGTGTCTGACTTTTTGGGTTATCCTAGGTACTCTACACATATGCTGCTATGTATGATAATTATTTTTTATTATTTATTATCACACTAGCCGACTCGACTCAAGAAATCGTAATGACACGATTGCAAACAAACCATACCCCGGCCAGGATTGAACCCGCGGTCATAGAGTCTCAAACTCTAGCCCGTCGCGTTAGCCACTAGACCAGCTAGCCACACATAAGATTCATCCAACTAGGTAATATTTCTACACCATGGTGTAGAAATATACCATTGGATGAATCTTATTGTGGCTAGCTGGTCTAGTGGCTAACGCGAAGGGCTGGAGTTTTGAGACTCTATGACCGCGGGTTCAATCCCGGCCGGGGGTATGGTTTCACACTAGCCGATTCCCACCAAGGCAGGGTGGCCCGAAAAGAAAAACTTTCACCATCATTCACTCCATCACTGTCTTCCCAGAAGGGTGCTTTACACTACAGTTTTTAAACTGCAACATTAGCACCCCTCCTTCAGAGTGCAGACACTGTACTTCCCATCTCCAGGACTCAAGTCCGGCCTGCCAGTTTCCCTGAACCCCTTCATAAATGTTACTTTGCTCACACTCCAACAGCACGTCAAGTATTAAAAACCATTTGTCTCCATTCACTCCTATCAAACACGCTCACGCATGCCTGCTGGAAGTCCAAGCCCCTCGCACACAAAACCTCCTTTACCCCCTCCCTCAAACCTTAGGCCGACCCCTACCCCGCCTTCCTTCCACTACAGACTGATACACTCTTGAAGTCACTCTGTTCGCTCCATTCTCTCTACATGTCCGAACCACCTCAACAACCCTTCCTCAGCCCTCTGGACAACAGTTTTGGTAATCCCGCACCTCCTCTTAACTTCCAAACTACGAATTCTCTGCATTATATTCACACCACACGTTGCCCACAGACATGACATCTTCCACTGCCTCCAGCCTTCTCCTCGCTGCAACATTCATCACCCATGCTTCACACCCATATAAAGAGTGTTGGTAAAACTATACTCTCATACATTCCCCTCTTTGCCTCCAATGACAAAGTTCTTTGTCTCCAGAGACTCCTAAGTGCACCACTCACCCTTTTCCCCTCAACAATTCTATGTATTTGTGTATACTGAATAAACTTACTTACTGATGTCAGCGAATGTTGAGGGGGACCTGTATAAATAACATAGAAACCTGATATACTCTAGAACTAATAAAACATGTGACAAGTGAGGTTTTTTAGTTTCTAGAGTATATCAGGTTTCCATGTTATTTATACAGGTCTCCCTCAACATTCGCGTTTTCAACTTTTTCGGGCTTCACACATTCGTGAATTCCCAACTGCCAAATTCCCAGCCGCTAAATCATATTTAAGTTTCCCGCCACCTGCGAAGTCCCTACTACCCTCCCTCCGACCCCAGGAACTGGCAGCCAGCCCTCCCACCAGTGTGGTGAGTGTTTGTTCATTATTTGGTATTAACTACAGTATAAATACTGTAAACCCATTCTAGAGTATATCAGGTTTCTATGTTATTTATACAGGTCTCCCTCAACATTCGCGTTTTCAACTTTTAACGGGCTTCACACATTCGTGAATTCCCAACCGCCAAATTCCCAGCCTCCAAATTCCCAGCCGCTAAATCATATTTAAGTTTCCCGCCACCTGCGAGTCCCTACTACCCTCCCTCCGACCCAGCAACTGGCAGTCAGCCCTCTCACCAGTGTGGTGAGTGTTTTGTTTGTTCATTATTTGCTATTAAACTACAGTATAAAATAATGTAAACCCATTCATGACTGCATATTGGAATGGCTATTCGGACAGGTATCGGATGGTGACATCATGTGTTTACTCTTGAGCACAGCAAAGAATCAAACATTTTTGCTACTAATAATATCAATAGTAATAATAATAATAATAATAATAATAATAATAATAATAATACAGGTCCTCCATCACAAATCCGGCATCATTGGGACCAGTAGTGTGCCGGATTATTGAGTTTGCCGAATTACTGTAGTTTAATAGCAAATAATGAACAAACAAAACACTCACCACACTGGTGAGAGGGCTGGCTGCCAGTTGCTGGGGTCGGAGGGAGGGTAGTAGGGACTCGCAGGTGGCGGGAAACTTAAATATGATTTAGCGGCTGGGAATTTGGAGGCTGGGAATTTGGCGGTTGGGGAATTCACGAATGTGTGAAGCCCGAAAAAGTTGAAAACGCGAATGTTGAGGGAGACCTGTATAAATAACATAGAAACCTGATATACTCTAGAACTAATAAAACATGTGACAAGTGGAGGTGACCATAACTGCTTCCGCATTGTTGTAGTATTCACTGCCATCTAATGACGGCCTTTTGAAGCCGTCTAATATTATAATTATTATTAAAGTGCATTATTATTATAAATTTTTATTATACATATTACTACTATTATTATTATTATATAATTATATTATATAATATTATAATGGAGAAGCACTTATGGGGGAAGGGGATGGAAGGTATTCAGGCTTAATTTGGGAACTGAAACACAGATCCAATTCCCTAGATCAAGAGCCTCTTACCACATACATAATAATAATAATAATAATAATAATAATAATAATAATAATAATAATAAATAATAATATTAATAATACAATATAATAGTAATAATAATAATAAATAATATAATATAATATTAGTAATAATAATAATAATGCAGTAGACCCCCGACATTCGATGGCATCGACATTCGATAAATCCGACATTCGATGCATTTTAATGCAAAAATTTTGCCTCGACATAAGATGGAAAACCCGACATTCGATACGATTCGTACGAGACGTGTCCACGTGTGGCCTGAACTGCCCCGTGTGTGCCAGTGTTTACAAGCCAGCCAGTGTGCGCGCATCTAAGGATACTTTCGGTACATTCCATATTATCCATATTATCACTGTTTTTGGTGCTTGTTTCTGCAAAATAAGTCACCATGGGCCCCAAGAAAGCTTCTAGTGCCAACCCTGTGGTAAAAAGGGTGAGAATTAGTATGGAAATTAAGAAAGATTTTGAAGGGTTTGGGGCTAACCCTGAGAAGCCTATGCCAGTTGTGGACTCCATTGTGCCTGCTTCAAAATTAGGGAAATGTGTGCAAAGTGGTTGAACTGCAAACCTTTATGGATGAAAATCACTCTAACACAGCTATTGCAAGCCGTGCTGGTGACTATTACAATGACAATGTTATGGCTCATTTTAGACGAATCTTAAAGGAACGGCGACCGAGGTCCAGCGACTCTCAAGCTGGTCCTAGTGGCATTAAAAGAAGAAGGGAAGTAATCCTGGAAAAGGACTTACTACCTCAAGTCCTAATGGAAGGAGATTCCCCTTCTAGACAGTAACAACTTCGACACTCTCCCCTTCTCCCATCCCATCAATCATCACCAGATCTTCATTAAAGGTAAGTGTCAATTATTCTATTGTTACTGTTGTTATTATTGTTATTGTAATTATTCTATTGCATTAAACTTAATATTTCTTTTTGTAAAAATGTTTTTTTCATACTTTTGGGTGTCTTGCACGGGTTAATTTTATTTCCATTATTTCTTATGGGAAAATTAATTCGACTTTCGATATTTTCAACATTCGATAGCTCTCAGGAAAGGATTAGTATCGAATGTTGAGGGTCCACTGTACAATATAATAGTAATAATAATAATAACAGTATGGAGAAACTTCAAACGGCTGCCAGTAGTTGGCACCACCATCAGCAAAACATTAGTAACCACTACTTCTCACTTATCTAGACTCAAGTCATATATAAATGTTAAGTTAAGTCTGCCCGAAATGCCTCGGCATGATAGATGCTTTCTTTGCTCCAAATCATTTTAAATGATATGAAACACAAACTGAAACCCTTTTTGCAAAGAAAAAAATTTTTTATTTATTCATTTTTAAAAGGAATTTTTCCATGGGGGGGAAGGATGCATCCTGAAATTTCGTTCTTTTAATCCAAAAGAAAAAAATTTCGACTGAACGAGGGTTCTATCCTGAAAATTTTTAGCATGTTGGGGTTTTTGAAAAGAAAAGGTTTCCATTTAAATATCAAATGTATCTAGGGAAACTATTAAATTTTTTAAATTTACCATAAGAAAATTTAATTCCCTATTACTGTAAGTTGATCTTCTTTTTAACCCTTTCAGGGTCCCCCCATAGATCTAGGGTTTTTATTTTTCAGGGCCCAAAACCAAAAGATCTACCCCCGGGGCTCAGCCCTCTAAATAAACTGGGATGGTACTTTTGGGGCCTAGATATGAGAGAATCATCTATGGGGTATGGTGCACCACATAAAACAAAACCTGGGCAAAAAAAAAAAAATTTTGGGGGTTTAAAAATGGAAAAAAAAAAATGAAATCATGATTTTTCGTTTAAAAACCCAATTTTGGGCAGTTTTTTTTTGGGTAGGGGTTTTTTTTTTTTTTTAAATTTTTTTGTACAGTGGACCCCCGGAAAACCCAAATTTTAATCCGGAAAAGGGGGGAAATTTGGGTTATGCGAAAAAAACCGTTATGTGAATAAATTTTTCCCCCCATAAGAAAAAAGGGAAAAAAAAATTAAAATTCCGTGCAAGACCCAAAAGTATAAAAAAAAAAATTTTTTAAACCACATGAAATTTAATTTTAATACACAAAACCCCAAAAAAAAGGCATCAAAATTTCCCTGCCCACTTATTTTAAAAACTGAAGATCTTTTTGTGATTAAAGGGGGGAGGAGGGGGAGAGAGAGTTTAGTGTTTAGAAGGGGAATCCCCTTCCTTTAGGTTTTTGAGGTAGCAAGTCCTTTTCGGGGGTTTAAACTTCCCTTCTTTTTTTTAAAGCCACTGGGGCCCGTTAGAGTCACTGGCCCTTTTTTCCACAAGATATCGTCCATAGGGGCCCCGAAACCTCTCTTTCCCTTTTATGATTGCCTAAAGTTTTTCACAAAAATTTTTCCCGTGTAATAACCCACCAAAAAGGCTTGCAATAGCTGTTGAGGGTGTTTTTTCATCCAAAAGGGTTTGCATTTTCAACCATTTTGCACAGTTTTCCTTTACCCTTTGTAGTAGGCAACTTTTTCAATTTCTCTCTCCCCTCCTCTAAACCTTTTTCCCCCAGGCCTGGCCTCTTGCTCTTGAAGTTACCCCTATCACTCATCGTGGTTATTTCTTCATTGTCCCCTCCCCCCAACTCTTCCACATCCTCCCCACTAACCCCCAAAAACCCCAAAGGGATTTTCCCCAAATGCCACAATGGATTCCTCAACGGGGCACAGGATTCACAGGGTTACCTAAAAACCCTTCAAAATCCCCCTTTTTTCCCACACATCCCGGCCACATTTTTTTTTCCAAAGGGAAGTTCAAAGGGCTTCTAGTCCCCTCCCTCCCAAGCCTTACCTATAAGGTTTACACAATTGAGGAATAAAGTGCTCCCCAAAACCCCTTTTTTAGATCAGTTTTATTTTTTTTTAAATCACTACAAAGCCCCTTTCAAACAGAAACTTTTTTTGTACAGGGTTTTTTTAAGTTTTGCCCAAAAACCTGCTGGTCAATGGGCTGCGGAAGGAATGGTATTAGGAGGGAAAAACTTCACCTTAAGGAAAACCCCATGGGCCCCCTAAAGCCTTTTGCCACGTCTGGAGGATGACCAGGGGGATTGGTCCAAACAAACCCGAGGGACTTAAGGCTAATTTCTTTTTTAGTTAGGTAATCTTTTTACAAAGGGGGGAAAAGCATGGGGTAAAACCCGTTTTTAGAAAAAAATCCCCTATTTACCCAGCCTTACTGTTTTTGCCCTCCACAGCACACACAAATTATCCTTTAGGACATTCTTTTGCCTGAACCCCCTGGGATTTTTTAGAGTGATACAAAATAAAAAAGGCTTAACTTTGCAATTACCCCCTAGCCCTTGGCACACATCAACAAAATAACCCTTTTTTTCATAGGGTTTTGTCCTGGGGGTTTTTCCTTTTCCCCCCTAGTAATGTAGGTCCCCGCTTGGGGCCTTTTCTTCCAGAACCCGGCCTGTTTTCATCACAATTAAAAAAACTTTTCAGGTTTTTTTGCCTTCACTGTCTATGAACCCCCTTGGGTTCCCGGGACATATTTTTTTAGCCGCTTTGTGGTCCGAACTGGCCAAACCTCACCATGCCTTTTCACCAAGGATGCCACTAAAGCTTTTTAAAACTCTCAAAACCAAACCCTTTTTTGGGCCCAAAAATTTACTCAAATCATCACAAATTTTAGGGATTTTTTTTAAAATTTAAAACCTCGGAACCCTTTCCCAGCCTTTTTAAAATATGATCGCTTGAGAGACGCTAAACTCCTGCTAGCTGTTTTTTTATTTCCCACCAATAAAAATCCCCTCAACATCTTCCATCACTGGGTCATTTAGGGACTTTTTTTAAACTGGTTAACCAAGCTTTCCCCCCAAGGGTAAAAAAATTACCAAACTGAAAAAAAAATTAGCCCTTTAAACTGCCCCCGGGTTTTTAGAAAATCCCCCGGGTCATCCTACGGGTTGGGCAGAGGGGATTTCTGGGGACAGATTTTCTTTAAGGTCAATTTTTTGCCTCTAATACCATTTCCTTTTCCTGCACCCAGGGCCCAGCAGGTTATTGCAAACTTCAAAAAACTGTACAAAAAAAGCTCTGTTTGAAAGGTGTTTTGTAGTGCCCCCAAAACCCCCAATTGACTCAAAGATTTTTTGGAGAAAATCACTTTAATATCCTAAATTTGTGTAAACCAAATGGTAAGGCTTGGGAGGGAGGAACTAAGGGGGACCTTGAACTTGTTGGAAGAAACTGGGGGGCCAGAAGTGAAAGCCCAAAAGAGTTTTTAAAAGGGATTTGGGCAAACCCCTGAGGGGCATACCCCTTGAGGAATAAATTTTGGGGCTTTGGGGGAAGCCCTTTGGGTTGGAGGTTAGTGGGGAGGATGGGGAAGGGGGTTGGGTGGAGGAGGACAATGAAAAAACTAACCCACTGGAGCGCTAGATCATTTTAAAACGCATGGGGCCACCCCTGGGGGAAAACTGCTTGGGAGGAGGGGAGGGAAAAAAATTGAAGAAGTTGCCTACTTCAAAGATTAAGGAAATCTGTGCAATGTGGTTAAAGTAAAAAATTTTAGGGATGAAAATCACTCAAAGTTTAGCGTTGAAGCCGTTTTTGGCAACCGGGAACACTATTTTGTAAACCCAATTTGGGGAAGTCAAAAAAGGGAACGGGGAGGTACGGGCCCTTTAAAGGAAGATATGTTGTGCGACGGGAAGTCCGGACTCCAAGCGGGTTCCTAGTGGCAAAAAAAGGGGAAAGGGGAAAGAAACCCCCGGAAAAGGATTGACACCTCAAGCCCCAAATGAAGAGGTTTTCCCCTTTTCTAAACAACGCCCCAAAAAACACTCCCCCCCCTTTTCCCCCACCCCATCAATCATCCCCAACCCTTCAATAAAGGTAATTGTCATGAAAACTGTGCAGTTTCTTCAGTTTTTTGGTTTTAAAAATTAATTTTTTTCATGGGGTTTAAAAAAAAAAAATTTTCATTTTTTTGGGTGTCGGAACGGATTTTTTTATTTCCATTATTTTTTATGGGGAAAATTCATTCGCAAAACGTTTAATTTCGCAAAACCCATTGAGCCCCAGGAACGGTTTAAATAGCGTTATGCGGGGGTTCCACTGAAATTTGAAATTTCTCATGGGAAAATTTCATATTTTTTTCTGCAGCCCACTGAAAGATTTGGTTGAGGTCCGCCTGAACCCTTGCAGTGTCTGAAAAGGGAAGGGCCCACTATCATGCAGTTTGGGTGTCATCTCCCAAAGGGAAGGGAAGGGGTTGCTGGGGTGACATCCTTCTCTATGTCAGAAAAGAGGATGGGGAAAACAAGGGGGAGAAGTACTTGCCTTGTGGGAACAAGCTTTTCACCGTAGCGCCTGGAAACTTTACTCTTTGACTACTACTCTCTGTGTTTTGTTAGTGGGGAAAATTTATAGATCCATCGACCGACTTTTCCCCATATTTTTTTTGCATCCCTTTTTTTTTTTGTGCGTTTTAAAGCCAGGGTCACATTTGGGTAAAAGGGGTTTTCCAAATTCTGATATTTTACTTCTAAATTTTTTTTGTCTTCTAGTGCATCTAGGACCTTGTTTTAGATGTTTCCCAATTTTGAGCAGACGGGAGCGACGTTTCAAACCCCCTGTTGGGGGGTTTGTGAAATTTGGGGGGGTTTCTAATGGGTGGTGATCTTGCTTTTTAGGCCCCTTTTTCAAAGATATTTATAAAAAGGGATTTTAGTGCTATTGGTCTGTAGTTCTTTGCTGTTGTTTAAAAACTCCCCCTTTTTATGGGAAATTTTCTTTGATTTTAGTACTGGGGGAAACCCCCCCGTGTCCATGCTCCCTCTCCATGGGAGGTAAAGCTCGTGATGGGGGTTTTCTTGCAGTTCTTGATAAACCCGGGAGTTCCATGAGTCGGGCCCCGGGGGCAAGTACAGGGGGCATTTCATTTATCGCCTTTTTCGAAGTCTTTTGGATAAAGGATAACACCCAGAAGGGTTGTTTTAAACCCAAAATTTCTGTGGCCTCTCAAAAAAAAATTTCATTTTGATCTTCGACTCTCAGTCGGGTTAGCGGCGGGCCAAAAAACTGAGTCATTTTGGGGAACTGAGTAGCTCACTCTTTTCCTTGCTTTCTCTGTGTGGGCCCCATCTTTTTTAAGAGGGGCCCAATAGGGAAACGTTGTTCTCGATTTTGGGATTTGGCTTTGGAGAAGAAAATTTTGGGTTTCTTTCATTTATTTATGGCTTTTAGTTCTTCCCGCATTCCTGACCCCTTTTGAAATCCTTTAGCTTAAGTTCGAGCTTGCTTTTTCCCTTGCCCAGGGGCCCCCCTATCCCTTTTTTCAGATATTTTGACCTTTTTTAAGCCGCTCTTTTATTTTTTTTCCGTCGCCAAAAAAGGGAGCACCCTTTTCCCGCAAGATTTAAAGGGCACTAGAATTTGAATCCTAGTACGTCAAAAACCCCTGAGCGTAAGCCTACAATACGGCCCGAAACCCCTAAAGGGTTAAAAAAAAAGCCACCCCTGACTGACATCCCCCAACCACTCCCTCATATTTCTTACAATTTCCTTCTTCAATTCTACCCATTTTTAATTTTTTATTATTTTTAAATTATTTTTTATACAGGTCCCCCCAAATCCCCCAAATCTGGCAATCGGGTTTATTGGGTTTCCCTTTCATTTTATTCGGCACAAATTTTGGTTGGGCAATTTAAAATTTTCCGGGGTTTTGCCACCCCCAACCTGTGGAAACTGTTTGGTGGCACAAATTTTGGCCTGCATAAGTCTTTCCCCAGTTTTTTTTTCCCCTTTTTTTTTTTTTTAAACCTGCTATTTTTACCCCCTAGCCTTTTTTTTCCAATGAAAAAAAGAAATCCCTTCCCCATTAGTAAAAGCCCCCTACACATACTTACCCCTTTAAAAATAAGGGGTTTTAAACCCACTGTCCCCCTGTCATGAGTTTCAGTTTCATGAAGCGGAGAATATCTTTATTATTACGCTAATATCAACACCCCGTTTAAATTTCCTACCCACAATTGATCTAATATAACAAAAAGAAAAAAATATAAAAAACTTTAAAACATTTAAAATTACTCCAGAAAAATTTAATTTTTTGGCATAACACCGAGCATTTTCCCAAGGGAAGTATGAAAAGGAATGGAAAAACAAATACCTTTCTCCTATCCTTGTTTTGGTGGCTTTATTAAAAAAAAAACCGGAATAAAAGCACAGGGTTTAAACTACGATATACACTCGTACCCCCCAAAAAACATAAAAACAAAAAGTTATTTTCTCTCATAGATTTATCAAAAATAGCAAAATTGTGTAAAGAACCTAGGATAATCCCAAAAAAGCCCAACGTGGCTTATTTTGGTAAATATTCGTTTCCCACCCGGGTAAAACATTAGGCATGTTTCTTTACCCCTTTTGTCTATGTTTCCCCAACAGAAAATTTGGGTACCTGGGTTAAGTCGGCTAGTGTGGGTGTTATCCGGGACACTGACCTAATTTTTTTGGAAAAACTCAGATAAAAAGTCCCTTTTTCTATACGGGTATTTATGTCACTTGAATTGTAATAGTGCCCCTCACATTGTAGTAGTTTTAAATTGTCCCTCGGTAGAAAGGTTTGTTTTTTTTAGTTTGGTAAAAAAGATTTTATTTTCCCTTTTATAGAATAATAAAGAAAATTTTAAATAAAAATTTATATTATAATAAAAAAGGGTAAAAGGCCCCCAATGGAAAAAAAAGTCACTGTGTCTGACTTTTTTGGGTTATCCTAGGAAACTTACACTATGCTGCATGTAAATAATTATTTTTTATTTTTTAAAATTATACACTAGCCGCCAAACTCAAGAAATCGTAATAAACACGTTTGCAAAAAAACCCCACCCCCGGGGCCCAGGTTTGGGCCCCGGTCATAAAAATTCCCCAAACCCCTACCCCTTTCCGTTAGCCATTTGCCCCAGCTAGCCAAAAAAAGATTAAACCCCCAACTAGGTATATTTCTCACCATGGTGAAAAAAATTACCTTTTTGGATGAACTTTTTGGGTGGAAGCTGGTTTTAAGTGGTAACGCGAAGGGCTGGATTTTTGAGACTCTATAAACCCGGGGGGTTAAATCCCCCCGGGGGGTTTGGTTTCACACTAGCCGATTCCCCCCAAAGGCCCAGGGGGGGCCCAAAAAAGGGGAAAAAATTTTCACCATCATTCACTCCATCACTGCCCTTCCAGAAGGGTGTTTAAACCCCTTACATTTTTTTTTTTTAAAACTCCCCAACATTAGCACCCCCCTTTAAAGGTGCAACACGTATTTTCCCATCTCCAGGACTCAAGCCCGGCCCTCCCAGTTTCCCTAAAACCCCTTCAAAAAGGGTTACTTTGCTCACACTCCCCCCAGCACGTCAAGTTTAAAAAACCATTTGTCTCCATTCATCCTATCAAACACGCTCACGCATCCTCCCGAAGCCCCAAGCCCCTCGCACAAAAACCCCCTTTACCCCCTCCCTCAAAATTTGGGCCCCGACCCTACCCCCCCCTTTCCCTTCCACTACAGACTGTACCCACTTTTGAAGTCCTCTGTTTCGCCCTTTTCTCTCTATTTTCCCGGGAAAAACTCAAAAACCCCTTCCTCAGCCCCCCTGGAAAAACATTTTTGGGGAAATTTCCCGCACCCCCTCTAATTTCCAAACTACAAATTTCTTGCATTTATTCCCCACCAAAACGTTGCCCACAGACTTTACTTTCCCCACTGCCCCCAGGCCTTCTCCCCCCGCTGAAAAACAGCACCCAACCCATGCTTCACACCCATTAAGGTTTTTGGAAAAAACTATACTCTCATACATTCCCCTCTTTCCCTTCCAATAAAAAAAGTTCTTTGTCTCCAGAGACCCCAAAATTTGCACCACTCCCCCCTTTTTCCCCCCCTAAACAATTCAAATTTTATTTTGTATACCGAATAAACTTACTTACTGATGTCACCCGAATTTTTGGGGGGGCCCCTTGTAAAAAAATAACATAAAAAACCCTGATATACTCTAGAACTAAAAAAAACATTTTGAAAAGTGGAGGTTTTATTATTTTAAAAAGAGTAAATGGGTTTTCCCAATGTTATTTAAAAGGGTTCCCCCTCAACTTTCGCTTTTCAATTTTTTGGGGGCCCTTCACTTTTTTTAAAGTTGGAATTCCCAACTCCCAAAATTTCCCAGCCGCAAAATCATATTTAAGTTTCCCGCCCCCCTCGAGTCCCTACAACCCCCCCTCCACCCCAGGAACTGGCAGCCAGCCCCCCCACCTTGTGGTGATGTTTGTTAAATTTTTTGGGAATTAAAAACTAAGTAAAAAATACTGAAAACCCCCCATTATGGGTTTATAGGTTTTTATGTTTTTTTAAACAGGTCCCCCTAACATTCCGTTTTAAAAATTTTTACGGGCTTACACATTCGTGAATTCCCAACCGCCAAACCCCACCCTCCCCCAAAATTTCCCAGCCGCAAAAATCATATTTAATTTTCCCCCGCCACCTGCGAGTCCCTACTCCCTCCCTCCGCCCCCACAATGGCAGTCACCCCTCTCCCGTGTGGGGGAGTGTTTTTTTTTTGTTCATTATTTGCTTTTAAAACTACAGTTTTAAATAATGAAAAACCCATTCATGACGGGCAAAAATGGAAGGGGCTATTGGGACAGGTATCGGATGGTGACATCATGTTTTACTCTTGAGCAAAAGAAAAGGGAAATCAAACTTTTTTTGCTACTAATAATCCAATAGTAATAATAATAATAATAATAATTAAAAATTAAAAAAATAATACAGGCCCTCCACCCAAAAATCCGGCATCTTTGGGGGCCCAAGAAAGTGTGCGGTTTTATTGATTTTGCCGAATTACTGTTTTTAATAGCAAAAAAATGAACAAAAAAAACACTCACCACACTGGGGGAGGGCTGGCTCCAGTTGCGGGGGTTTAGGGAGGTAGAAAGGGATTTTCGCGGGGGGTGGCGGGAAATTTAAATATGATTTAGCGGCGGGAAAATTTGGAGGGGGGAAATTTTTGGGGGTTGGGGAATTCACGAATGTTGAAGCCCGAAAAAAGTTGAAAAGGGCGAATGTTGAGGGAGACCTGTATAAAAAAACATAAAAACCTGATTTTACTCTAAAACTAATAAAACATGTGCAAGTGGGGGTGACCATAACTGTTTGCATTGTTGTATTATTCATTGCCATCTAATGAGGGCCTTTTGAAGCCGCTAATTTTTTTTTAAATTTTTTTTTAAAGTGCATTATATTATATTAATTATTAAACATTTTATATTTTTATTATTATTAATAATTATATTATTAATATTATAATGGAAAAAAGCACTTGGGGGGGAAAGGGGGGAAGGGAAAGGGTATTCAGGTTTAAATTTTTAGGGAACTGAAACACAGAACCCAATTCCCTAGATCAAGACCCTCTTACCACATCCCAAATAAAAAAAAATAATAATAATAATAATAATAATAAAAATTTAATAATAAAATATTAATAATACAAAAAAATAGAAAATAAAAATTTAATAATAATATAATAAAATATTAGTAATAATAAAATAATCCCCATTAGCCCCCCGACATTCGAGGGCATCGACATTCGAAAAATCCGACATTCAAAGGCATTTTAATGAAAAAATTTTTTTCCCCTCGCCCAAAAAAAAGGGAAAAACCCCGAAAATTGAAAACTTTTCGAGGACGTGCCCCGTGGGGCCCTGAACTGCCCCTGTGTGCCGGTTTTTTTACAACCCAGCCAGTGTGCGCGCACAAGGATACTTTGGTACATTCCAAATTACCCCATATTACCCACTGTTTTTGGGCTTTTTTCTGCAAAATAAGTCCCAGGGGCCCCCAAGAAAGCTTCTGTGCCAACCCTTGGTAAAAAGGGGAGAATTATTTGGAAAATTAAAAAAGATTTTAAAGGGGTTTTTTGGGGCAAACCCTGAGAAGCCAAAAAAAAAAAATCCCCTTGGTGGATCCATTGTGCCTGCTTAAAAAATTTGGGGGAAATGTGGGGCAAAGGGGTTAAACTGAAAACCTTTTTGGTTTAAAATTTAAATCTAACCAGTTTTGGGCAACCGTGCTGGGGGACTTTTAAAACAATGCCCCAATTTTATGGCCTTTTTAAGACGAATTTTTAAAGGAACGGCGCCCGAGTCCAGCGACTTAAAGCGGGTCAGGGGCTTTAAAAGAAGAAGGGAAGTAATCCGGGAAAAAGGACTTAAACCTCAATCCTAAAAAAAGGAGTTTCCCCTTTAGCCCGAAACAACTTCGACCCCCTCCCCTTCCCCCAATCCCATCAATCATCACCAATCTTCTTTAAAAGGAAATTTTGTAAATTTATTCTATTTTTACTGTTTTTTATTTTTGTTTTTGTAATTATTCTTTTGGGCATTAAATTTTAATATTTCTTTTTGTAAAAATGTTTTTTTCATATTTTTTGGGTTTTTCTTGAAACGGTTAATTTGATTTCCATTATTTTTTTAGGGGGAAAAATTTTAATTCGACTTTCGATATTTTCAACATTCGAAAAGCTCTCGGGAAAAGGAAATTTAGTATGAAGTTGAGGGTCCACTGTACAATAAAATAGTTTTAATAATAATAACAGAAAGGAGAAACTTCAAACGGCTGCCAGTATTTGGGCACCACCTTCAGCAAAACATTAGTAACCACTACTTCTCACTTTCTGGGACTAAAGTCATATAAAAAATTTTAAATTTTTAAGGGTCGGGGCCCGAATGCCTGGGCATATAGTGCTTTCTTTGCTCCAATCATATTAAAATATGTAAACACAAAACTGAAACCCTTTTGCAAGAAATAAAAAATTTATTTATTCATTTATTTAATTTTGTTCCATAGGGGGAAAAATGCATCCTGAAATTTCTTTTTCATACCCAAAGCAAAAAATCGACTGAACGATGGTTCATATCCTGAAAATTTACCCTTTTGGGGGTGTTTGTAAGCAAGGTTCGTGTATATCAAAAAAAACCATGTGACTATGAAAATTTATTATTTACCATAATTTAAAAAAGTCCCTTTTTACTGTAAGTTGATTTTCCCCTTTTTAACCCTTTCGGGGTCCGTCCCCTAGATCAAAGGCTTTATGTTCAGGGCCCAAAAAACCTTTGTTTTTCTACGCCATGAGCCACTCACTCTGATAAACTTGGTGGTACATTTGGGCCTAGATTTGAGAGAATACACCCTATGTGGTATGTGTGCACCAAAATAAAACACATCCTCAGCACACGGTATAATGAGAAAAAAAAAATTGAAATCATTTTTTTTCGATTAAAACACAATTTTGGGCATTGTTTTTTCGTATGTTTTTTTTTGTTGTACAGGGGCCCCCCGGGTTTAAAAACGTTTTAATCCGTGAAAGAGGGGTAATTGTTATGCGAAATAACCGTTAGGGTGAATGAATTTTCCCCAAAAGAAAAAAATGGAAAAAAAATTAAAACCCTGCAAGACCCCCAAAAAGGGTATGAAAAAAAAAATTTTTTCCCCCCAAGAAATGAAAATTTTTAAAATACACCCAAACTAAAAAAAGGCATGAAACAATTACATGACATTTCCCTTTTACTGAAGATCTGGTGTTTGATTGAGGGGAGGGGGAGGGGGGGAGAGAGAGTGTTAGTGTTTAAAGGGGAATCCCCTTCCATTGGATTGAGGTAGCAACCCTTTTTCTGGGGTTACTTCCCTTTTCTTTTAATGCCACTGGGGGCCATTTCAGAGTCCCCTGGACTTCTTTCCCCACAAATATCTGTCCATAGGGGGCCTGTACCCTCTTCCTTTATGACTTGCCTAAAGTGTTTCAAAAAACATTGCCCAGTTTAATAATCCCAGCACGGCTTCCCAATAGCTGGGGTAAAGGGTAAATTTTCATCCTAAAGGTTTGGGCATTTCCCAAGCCACTTTGACAGATTTCCTTTACCCTTTTGTGGGAGGCAACTTCTTAAATTTTCTCTCCCCCTCCTCTGAACCATTTTCCCCCAGGCCCTGGCCTCTTGCTTTTGGGAAGTTGACCCTATCAGCTAAATAAAGTGGTTAGTTTCTTCATTGTCCTCCTCCACCAACTTTTCCCACTCCCCCCCCACTAACCCCAAAACCCCAAGGTTTTTCCAATGCCAAATGGATTCCTAAAAGGCACAGGATTCTCGGGGTTAAACCCCTAAAACCCCTTAAAAACCCCCTTTTGCTACACATTCTGGCCACGTTTTTTCCCAAAAGCAAGTTTAAAGGGTTCTTTTTATTTCACTCCCCCCCAAGCCTTCCCTATAAGGTTTACAAAAATTTGGGAGGAAAAAAAGTGCTCTCCCCCAAAACTCTTTAAAGGCCCAGTTGAGTTTCTGAGTCACAACAAAGCCCCTTTCCCAAAACAGAGTTTTTGTGTACATTTTTTTTGAATTTGCAAAAACCTGCTGGTAAATTGGGCTGCAGGAGGGGGAAATGGTTTTGGGGGAAAAAAAATTTCCCCTTTAATGAACTCTTTTGTCCCCAAAAAGGGGCTCTGCCCCTCGTAGGAAAAACAGGGGCTTTGTTTAACACAAGGGAATTTTAAGGTCAAATTTTCTTTTCAGTTAGGTAATTTTTTCACATTGGGGGAAAATGCATGGTGTAAAAAAGTTATAGAAAAACCCCCTAGGGGACCCACCCTTAACTGTTTGCCCTCCACCACCCCACAAATTATCCTTGAGGACTTTCTTTTGCCTGAACGCTCGGGGATTTTTTCAGAGTGAAACATAAAAAGGTTTAATTTTGAAATTCCACTACCCTTTGGCCACACTCAAAAAAGAAACCCTGTCTTTCATGGGCTTATGTCCGGGGAGTGCCTTTTCCCCCCTGAGTAATGTAGGTCCTGCTTGGCATTTTCTTCCAAAACGGCCTGTTTTTTTCACAATTAAAACACTTGTTAAAGGTTTCAGCCCTTTCACTGCCCTTTTGTATTTCCTTAAATTTCCGCACAAAATTTTTCACCGCTTTGGGGCCCGAACGGGCACCCTCCCCCATGCCTTATACACAATGGATCCCATTTAGGGCTTCTTAAATCTTAAAAACCAAAACCCTTTGCGGGCCCTTTAAAATTTCCCTTCAAAATCAATCACTAGTTGCGGGCATTTTTTTAATTAAATCCTCATAAACTTCCTGGGTTTTCAATATGATCCTTGAGAGAGCTTTCCCCCTGCTAGCTGTTTTTCATTTATCCCCCCAATAAGAGTCTCTAAACATTTTTCCCCCCCAATCCCTTGGGGACTTTTTTTTCGAAAAAACATTTAAAACCCTTTTGGGCAAAAAACAGTTCCTTATTGTCTTTCTGGTCCCCAAACAATGGTCCCTTGGTTGTTTGGGGGGTTTTTTGTAAAAACTTGACTGGTGGGCCGATACGACCCCCATTTTTCATATTTACCCAATGATCTTTTTCTTCTTTTTCAAGGGGAATTCTCACCCTTTTTGGGTGTGGGGTTGGCACTAGAAGTTTTTCTTGGGGCCCAGGGGGCACTTTTTTTTCCCAAAAACAGCACCGAAAACACTTTAAAAATACGAAATATTCGGGTATCTTGGATTTTTCCGCGGAGGCTGGTGGTAAACAATGGAACGGGGGGGCACTTTGTGGGGGTGAGGGCCCACTTTGGGAACGCGTTTTGGGAAACGAAAACCCGGTAAAGGGGGTTTTTTTTTTTGGTTTTTTTGGGGGGGGGGGGGGGGGGGGGGGAAACAAAAAAATTTTTTTTTTTGGGTTAAATTAACGGAATCCCGGATTAATGGTATGTGATCCCATCTTATGCGGGGGCCCGGGTTTATTTGCGATTTTTTTGGTTCATTTGTAGAAGGGAAAAACATATTACAGAAATGAGATGATTTTGATTGTTTTAGCTTTGGGAAATTGGTTTAAAAACTGAGCTCAAAGTAGGGGAAATTTTAAATTTTTGCCAAAATTTTTAAAGAGTAAAAAAAACGACCTCACACTCAATACACTCACTGGGGGGTTAATATATTTTTCAAAAATTTAGGGTGATGATATTTAAAAAATTATTACAGAAATTGCATAACAGAAAAATTTTAAATTTTTGGGGGAATAAAAATTCATTATGTGAAAAAAAAATAAAAAGGGAATTTTTTTTTGTAAAGCCCCCAAAATAACTAATAAAACGGGAGGAAATTTTATTTTAGGGCCAGGAATGCCTACATTTTTTCATTCGGGCCCTTTTGAAATTTGGGAAATATTTGAACTTTGTTTTAAAATTTGGCCCAAAATTTAAACCCAATTTCCGATCATTTTAAATTTTGTATTGAAACGGGTTGACTTGGCGATTTCTTGTCCCTAAACCCGATAAAAATAGAAGTAATACTAGTGAAATAGCTAAAAATTTGGTTTTTTTGGAATAATGTAATTGGCCTAAAATGGGAGTAAAAAGTGGGGAAAAAAATCCCCGACCCCGTAAATATCGCTGCACAAACAAAATTTTTCGAGAGCATAATTTCGTCAATTTTCCACCAATTTTTTATTTCTTTTTGTTTTACCTTCACAAAAAAATTTTTCTAACCCATTCTAAGAAAAAATAACAATTTTTTTTTTTGAAAAATTTTTGGGGCCGGGGGCTGACTCCGATTTGGGCCCTTGGGCCCTGGAAAAAGGGGTTTAAAGTAAATTAAATAACTCAGTTTTAAATTAAGATTTTTTCGAGTTTTTTTAAAAAAAGGGGGGTTTTGCCACCCAAAAATAAACTCAAAAAAATCCAAAATGTTTAATGACGGGCTAAACCCGTTTTTATTTTTATTGGAGTTCTCAATCTTGTCCCCCAGGATGCGGCCCCCCACCAATTTCCCTTAACACCAAAGTACCTACTCCTTTCTAGGTGAACGGGACAAAAAAAATGAAAGGAAAAAACAACCAAAGTTTCCCCCCTTTCCCGGCCCCCGGCCCCCCCTTATTGCCAAAGGGCCCCCACCCTCCTTATTCCTAAAATTTCTTATGTAAAGGGAAAAGATTTTTTCACATTTTAGGGAACTTTTTTTGTTTTTTGGTTTAAATAATAAGGTTTTTACAAGGACCACACGTAAAAAAAAACCACTGGGGTTTTTTGTTTTTTCCTGGTGGGTTTAAAGTACATGTTTTTATACATGATAATTTTTAATTTACGGGGGTACCCCAGGATACAACACTCAAAAATGGAAAAAATTAAGTAAGTGTTTTATTAAGTTTTTTGAAGTGTATTTTTTGGGGGGCTGAAAGGGGTTAATCTAATTTTAATTTTTCTTATAAACAAAATTTGTTCCCTATTGGGACCCCGAAAAGCCCTTTTGGAACCCAAATTTTAAATTCTATCCTGGGGTACCCCCTGTACATGGTTTTCCCATGCCTGAAAAATTTTTTGAAGTGGTATTTATGTGTAATTTAACCAAAAAAAGCTACTAACTTAATTTGGGTTTTTCCCTTTTTTTAAAAAATGAGATTTGTATAAAAAGTTCGCCAACAATATTGTTTTTTATGTAACTTAAAACCCTTAAAAATTACTAACTTAAACCTTTCTGCTGCCTCACCACCTAACACCTCTGCTGCCTCACCACCCAACACCGCTGCTGCCTCACCCCCTAACAACCCGCTGCTGCCTCCCACCTAACACCTGGGTGCTGCCTCACCCCTAACCCCTGCTGCGCCTCACCACCTAAAAACCTGCTTTCTGCCCCCCCACCCAAACCTGATGCGGCCCCACCCCCTAACACCTCTGCTGCCCCCACCTAACACCTGCTGCCCTCACCACCTTTTAAAACCCGCTGCTGCTCACCACCCCAACACCTGCTCTGGCCCCACCATCTAACACCTGCTCTCCTCAAACCCCCTTTCACCCGCTGCGCCCCACCACCCAACCCTGCTTCTGCCCCACCACCCAACACCTGCGCTGCCTCACCACCTAACCCTGCTTCTTCTCACCCTCAACACCTGCTGCTGCCTTTAACCCCCTAAAACCTGCTTCTGCCCCACCACCTAACACCCGTGCTGCCTCACCACCTAAAAACCCGCTGTGCCTCACCCCCTAAAACCCGCTGCTGCCTCACCACCCAACACCCTTTCTGCTGCCTCATCACCTAACACATGCTGGGTGCCTCACCACCTAACAAAAATGCGCGGCCCCCACCTAAGACCTCTCTGCCCCCACCATCTAACACCTGCTGCTGCCCCACCACCTAACCCTGCGCTGCCCCACCACCTAACCTTGCTGCCTCATAACCTAACACCCCGCTGCCCGGGCCCCACCACCTAACACCTTCTGCTGCCATAAACCTAATCCTGCTGCTGCCCACTACCAACACCTGCTGCTGCCTCACCACCTAACACCTGGGGCCCCCTCACCACCCAACACCGCTGCTGCCTCATAAACCCAACACCTGTTTCTGCCTCACCCCCTAACCTGCTTTCTGCCTTTACCACCTAAACCCGCCCGCTGCCCCCAAAAAACCCCCTAACACTTTTGCGGGCCCCACCCCCAACACCTGCTTTCTGCCTCACCACCCAAACCTGCCTGCCTCATTAAAAACACCCGCTGGCCTCCCACCTAACACCTGCTGCTGCCCCCACCTTTAAAACCCGTTCTGCCACACCCCCTAACCATTTCTGCTGCTCCCACCCAAGACCTGCTGCTGCCTCACCACCTAAACCTGCTGCTGCCCCCACCCCCTAACACATGCTCTGCTCACCCCCAAGACCTCTGCTGCCTCACCCCTAACACCTTCGCGGGCCCCCCACCAACACCCGCTGCTTTCCTCCCCACCTAACCCTCCGCTGCCTCACCCCCTAAAAACCCGCTGCTGCCTCATAAAACCCAAACCCCGCGCTGCCTCACCACCTAAAAACCTGCTTTCTGCCTCATCACCCAACATCTGGGTGCTGCCTCACCACCAAAAACCGCCCGCTGCCTCATCACCCCAACACCCGCTGCTGCCCCACCACCTAACAACTGCTGCGGGCCCCACCACCAAGACCCGTGCTGCCTCACCCCCTAACACCTTTCGGGTGCCTCAAACCCCCAACACCCGCGCTCCTCACCACCTAACACCCGTGCTTTCTCACCACCTAAAAAAGCTGCGCCTCCCACCAACCCTGCTGCTGCCTCACCATTAAAAACCCGCTGTGCCCCACCACCAAAAACCTGCCACGCCTCACCACCCAACACCCGCTGCGCCCCACCACCTAACACTTGCTGCTGCCCCACCCCCCAACCCCCTGCTGCTGCCTCACCCCCCTAAAAACCCCGCTCGCCCCACCATCTAAAAACCCCGCTGCTGCCCCACCAACTAACACCTGCTGCTGCTCACCACCTAACCCCCTGCTGCTGCCTCACCACCAACACCTGCTGCTGTCTCCCACCTAACACCCGCCCGCCTCACCACCTAACACTGCTCTGCCCCCACCCCCCTAACAACTGCTGCTGCCTCACCACCCAACAACTGCTGCTGCCTCACCACAAAGACCTGCTGCCCTCACCCCCTAAAGGGCCTGTGCTGCCCCCACCCCAAAACCTGTGCTGCCCCACCAAACCCAAACACCTGCGGTGCCCACCACCAACAAACCCCTTTTGCCCCAAAAACCTAACACCTGCTGCTGCCCCATAACCCAAAAAATCTGCTGCTGCCTTTACCCCCTAACACCTGCTGCTGCCCCACCCCCCTAACACCTGCTGCTGCCCCCACCACCTAAAATGTGCTGCCCCCACCCCCTAACACCTGCTGCTGCCTCCCCTAACACCGGCTGGCCCCACCCCCTAACACCTTTCCACTGGGCCCCAAACCCCCTAACACCTCTGCTGCCCCACCACCTAACCTTTTCTTTCTGCCCCACCACCTAACACCTGTGCTGCCTCACCAAACCCAACACCTGCTTTCTGCCCCACCCCCTAAAACCGATGCTGCCCCACCTTTTAACACCCGCTCTGCCTCACCCTTTTAAAACCCCCTGCTGCCCCCACCACCTAAAAACCTGCGCGCCTCACCCCTAACACCTGCTTTCTGTCTCACCACCAAAAACCCGCTGCTCCTCACCACCTAACACCTGCTGCTGCCTTTACCACCTAACCCGCTGCTGCCTCACCCCCTAACACCTGCTGCTGCCCCACCCCCCTAACACCTTTCTGCTGCCTCAAACCCAACACCCGCTGCTTTCCCCCCCCCCACCTAAAACCCCGTGTGCCTCACCCCCAAAAATCTGCGCTGCCTCACACCTAACACCCGCTGTGCCTCATCACCTAACACCTGCTGCTGCCCCCCACCCAACAAAAGGGTTTCTGCCTCACCACCTTAAACCCGCGCTGCCTCACCCCCCTAAGACCCCGCGCTTCCTCAAACCCCCTAACCATGCTGTGCCTACCACCTAAGACCGCTGCTGCCTCACCAACCCAACACCTTTCTGCTGCCTCACCACCCAACACCTTCTGCTGCCTCACCACCTTTAAAACCCGGGTCTGCCTACCACCCAACAAACCCGCTGCGCCTCATAACCTAAAACCCGCTGCTCCCCACCACCAACCCCCTGCTGCTGCCCCCCACCTAACATCTGCTGCTGCCCCACCCCCTAACCCCCTTCTTCTGCCTCATCACCCAAAAACCCCGCTGCTCCTCACCACCTAACAACTGCTGCTGGGCCCCACCACCTTTAAAACCTCGCTGCCTCACACCTAACACCCGCCCGCTGCCCCACCACCTAACACCTCTGCTGCCTCACCACCTAACACCTGCTGCTTTCCTCACCACCCAAAAAACGCGCTGCCTCACCCCCTAAAACCTGCCCGCGCCTCACCATCTAACACCTGCTGCTGCCTCACCCCCTAACACCTGCCCCTGCCCCACCACCTAAAAACCTGGGTGCTGCCTCACCACCTAACACTTGCCCGCGCCTCCACCTAACCACCTGCTGCTGCCTCACCACCCAACACCTGCGCTGCCCCACCAAACTAACACCCGCTTTCTCCTCACCAAATTAAAAACCTTTCTGCTGCCCCACCACCTAACATCTGCGGGCCCCCCACCTAACACCTGCTGCTGTCTTTACCACCTAACACCTGCTGCCCCACCACCTAACACCTCTGCTGCCCCAAAAACCTAACAACTGCTGCCCGCCTCACCCCCAAAAAATGCTGCTGCCCCCCACAAAAAGCCTTCTGCGGCCCCACCACCTAACCCTGCGCTGCCTCCCCCCCTAAAACCTGCTGCGGCCCCACCACCCAACACCTGCGCTGCCTTTACCACCTAACACCTGTCGCCCCACCACCTAAAACCTGCTGCTGCCCCAAACCTAACATCCGCTGCGCCTCACACCCAACCCTGCTGCCCCCTCACCCCCCTAACACCCGCTGCGGCCCCACCACCTAACAACTGCTGCGCCTCAAACCCCCTAACACCTTCTGTGCCCCCCATTTTAAAAACCCCGCTTGCCCCACCCCCTAACACCTGCCACTGCCTCACCACCTTAAAACCCGCGCTGCCCCACCACCTAAACTTGCGGGTGCCTCAAACCCCCTAACACCTGCTGCTGCCTCACCCCCTAACACCTGCTTTCTGCCCACCACCCTAAAACCTGATGCTGCCCCCCATCTAACCCCCTTGGGTGCCTCACCCTCTAACCCGCGGGGCCTCACCCCCTAACACCCGCTGCCGGGCCCCCCACCTAACACCCGCCCGCTTCCACCACCCAACAACCCGCTGCTCCTCACCACCAACACCTGCTGCTCCTCACCCCCTAACACCTGCGCTGCCTCACCCCTAACACCTGCCTGCCTCACCACCTAACACCCCTCTGCCTCATAACCTAACACCCGGGCCTCACCCCTAAAAACCTGCTTTCTGCCTACCACCTAACATCCCGCTTTCTGCCTCACCAAACCCAACACCCCTGCTGCCCTCACAAACCCAACCCTGCTTTTCTGCTCCCACCTAACAACCCGCTGCTGCCCCACCACCCAAGAAACCCGCTGCTGCCTCACCACCTAACCCCGGTGCTGCCTCACCACCCAGCAACCCGCTGCTGCCTCACCACCTAACAACTGCTGCGCCCCACCCCCGTAAGACCCGCTGCGCCTCACCCCCAAAAACCTGCTGCTGCTCACCCCCCTAAACCTTTCTGCTTTCCCCCCACCACCTAAAAACCTGCTGCTGCCTCACCACCTAACCCCCTGCTGCTGCCCCCAAACCCCAACACCTTTCTGATTTCCCCACCCCTAAAACCTGCCTGCCTCAAAACCTAACCCTCTGGGTTCTGCCTCAAAACCCCCTAAAACCTGCCCCGCCCGCCTCACCACCTAACCTCGCTGCTGCCCCCACCCCCCAAACCTGATGCTGCCCACCACCTAAAACCTCGCTGCCTTACCACCTAACACCTGCTGCTCCTCAAACCCCCTAACACCTTTTTTCTGCCTCACCACCTAACACCTCTGCTGCCCCCAAACCTTTTTAACCAAACCTGCTGCTGCCCCCCACCTTTAAAACTGGCTGCCCACCACCTAAACCTGCTGCTGCCTCACCACCTAGCACCTCTTTGCCTTTACCCCTAACAACTGCGGGTGCCTCAAACCCCAAAAACCTGCTGCTGGGCTCACCACCTAACACCTGCTGCTGCCTCCCACCAAAAACCCGCTGCTGCCTCACCCCCTAAAACCTTCTGCTGCCTCACCCCCTAACACCTGCTGCTGCCTCCCCCCTTAAAAACCCCCTCCCGCCCCACCACCCAAAACCCCTGCTGCCCCATAACCTAACATCTTTTCTTTTCCTCACCACCTAACCCCCTGCTGCTGCCCCACCACCTAACCCCCTGCTGCTGCCCCATAACCTAACAAACCCCGATCTGCCTCCCCACCTAACAACGCTGCTGCCTCCCACCTAAGACCTGCTGCTGCCTCACCACCTAACCAACCGCTTTCTGCCCCACCACCCAACACCCCTGCTGCCTAACCCCCTAACACTGCCTTTCTGCCCCACCCCCCTAAAAAACCTGCTGCTGCCCCACCACCTAACAAATGCTGCTGCCTCACCCCCTAACACCCGCTTTCGGGCCCCACCATCTAACACCTGCCCGCTGCCTCACCACCTAACACCTGCCACTGCCCCACCACCCAACACCTGCTTCTGCCTCACAAACCCAAAAACCTGTGCTGCCTCACCACCTAACACTTCTGTGCCTACCCCTAACCCGCTGTGCCTACCAAACCCAAACCTGCTTTTTTTTTTTTTTTTTTTTTCTGCCCCCCAACCCCAACACCTGATGCCTGCCTCCCAAACAACACCTCTGGGTGCCCCACCACCTAACACCCGCTGCGCCTCACCATTTTTAAAACCTGCTGCTCCTCCCCCAACCCAACACTTGCCACTCCCCCAGCACCCAAACCTGACCCCAGTCAACACCTGAGCCCCGACACATAAAAACCCCGAGACATGACACACTCAAAAGACAAAAGATATGATCCTGTCCCGGCACCTTAAAAACACTATTTTCAGGGTCAAACTCTCACTATATTCATCTAGCCATGAATATTGTATTGCAATAAAAAGGGAGGTTTATCACCCGTGTTTTGACACCACAAACCTGGGTTTTTTGTTGCTTCTGCCCGCTGTAAAATTTTCCCCTATCACTGACAAAATACGTTTGTACTTCCTGTTTTTGTTGTTGGGGGTTTTAAGGGGCAGTACCCGGATCACCGGAGTGCCAGTCCGGTTTTTTTTGATGGGAACCCGGAAAAAACCTTTTTTTCGAAGGCAAAAAACCCCATTCTATTTTGAAATTTTCCCTTTTTAAATTTGAGAATTTAAAAATTGAGGGTTTTCCCAAATTTTATCCGGGGGACGCCCCGGAGAGAGGGACGCCCACCTCCCCTGAGTTCAAATAACCGGGTTCCCCAAACCCAAAACCGGAAAAAAATTTTTTCCCCAGAGCGATTTAAAAAGGAGCTGGATAAAAATAAGGTGATGTACAGGTACCCCCCCTGTACCCGTGCCAGGTGCCCCTCCCGTAGAGTGCCCCGGGGGGTAAAAAAGAGGGGCCAAACGTTTCCCCCTGAGAACGGGGGGGAAATTTTTTCACTGTTTCTCGGCAAGAAGGGCGTCCCCCCTGACAGGGTGGTGTGTAAGTCCCATAATTGTTGGGGTTTATTACAGCCAAACAGCAAAAAGTGTTGTTGTTGTTGTTTTTGTTGTTGTTGTTGTTTTTTAAAGGGCCCCTGACAGTGTAGGTTTTTTGTAAATAAGTAAGTTTATTCAGGATACACCAAAAACAGTTTCATGAATTGGGCATACAAAGCAGCATATGTGTAGAGAACCTAGGGTAAACCCCAAAAAAATCAGACTGACTTATTTCCATTGGGGTCCTTTTTTCCTTTTTTAATTTTAATATAAAAAGGGTTTTAAAATTTATTATTGTTCTATAATGAAGATAACTCTTATTTTTCATACGAAGAAGACTATCCCACTAAAACGAGGGTCATTTAAGGGCTATCTACAAAACGAGGATCATTTTCTAGGGAAAAAGGTAAAATTACACGTGTGTTAGCTAAAAAAAAAAATTTATTCCCCCCCCCTTTCTGTAGCTTTCATTTTATCAGGCACCTTTTTGGGACTCTTCTTGAACTGGGGTTTTTGCTCTGATGGGTTGGGGCCCGTTGCGGGCCCAAACTGTTCCATTCCTTTATTTTGTCAATAAAAGGTGTTTTTAAGCCTGGCCCCTGACTTGGGGGACTACCAAAATGTTCTCTCTCCCCCTTTTCAAAGTTTCTTTGGTTCCCAAACCCTTTACAAAATTGACAGCAAAGGGATTCTTGGGCACTGTTTGTGAGCAATTTTATAAACCCGATTTAAAACTTCAGGTTTCTTGGGCCCCGTCTTAAACCCCTTCAGCATGTCCCCAAATTCTGTAATTCATCCTGGCCTCCCTGCTCTCTTGACCCCCCGGGCCAGGATAAATCTTACCATTTTTTTCTGGGTGATTTGCAGTCTATCTTTTTAGTTTTTTTTTCAAAGGAGAGTACCATGAAGGGGCAAGCGTAAACCCCTAGGGCACTGTAAAAGGGTGACCTAGGGTCTGGGGAGCCTCAGTAGGTAACACTGTGCTTGTCTATAGAGGAAATTTTATAAAGGGCGAAACTTTGCCCTGACTTCAGTGTCGGGAAAAGGAACCTCGACCAAAAATAGAGAGTAGATTTCAAACTTGGGGTTTTCAGTTAGCAGGGTTTTTGAACAATAATACGGAAAAAAACTTTAAATGGGAAATTTATTGCTTAAGATCAGGGGGACTATACTAGTCCCGTCCCTCTATCTTTATTTTACACGCAGGAGGGGGCCACATGTCTGTGGGGCATCCAAAAAGAAAGCAGACTCTTGAATGTCACTATCGCCCGGGTCCGGCTGGGTTACAAGTATCTTTTAAAATAA
>NC_069455.1:2042992-2142531 GCF_026875155.1 Cherax quadricarinatus | reverse complement strand
CACTATTTTGTGAATGTCTGAGACTGTTGAGACCTTGTCTACAAAAGACGTCAAGATTGATTGTGTCTGCTGCATTCTGACAATAGAAGAACACTCCTCCATCCTCTGAAATGATGGAAATCAAGTAGCAGCAGCAGCACCTGTTAGAATGTGTGTGTGGTCTCGGCTACTAACAGATATGAACTGAACTGCCAGCTGTTGATAGAGCGGTGCGTAGAATAGGGAAAAAACCCAGTGTGTGCACCCACTATGGCATAAATGTCGGAGACTGTTGATACCTCTTCAATGAGCATTTCTGTGTCTGAATACTCCTAGATTTTGATTCTTCTATGTCTGCATATTAGCCTTTCAATATTTCTTCCACTACCAAAATCTTCCATATTTCAGTGTAATGAGCTCTTGACAGCCTGGACAGAAGTTTGCTAGGGTGGTAATTGTGGCAATAATAATGCCACAGTCACTCTAATACCACAATATAGTAGATCTAGATCTATATAAAATATTACCACAACCTTTTAACCCTTTCAAGGTTGGTGCTGTTATGGGGCTATAGGACCCAACATGTATTTATAAGTAACAGTTACTCTGGAATACCTAATTATATTGAACTGATGGGGACTCAGCTCTAAATGTCATAAGGGCAGATCACCCTTATGACTGAGAGGCAGCTGGGTCAAGTCTATTTTTCTCAATATAATAGGTTATACTATAGACACACACACACAATTTAAATAAGTAGTTTATAAAGTTGTACTTCTTTTTGTAACAGTAAAATAAGGTATAGTAGAATTGTGGTAACAAGAGAATTGTGCTTGGCAACAGTCTTTTGTTTTGGTGGGAGGAGTTTAGTTAGGCTCCTCCCTCTCCTCTCTCTCTCTCTGTTGCTGGACTTCAAGCTGGGAAGACCTCTGGGTCCTTCTTATATTTCTTTTGGGCATTATGTGTGCTTGAGGGGTGAGTTTTTATAACTTAAGGTGTGGCCACCAAACCCAGGGTGACTAAAGAGTCAAAACACTGGTTAGCCCAGAGATTAGTCATGAAGACACAAGGGCAAAGTTGCTGAGATGCACCATGTGGGAGAACAGCTAATGAGTGTGTAGATTTTTGTTTTGAATATGTGAGGCTGAAATTGTATATTCTGTACATATCTATTTAGAATACATTTATATTTTTATAGTAGTAGTTTAAATAACCTGTGAAAGGATCAGAGACACTGACGACGATCAGTCATAATGTAAGTATTACCCCTAGACAGATAAGGCCATTAAGTAAAAAGCTACCCCACACTAGAACATGTAGTGAGAACCTTACTATCAAAGTAATAAGGGACACATAACAACATAACAGGTGCTATAATAGTATGGCTTGCACGCCAGGGTTGGTGCCGTACTAGTACGCATAAACTCTAGCGCCTTCAAATCTAGTGAAAACTGGTAGGCCTACATATGAAAGAATGGGGCTATGTGGTCAGTGTGCACAGTATAAAAAAAATCCTGCAGCTCACAGTGCATAATGAGAAAAGAAACTCCGATCGTTTTTTTGCTTTAAAACAGTGACTTCGCAGTGTATTTTCGTATGCTATTTATGGTTGTATTTTTGTGAAAATAAAAATTAAAAGTGGTAAGCAAAAGAAATGTAAGAGAGGCCAGGGGACATGACTAATGAACGGAGAAAATGTTATTTTAGTGCCTGGAATGTCTATCTTGTTTATTCTAGACCCTATTTGGAAATTAGTAATTCAGAAGCAGAGTTTGTAGATGATAACACTGGTGTGGCCTGGATCTGTCATACAAGCATAACAATCTCTAAGCTCTGTGCTGCTGTTGTCTGGACCTGTTATGAGCCAGAGCTTGTAGACTGTGAAACTGGCTTGTAGAAGTTGATGCTGGAACATGTTGTTAGACACTGCTTGTAGATGGTGATTTTGTTCTGGTCCCACCATCTACAAGCAGTGCCGCACAATAGATCTACACTTGAATTCATGTCTCCCTGTCTTGATGTTTGGAAACTGTCTTGCTGTTTGGAAACCCTCTACTAGGATAATTTAGTTGTAAACTACATTTATTTACTCTTAAGGTAACATGTAGTAAATATTAAAATCTCACAAAAATATCAATGCACATGTTTATGTCGGTCCGTGTGGTCCTTAATGAAGTTACACAGGAACTAAAGCGTAGTGATTTTTTCCTTGGCTTCACTGATACTGAGGAACTCAGTCAGACTCTTGGTTAGAACATGGGGAAGAATCTTTGGGTAGATGCCTTTCAGCTTGTCCTTGTAGTCCTTGACAGTCAAGTGACACAGGAACTCCAGAGTCTGTGGGTTATGCCACGAACTCACAGGAGACAGATCGAACTGCAGTATAATGTACTCATCTTCTCTAAGTGATCTAATTATATTATTTTTTAGTTTTTTGTCTTTAACCCACCTGATCACCATGGTATTAACAAAGAGATTCGCATAAAAGGTAAGGTACATATACCAGTCTACATCATCATCTAGACTTTTAAAAGTACATCTAGATGCCACTGTCACAAAAATACAATGACTATCATTGTAAGCTATTTGTAGAATTAATTCATATCTACCTCCACTGTAACTGTAATCCTCGTCATCACTTTCATTACCACCACCACTACTGCAAAAATATTCATGACAGTCAATGAAGTACAGGCGATTCACTTTTTCCTAAATCACCTTGAGTTTCTTCACATCTTCTTCTTCCAATATTTCACTAGAAAAAGTTATGTGTAGCAGAGTCCTGATAGCCGAGAGCATTACACACTATTTTGTGAATGTTGATAGAGCTGTTGATAGAGCGGGACAGAATAGGAAAAACCCCTGTGTGCGCAGAATAGGGAAAACCCCAGTGTGTACACCCACAATGGCATAAATGTTGGAGACTGTTGATACCTCTTCAATGAGCATTTCTGTGTCTGAATACTCCTAGATTTTGATTCTTCTATGCCTGTATATTAGCCTTTCAATATTTCTTCCACTACCAAAATCTTCCATATTTCAGTGTAATCAATGAGCTCTGGACAGCCTGGACAGAAGTTTGCTAGGGTAGTAATTGTGGCAATAATAATGTCACAGTCACTCTAATATCAAAATACAGTAGGGCCCCACTTATACGGCTGGTTAGGTTCCAGGCTACCACCGTAAAGCGGAAACTGCCGTAAAGTGGAACACCCTTTTTTTCCACTTACAAATACATACAAACACTAGATAACAAGTTTACACTAACATTAAGTTAGCAATAGAACCAGGCATCAAAAAACAATAAAAAAGTACAATACACACATAGTGCACTCATTACTTACCTTAAAATATTTATAGTCTTAATCTAGGGTGAGACAAGTAGTATTTATTGTAAGAAATCAAGTGTGGTATGTATGGTAGTCAGCCGGGCTACCATACCAGGCCAACCCACCTACACATAATATTCTATTACATTTAGGCATCCCAGAGTGATAAAATGTATATACAGTTCACTCATTACTTACCTTAAAATATTTGTAGTCTTAATGTAGGGTCAGGAGTAAGTAAATGAGATAAAACAAATAAATGAGAGAGAAAGAATGAGTGCATGAGAGAGTACAGGTGCAGAGTTATGTAAACAAACCAGGCGAAGGTAAGTTTTGTAAACAAAGTGTACACGTCTGGTTTGTGTAGAAGTTACATTGTGTACAGGTTGTCTCTACATTGATACGGTAGAATAAATTAAGAAGAACACTCCCATTCTCATGTAACATTATTTTGAGAAGAAATGATGCTCTGAGTGAAGGCAATGGAAATAAGTCACTCTGACTTTTTTTGGGTTATCCTAGGTTCGCTACACATATGTTATTATGTATGATAATCTATGTAACTGTATTTGTGTATACCTGAATAAACTTACTTACATACATACAAAAGGAATAATTTTCTACAGTTACCCCCAGTAACACATTTTCTCTTATGTTAGATTAGAGAAAATGTTATTCTTGGGATCACTTGTACAAGTTATCTGGCTACCACATCTCATATTTATGTTTATTTATTCTATTGTGGGATGTATTTATCAACTTTTTATGTTATGTATCGTGTTTATTATATAATTTTGAAAAAAATATCATGAATTCAAATTCAAATTCAAAGTTTATTCTCTATAAAGATTACAATGTTGAATTTACAGAATTTGGTTGTTGTGTGGTTTACATGTAGTTTTTTATTTATTTATTTATTTATTTATTTATTATAAATTTGTGCACACATACAGAGGTACAAAAAAATACTGATAAGAGCAGTATGCCAAAGCCACTTATACTATGCATAGCATTACGGGCTGGCTTAAAATTAACTTAAGATTAATTAAGCAATGATGAAGTCAGTGATAAAACATTAATGTAAACAGATTACTATAAAGCACAAGTGAGTATTACAAAGACAGGTCATATGAAGGATTCTGTTAGGTAGTGTATTTAAAAAAAATAATAAAGTTAGATTGGGTTTTAGGTTTAACATTTATGTGATATAATTGTGAAAACATTTAAGATATACAATTTATAAGGTTCAGTTATTCAGTATTTATTTGGTTTTGGGTGAGTAAGTGATCTTTGAGTAGAGACTTGAATTTATAAACAGGAAGTGTTTCTTTTATATTTACAGGTAATGAATTCCAGATTTTAGGGCCTTTTATGTGCATTGAGTTTTTGCATAGTGTGAGATGAACACGAGGAACATCAAGAGTGATCTGTGCCTTGTGTTATGGTCATGTGTTCTGTTGAGGTTGGCAAGGAGATGTTTGAGGGGAGGGTTAATATCAGAGTTAAGTGTTCTATGTATGTAATAGGTGCAGTAAATAAGTATGGATGTTTTGTATGGTGAGTAGGTTTAGTGTATTTGAATATTGGTGGAGTGTGCTGCCTGTAGTGAGAATTTGTTATCATTCTAACTGCAGCCTTTGTTGGGTAATTAGTGGTCTGAGATGGTTAACTGTTTGTTGAGCCCCATGCACAAATTCCATAGGTGAGATAGGGGTAAATAAGAGAGTGATATAGGGCCAGGAGGGCTGACTGTGGAACATAGTACCGTATCTTCGATAGTATGCCTACAGTCTTGGAAATTTTCTTAGAAATTTGTTGTATATGTGTATGAATTTTGAGTCTATTATCAAGGTGATTCCTAAGAATTTCCCTCTGTTAGCTTTGTGATAGGTGATCCGTTTATCATTATGTTAAGAGGGACATCTGTAGCTCTGTTACCAAACTGAATGAAGTAGGTTTTGTCAATGTTTAGTGTAAGTTTGTTAGTCCTCATCCAGGTAGATATTTTCTGAATTCGGTATTTACAGTATTGGCTAGTGTGACTGGGCTCGGGTGAGAGAAGACGTATGTAGTGTCATCTGCAAATAGTGTGGGTTTGAGTAATTGCGAAGCATTTGGAAGGTCATTTATGTATAGGAGAAAGAGAAGAGGGCCAAGGACACTTCCCTGTGGGACACCAACTGTAATTGGTTGCGCAGAAGAGTTTGCCCCATTTGCGTACACATATTGGCTTCTGTTGCTGAGGTATGACTTGAGGTAATTGAGGGAGTGCCCTCTTATACCATAGTGTGACAATTTTACGTGGAGCAAGTCATGGTCAACTGTACAAAAGCTTTACGTAATCAATGAAGATCCCCAGTGGGACTTCTATTTTTCTCTATTGCAGTGTATATATGTTCTAGCATGTGTATAATAGCATCATAGTATTTTTATTAGGCCTGAATCCAAATTGGCGGGGGTTGAGTATGTTCTGGAGATAAGGTAGGAGTAGATTCGTTTATGAATTAGTTTTTCAAAGATTTTTGAGAGAGGGTGTAAGTTGGATATTGGCCTATAGTTATTCAACTCTGTTTGGTCTCCTCCTTTGTGGATCGGGTGACCCTTGCTATTTTGAGTACTGTAGGGAAGGTGGAGGATTCAATGGATTTGTTAAAGAGTGTTGCAATGATTGGAGATAGCACTTGTGACACTTTTTTATATATAAAGGGTGGTAGGTACTTAAATCTCCTGCCTTGTTTTTTAGTGCATTGATAATAAGGGAGACTTCGTATGGGTTAGTCGGAGCTAGGAACAGTGTGTTCGGGTAGTTGCCGGTGAGGTAGTTATTTGGTGGGGTATCTGAGCTTGGGATTTTATGGGCAAGGTTTTGTCCTATAGTGGAGAAGAAATCATTGAGTCTGTTTGCTGTTTCTGTTGGTGGGAGTTGGGGTTCATCTGATTTTGCTAATTTTATTTCGCTATTTCGTGATATCTTTTTTGTTCCCAGAATTTCAGATAGTGTTTTCCAGGTCTTTTTTATATCACCTCGTAAGTTGGATAATCTGTTCTCATAATACAATTTTTTTGCCCTTCTTATCAGGCTGGTTAGGATTGACGAGTAACGTTTTGTTTGGTCTCTGGTTATGTGACCCATTCTGTACTGTTTTTCATATTGGTGTTTTGTATTTATGGATTTGAGAATGCTGGGTGTTAGCCAGGGACTGTTCAGTCTCTTTGCTGTCATCTGTTTAGTTTTTTTAGGGCAGTGCTTGTTATAGAGGTATTGGGTCTTTTTAGAAAATTATTAATACATTCGTCAATATCTGTATAGATTTCCTAGCTCAGTGTGCCAATCAATGTTTGCTAATGCTGTTGCGAAGTTATTAATGGCTGCCTCATTGTGAAGTCTGAAGGTGACTTTAGTAGTGTCTTGGGGTAGTTTACCAAGAGTTGTTATGAGGAAAGTAGGGTAGTGGTCTGTGGTATTATCTGTAATTATGCCTGATTTTAAAGGGGATATGGTGTTGGTCCAGATGTGGTCAAGTAGGGAAACACTAGTCTCTGTAACTCTTGTAGGTTTTGTTACTGTTGGTAGTAACATACAGTTACTCATTGTGTTTGTGAATTCAGTAACGTGTGGTCCTGGTCTTGCAGGAGATTTATATTGAAGTCACCTGAGAGTAGTAAGTGATCTTTGTTCATGCGTGCATCAGTTATCATACTTCCTAGATTTGACTAAATTGGCTAATGTTTGACTGTGGAACTCTGTAGATGTTTATCAATGTGAGAGGTTTTTGTAGGTATTTGGATTTGAATTTAGCTATTATATATTCCCCATGTTCATCCCTTGTGGCAAGTATTAGTGATACATTCTAGTTGGTCTGAGTAGTATATGGCTGTGCCACCCCCTTGTTGGTCTGGCCTACAGTTGTGTATGGCTGTGTAACCAGGAATGGCATAGACATCTGCACTATCAGGCTTTAGCCAGGTTTCAGTTAGTGTAATGATGGACATATTGGCATGTAAGGAATTTAGTAATGCATATGAGGTCATCGTAATGCTTGCTTAATGATCTGATATTGTAGTTAAAGATAGTTATGTTGTTGTTGGCACTGAGAAGTGCCTTTGATTGTTCTGCAGTGTAGTAATTACAGTAACTGTTTGATTCATTTAAGTCATTAAATAAGAGGTTGGTATCAGGATCAATGCTTGTAATCATAAGATTTGTAGTGAATCTATAGTTAGAATTAAGTATAAAACAAAGTAAAATAGTCTTAAGCTAAAAAAATAGCACCTGAATTAATTTAACAAATGTAAAATAATGAGCTAAGGACTAATACAAATAAAGTGATGATCATATAATAGTGCTTGGGAATATGATAGTAGGTAGTACTATAAAGGTAATTTTTTAAAGTTATAATTATAGTTTAAAATTATAATAAAAAGGGACTAATTATAGGTTGTGAATAAATGAGCTTTGGAATATTAATGGCAAGATTGTGAGCTTATTCTACTTTAGCACCTGAGAATAGCACCTTGATTATTTTAACAGTTGTGGATATATAAACTAGGATAGTTATATAAAGCTAAAATAAAGGAGAAAAATATAAAGGGACTAAAATTAAGTAATGGTAAGCAAAGTTAAATGGACAGATGGTAGGAATTATAATATAAACTTATAATATAAAAATACAATTTGAAATGTACTTGCAATTGCACTAGAGTCTGGTATGGGTTGTTGACAAGATCAAGGTTATAAACTATAGATTTAAATTGACAAAATAAAATTCACAATTAAAGTACAAAAGAATAATAGTAAAAAATCACAATGGTAATGTCTTGGTTATAATATGATAGTAAGATGGTAGACAGGTACCCAGGTACACAGGTACAAAGGATAATACAAGTTGGGGTTGAATATAAAAACTTGAAAATTTGGCAACAAAATGTTATGGGAAGTATAAAATAATGTTTAATGTACAAAGTAAAATTGACTGGTAGTAAATATGGTGTTTAATAAAATTTTAGTAAGTAATAATGATTACAAAAAAGTGAAATAGTAATGTTTATTTCATTCAATATTGCACTGGTAGTTATACTTGAGGTTATATGGCAGTACAAGGTAATTAAGAGTAATCTAGGATAGTAAATGTGGTATTAAAACAGGTAAAGGTAATTAGTCAAGTAATGGTTATTAAATGTCAAAAATGTTAAGAGTAAATTGAAATTTTAGTAAAAATGATATTTATTAATTTTAGTAAGTACCACTAGAATGCCTAGCATGGCTAGGCATTTCGGGCAGACTTAGTTTAATTCTTTATTTTAAAATATTACAAATTATGAGGTAAGTTGGTATTATGGCTAAGTGACTAAATACTAGTTTGTGAGTTTAGCAATGTGAATGCTTTTGTTTTGGCACAGTACATAGTTTCAGTATTGGAGTATCATAGGATTCATTATTTTAAGATTGAGATTAATATTTCTGTTTATGGTCAAATGGGTGAGTGAGTGTAAGTGTGAACCACCAGGTGGTATTCGTGTAGTTAGTTGATGGGGTTTATCAGGGAGATAAGATGTTTTCTAATGGTAGTTTTGAAGGTGATGAATGTGTCTGCAGTTCTAGAGTTCTCCGGTAGGGTGTTCCAGATTTTAGGGCCTTTGACATACATTGAATTTTTGTAAAGGTTTAGTCGGACAAGGGGAATGTCGTAGAGATGTTTGTGTCTGGTGTTATGCCTGTGGGTTCTGTCACAACTATCAAGAAAGCATTTTAGGTCAAGGTTGATATTGGAGTTTAAGGTCCTGTAGATGTAGATTGCACAGTATTAAGTGTGAATGTACTGAACAGGGAGTAAGTTTAGATCTATGAAGAGTGGGGGGTGTGTTGCCAGGGATGGGATTTTAGTGATTATTCTTACTGCAGCTTTTTGTTGGGTTATTATTGCTTTAGGTGTGTTGCTGCAGTTGACCCCAAGCACAAATAGCATAGGTGAGGTATGGATAATAAGTGAGTGGTATAGTGTGAGAAGGGCATTTTGTGGCACGTAGTATAGTATCTTGGAGAGGATCCCAACTGTTTTGGATACTTTTTGGTTATGTGTTGGATATGGGTGCTGAAATTCAGGTTGTTGTCAGGTATAGCCTAGAATTTGCCCTCATTATTTCTGGTAATTAGAGTGTTGTCGATCTTAATGTTAATTTGTGCATCTCCTGCTCTGCTACCAAACATAATATAGTAGGTTTTGTCAGTGTTAAGCGTAAGTTTATTGGCTGTCATCCAAGTCGATATTTTGATCAGCTCCTCGTTAACAATGGTGTTGAGGGTGGCAAGATTAGGGTGAGAGATGACATAAGTAGTGTTGTCAGCAAAGAGAATGGGTTTCAGGTGTTGGGATACGTTTGGAAGATCATTGATGTATATGAGGAAGAGCAGGGGACCAAGGACACTTCCTGCGGAACTCCAGTATCAAGTGGCCGTGTTGTTGATGCTGTGTCTTTAATGGTAACATACTGATACCTATTAGTAAGGTAAGATTTGAAATAAGCAAGCGCATGGCCTCTTATACCGTAATGTCAAGTTTGTGGAGTAGGATGTCGTGGTCCACTGTGTCAAAAGCTTTTCTTAGGTCAATAAAAATTCCTAGTGGATATTCCTTATTTTCCAACGCTGTGTAAAGCAGATCTAGCATTTTTATGATTGCATCATTAGTGCTTTTATTTTTTCCTAAATCCAAATTGGCAGGGTTGAGTATGTTTTGTGCTGTTATAAATGAATATAGTCTCCTGTGCGCGAGTTTCTCAAAGATTCTGGATAGCAATGGTAAGTTTGATATTGGCCTATAGTTGTTTAAGTGTGTAGGGTCACCACCTTTATGTATTGGTGTAACCCTTGCCATCTTGAGTAGTTTCGGGAAGGTGCTAGTTTCTAGTGACTTGTTAAAAAGTAATGAATAGCGTGCGTAAGGATATGGGCCGCTCGCTTGTACAGTAATGGTGGGACATTAGACAGATTCCCTGAGCTGTTTTTAAAGTGACTTTATAATCTCAGTGACTTCCGAGGCTCAGTTGGTGCAAGATAGAAGGAATTTGGGAAATTCCATCTAGGTATGGGCATTAGTAAGTGGGATTTTATTGGCGAGATTAGATCCTATGGTTGAGAAGAAGTCGTTTATCTTGTTAGCTGTGTCAGTGGGATGTAGTGGTGTTTCATTAGGTTTAGTTAGGACAATATTCTTGGGTTTTTTCAATTTGTGGGTCCCTAGAATCTGAGAGAGTGTTTTCCAGGTCTTTTTTATATCTCCTCTAGTGTCTGTGAATCTACTGGAGTAGTATAGTTGTTTGGCTTTCTTTATTACTTTGGTGAGAACTGATGAATAGTGTTTAAGAATATCTTTGTGTATTAAGCCCTGTCTATATTGCTTTTCAATTGGTGTTTCTTGTCAATGGATTTCAGAATGGTGCTGGTTACCATGGCAACCAAGCCGTTTGTTTGTGATCTGTTTCGTTTTTATAGGACAATGTTTGTTGTATAGTCTAAGTAATTTGTTAAGAAAAATGTCTGTCCAGTCATCAATACCATTGGCCTTGGAGAATTCTGTAGGCCAGTCAACAATCTCTAGGTCAGTTGTGAACTTCCTTATTGAGGCCTTGTCATGGAGTCTAAATGAGACTTTGTTGTATTCAAGTGGTGGTTTATTAATGTTTGTCAGGTGGAAGGTAGGGTAGTGGTCTGTAGTGCTATCTGTGATTATCCCTGATTTAAGGGGGGCTAGTATATTGGTCCATATGTGGTCTATTATGGTTGCACTTGTCTCAGTGAGCCTGGTTGGTTTAGTTATTGTTGGTATGAGAAGTGTGTTGTTCATATTGTTGATGAAATCAGTTACAGGCTGATCATCTAGTAAGCCAAGGTTGATGTTGAAGTCTCCAGCTAAGAGAAGGTGGTGCTTATTCATTTGTCTGTTTGTTATTAGTGACTTTAATTTCTCACTGAAATTTGGGTTGTTTGTGTGAGGTATCCGGTAAATGGCACCGATTGTTATAGGTGTCTTAAGGTTTTTTACAGTAAAATTAGCAAAAATGTATTCCCCATATTCATCACTAATGCAAGTGGTGCTAATACAAGATAACTGGTTAGAGTAATAGATTGCAATACCACCCCCAACTTGGTTTGGTTGGATTAATGAAAATGTGTATATTAACGTAATATACAACATTTAATGAGACTCGGTGATTATTATTATTATTATTATTATTATTATCATTTCTAATATGGCATCACTTGTACAAGTTATCTGGCTACCACATCTCATATTTATGTTTATTTATTATATTTTGGGGTGTATTTATCATCTTTTTATGCTATGTATCGTGTCTATTATATAATTTTGAAAAAATATCATAGATGGATTAATGAAAATGTGTATTTAACGTAATATACGACATTTAAATGAGACTCGATGATTATTATTATCATTACTAATATGACGTCTGGAGACATAAGACACTCTTACTGATTTTAATGTGTACCTGCATGCCAGCACAGTATGTAAGTTAATATAAGTACAGGTATACATAAGTATAATTATCAGAGTATATATAAACTATGAAATAACTTTTAAAAACATTTGAAATTTTGGAGTTTCCAGACAAAATGGAGAGACTTAGTGCTTACTGAGCTCACGAATGTAAACAAACAGGGTGGGGCGCGGTGACCGTATTAGAAAGTCAGGTGGAGGGAGCCGTATAGCGAGTTTTGGTCATAATTTGAAATGACCGTATTAGCGGAACGCCGTAAAGTGAAACACCGTAAAGCGAGGCCCTGCTGTATAGTAGACCTGCATAAAATATTACCACAACCCTTTAACACTTTCAAGGTTGGTGCCATACTAGTATGGCTTGCATGCCAGGGTTGGTGCTGTACTAGTACGCATAAATTCCAACGCCTTCAAATCTAGCGAAAGCTGGTAGGCCTACTTATGAAAGAATGGGGCGATGTGGTCTGTGTGCACAGTATAAAAAAAAATCCTGCAGCTCACAGTGCATAATGAGAAAAGAAACTCTGACAGTGTTTTTGCTTTAAAACAGTGACTTCGCAGTGTATTTTAGTAAGCTATTTATGGTTGTATTCTAGTTTTCCTGGTCTCATTTTATAGAATGGAAAATATATTACAGAAATTGAGATGATTTTGATTGGTGTCACAATGAAAAGTACCTTGAAATTGAGCTGAAAGTAGCAGAAATGTTTGATTTTTGCCAAAGTCCAAAAGTAAACAAATCATGCCACACGTCCAGATCTAGTTCATTACCTTTGCAACTTGCTCAGCTATCAAAACTTTGGAGTCCACTCCCTGGACCAATTATGTACCTCTGTAAACTTTTGACTACCGCCCACAGGATGGGTATGGGGTGCATAATAAACATATTAAACTAACGTCCAATACATGTCAGCTGGTGAGTCTAATATTCTTTCCCAAGTGTGCTGATATTATATATACCATTTCTATACTAATGCAGTAGTGTACATAACAGTAAATCTTATATTTTTTTTTTGTAAAAATAAAATTCAAAGTGGTAAGCAAAAGAAATGTAAGAGAGGCCAGGAGACGTGACTAATGAACAGAGACAATGTTATTTTAGTGCCTGGAATGTCTGTCTTGTTTATTCTGGTCCCTATTTGGAAATCAGTAATTCAGAGGCAGAGTTTGTAGATGATAACACTGGAGTGGCCTGGATCTGTCACACAAGCATAACAATCTCTAAGCTTTGTGCTGCTGTTGTCTGGACCTGTTATGAGCCAGAGCTTGTAGACTGTGAAACTGGCTCGTAGACGGTGATGCTGGAACCTGTTGTAAGGCACTGCTTGTAGACGTTGATTTTGTTCTGGTCCCAACATCTACAAGCAGTGCCGCACAAAAGATCTACACTTGAATTCATGTCTCCCTGTCTTGATGTTTGGAAACTGTCTTGCTATTTGGAAACCCTCTACTAGGATAATTTAGTTGTAAACTACATTTACTTACCATTAAGGCAATATGTAGTAAATCTTAAAATCTCACAAAAATATCAATGCACATGTTTAAGTCAGTCCTTGTAGTCCTTATCTAAGTTACACAAGAACTCAAGCGTAGGTGATTTTTTTTTTGGCTTCACTGATACTGATGAACTCAGTCAGACTCTTGGTTGAAACATGGGGAAGAATCTCTGGGTAGGTGCCTTTCAGCTGGTCCTGGTAGTCCTTGACAGTCAAGTGACACAGGAACACGAGCGTCGGTGGGTTATGCCATGAACTCACAGGAGACAGATCGAACTGCAGTATAATGTACTCATCTTCTCTAAGTGATCTAATTATATTATTTTTTAGTTTTTTGTCTTTAACCGACCTGATAACCATTGGTATTAACAAAGAGATTGGCATTAAAGGTAAGGTGCATATACATGTCTACATCATCATCTAGACTTTTAAAAAGCACATCTAGATGCCACTGTCACAAAAATACAATGACTATCATTGTATGCCATTTGTAGAATTAATTCATATCTACCTCCACTGTAACTGTAATCCTCGTCATCACTTTCATTACCACCACCACTACTGCAAAAAATATTCATGACAGTCAATGAAGTACAGGCGATTCACTTTTTCTTCAATCACCTTGAATTTCTTCACTTCTTCTTCTTCCCGTATTTCACTAGAAAAATTTGTGTTCCAAAGAGTCCTGATAGCCGAGAGCATTACACGCTATTTTGTGAATGTCCGAGACTGTTGAGACCTTGTCTACAAAACATCTGAAGATCGATTGTGTCTGCTGCATTCTGACAATAGAAGAACACTCCTCCATCCTCAGAAATGATATTAATCAAGTAGCAGCAGCAGCACCTGTTAGAATGTGTGTGTGGTCTCAGCCACGAACAGATGTGAACTGAACTGCCAGCTGTTGATAGAGCGGGATGGAATAGGGAAAACCCCAGTGCATGCAGAATAGGGAAAACCCCAGTGTGTGCACCCAATATGGCATAAATGTCAGAGACTGTTGATACCTCTTCAATGAGTATTTTTGTGTCTGAATACTCATAGATTCTGATTCTTCTATGTCTGTATATTAGCCTTTTAATATTTATTCCACAACCAAATCTTCCATATTTCACTGCAAGCAATGAGCTCTGGACAGCCTGGACAAAAGTTTGCTAGGGTGGTAATTGTGGCAATAATAATGCCACAGTCACTCTAATACCACAATATAATAGACCTATATAAAGTACAGTGGACCCCCGCATAACGATCACCTCCGAATGCGACCAATTATGTAAGTGTATTTATGTAAGTGCGTTTGTACGTGTATGTTTGCGGGTCTGAAATGGACTAATGTACTTCACAATATTCCTTATGGGAACAAATTCGGTCAGTACTGGCACCTGAACATACTTCTGGAGTGAAAAAATATCGTTAACCGGGGGTCCACTGTATTACCACAACCCTTTAACCCTTTTAAGGTTGGTGCCATACTAGTATGGCTTGAATGCCAGGGTTGGTGCCGTACTAGTACGCATAAATTCCAGCGCCTTCAAATCTAGCGAAAGCTGGTAGGCCTACTTATGAAAGAATGGGGCTATGTGGTCAGTGTGCACAGTATAAAAAGAAATCCTGCAGCTCACAGTGCATAATGAGAAAAACTCCGACCGTGTTTTTGCTTTAAAACAGTGACTTCGCAGTGTATTTTAGTATGCTATTTATGGGTGTACTCTAATTTTCCTGGTCTCATTTTATAGAATGGAAAATATATTACAGAAATTGAGATGATTTTGATTGGTTTCACAATGAAAAGTACCTTGAAATTGAGCAGAAAGTAGCAGAAATATTTGATTTTTGCCAAAGTCCAAAAGTAAACAAATCATGCCACACGTCCAATACGTGTCAGCTGGTGAGTCTAATATTCTTTCCCAAGTGTGCTGATATTATTTATACCATTTCTATACTAATGCAGTAGTGTACATAACAGTAAATCATATATATTTTTTTTTTTTTTGTAAAAATAAAAATTCAGATTGGTAAGCAAAAGAAATGTAAGAGAGGCCAGGGGACGTGACTAATGAACAGAGAAAAGGTTATTTTAGTGCCTGGAAAGTCTATCTTGTTTATTCTGGACCCTATTTGGAAATTAGTAATTCAGAGGCAGAATTTGTAGACGATAACACTGGTGTGGCCTGGATCTGTCACACCAGCGTAACAATCTCTAAGCTTTGTGCTGCTGTTGTCTGGACCTGTTATGAGCCAGAGCTTGTAGACTGTGAAACTGGCTTGTAGACGGTGATGCTGGAACCTGTTGTAAGGCACTGCTTGTACACGGTGATTTTGTTCTGGTCCCACCATGTACAAGCACTGCCGAACAATAGATCTACATTTGAATTCATGTCTCCCTGTCTTGAAGTTTTGAAACTGTCTTGCTGTTTGGAAACCCTCTACTAGGATAATTTAGTTGTAAACTACATTTATTTACCCTTAAGGCAATATGTAGTAAATCTTAAATTCTCACAAAAATATCAATGCACATGTTTAAGTCAATCCTTGTAGTCCTTAACGAAGTTACACAGGAGCTCAAGCGTAGGTGATTTTTTCCTTGCCTTCACTGATACTGATGAACTCAGTCAGACTCTTGGTTAAAACATGAGGAAGAATCTCTGGGTAGGTGCCTTTCAGCTGGTCCTGGTAGTCCTTGACAGTCAAGTGACACAGGAACTCGAGCGTCGGTGGGTTATGCCATGAACTCACAGGAGACAGATCGAAATGCAGTATAATGTACTCATCTTCTCTAAGTGATCTAATTATATTATTTTTTAGTTTTTTATCTTTAACCCACCTGATCACCATTGGTATTAACAAAGAGATTGGCATTAAAGGTAAGGTACATATACACGTCTACATCATCATCTAGAGTTTTAAAAAGCACATCTAGATGCCACTGTCACAAAAATACATTGTATGCCATTTGTAGAATACATATCTACATCCACTGTAACTGCAATCCTTGTCATCACTTTCATTACCACCACCACTACTGCAAAAATATTCATGACAGTCAATGAAGTACAGGCGATTCACTTTTTCTTCAATCACCTTGAATTTCTTCACTTCTTCTTCTTCCCATATATCACTAGAAAAAGATGTGTTCCAAACAGTCCTGATAGCCAAGAGCATTACACGATATTTTGTGAATGTCCGAGACTGTTGAGACCTTGTCTACAATACATCTGAAGATCGATTGTGTCTACTGCATTCTGACAATAGAAGAACACTTCTCCATCCTCTGAAATGATGGAAATCAATAGCAGCAGTACCACCTGTTTGAATGTGTGTGTGTGGTCTCGGCTACGAACAGATGTGAACTGAACCGCCAGCTGTTGATAGAGCAGGATGGAATATCGAAAACCCCAGTGCATGCAGAATAGGGAAAACCCCAGTGTGTACACCCACTATGGCATAAATGTCGGAGACTGTTGATACCTCTTCAATGAGCATTTTTGTGTCTGAATACTCATAGATTCTGATTCTTCTATGTCTCTATATTAGCCTTTCAATATTTCTTCCACTACCAAAATCTTCCATATTTCAGTGTAAGCAATGAGCTCTGGAAAGCCTGGAAAGAAGTTAGCTAGGGTGCTAATTGTGGCAATAATAATGCCACAGTCACTCTAATACCACAATATAGTAGACCTATATAAAATATTACCACAACTCTTTAACCCTTTCAAGGTTGGTGCCATACTCGTACGGCTTGCACGCCAGGGTTGGTGCCGTACTAGTATGCATAAATTCTAGCGCCTTCAAATCTAGCGAAAGCTGAAGGCCTACTTATGAAAGAGTGGGGCTATGTGGTCAGTGTGCACAGTTTAAAACAAATCCTGCAGCTCACAGTGCATAATGAGAAAAGAAACTCCGACCGTGTTTTTGCTTTAAAACAGTGATTTCCCAGTGTAT
Source organism: Cherax quadricarinatus (assembly GCF_026875155.1). Taxonomy (NCBI): domain Eukaryota; kingdom Metazoa; phylum Arthropoda; class Malacostraca; order Decapoda; family Parastacidae; genus Cherax; species Cherax quadricarinatus. Next base: position 2,125,269 of record NC_069455.1, on the reverse strand, counting down.
TTTCGTATGCTATTTATGGTTGTATTCTAGTTTTCCTGGTCTCGTTTTATAGAATGGAAAATATATTACAGAAATTGAGATGATTTTGAATGGTTTCACAATGAAAAGTACCTTGAAATTGAGCTCAAAGTAGCAGAAATGTTTGATTTTTGCCAAAGTCCAAAAGTAAACAAATCATCCCACACGTCCAATACATGTCAGCTGGTGAGTCTAATATTCTTTCACAAATGTGCTGATATTATTAATACCATTTCTACACTAATGCAGTAGTCTGCATAACCGTAAATCTTCAATTTTTTTTTTTGTGAAAATAAAAATTCAAAGTGGTAAGCAAAAGAAATGTAAGAGAGGCCAGGGGACATGACTAATGAACAGAGAAAAATGTTATTTTAGTGCTTGGAATGTCTGTCTTGTTTATTCTGGACCCTATTTGGAAATTAGTAATTCAGAGGCAGAGCTTGAAGATGATAACACTGGTGTGGCCTGGATCTGTCACACCAGCGTAACAATCACTAAGCTCTGTGCTGCTGTTGTCTGGACCTGTTATGAGCCAGAGCTTGTAGACTGTGAAACTGGCTTGTAGACGTTGATGCTGGAACCTGTTGTTAGACACTGCTTGTAGACGGTGATTTTGCTCTGGTCCCACCATCTACAAGCAGTGCCGCACAATAGATCTACACTTGAATTCATGTCTCCCTGTCTTGATGTTTGGAAACTGTCTTGCTGTTTGGAAACCCTCTACTAGGATAATTTAGTTGTAAATTGCATTTATTTACCCTTAAGGCAACATGTAGTAAATATTAAAATCTCACAAAAATATCAATGTATATGTTTAAGTCGGTCCTTGAAGACCTTAACGAAGTTACACAGGAACTCAAGCGTAGGTGATTGTTTCCTTGGCTTCACTGATACTGATGAACTCAGTCAGACTCTTGGTTAGAACGTGGGGAAGAATCTCTTGGTAGATGCCTTTCAGCTGGTTCTGGTAGTCCTTGACAGTCAAGTGACACAGGAACTCGAGCGTCGGTGGGTTATGCCACAAACTCACAGGAGACAGATCGAACTGCAGTATAATGTACTCATCTTCTCTAAGTGATCTAATTATATTATATTTTAGTTTTTTGTCTTTAACCCACCTGATCACCATGGTATTAACAAAGAGATTGGCATTAAAAGTAAGGTACATATACACGTCTACATCATCATCTTGACTTTTAAAAAGCACATATAGATGCAACTGTCACAAAAATACAATGACTATCATTGTATGCCATTTGTAGAATTAATTCATATCTACCTCCACTGTAACTGTAATCCTCGTCATCACTTTCATTACCACCACCACTACTGCAAAAATATTCATGACAGTCAATGAAGTACGGGTGATTCACTTTTTCTTCAATCACCTTGAATTTCTTCATTTCTTCTTCCAATATTTCACTAGAAAACGTTATGTGTTCCAAAGAGTCCTGATAGCCAAGAGCATTACACACTATTTTGTGAATGTCTGAGACTGTTGAGACCTTGTCTACAAAAGACGTCAAGATTGATTGTGTCTGCTGCATTCTGACAATAGAAGAACACTCCTCCATCCTCTGAAATGATGGAAATCAAGTAGCAGCAGCAGCACCTGTTAGAATGTGTGTGTGGTCTCGGCTACTAACAGATGTGAACTGAACCACCAGCTGTTGATAGAGTGGGATGGAATAGGGAAAACCCCAGTGTGTGCAGAATAGGGAAAACCCCAGTGTGCACGGAATACGGAAAACCCCAGTGTGTGCACCCCCTATGGCATAAATGTCGGAGACTGTTGATACCTCTTCAGTGATCATTTTTGTGTCTGAATACTCCTAGATTCTGATTCTTCTGTGTGTGTATATTAGCCTTTCAATATTTATTCCACTACCAAAATCTTCCATATTTCACTGTAAGCAATGAGCTCTGGACAGCCTGGACAGAACTTTGCTAGGGTGGTAATTGTGGCAATAATAATGCCACAGTCACTCTAATACCACAATATAGTAGACCTATATAAAATATTACCACAACCCTTTAACCCTTTCAAGGTTGGTGCCATAATAGTACAGCTTGCACGCCAGGGTTGGTGCCATACTAGTATGCATAAATTCTAGCGCCTTCAAATCTAGCGAAAGCTGGTAGGCCTACTTATGAAAGAATGGAGCTATGTGGTCAGTGTGCACAGTATAAAAACAATCCTGCAGCTCACAGTGCATAATGAGAAAAAAAAACTCCGACCGTGTTTTTGCTTTAAAACAGTGACTTCGCAGTGTATTTTCGTATGCTATTTATGGTTGTGTTCTAGTTTTCCTGGTCTCATTTTATAGAAGGGAAAATATTTTATAGAAATTGAGATGATTTTGATTGATTTCACAATGAAAAGTACCTTGAAATTGAGCTCAAAATAGCAGAAATGTTTGATTTTTGCCAAAGTCCAAAAGTAAACAAATCATGCCACATGTCCAATACATGTCAGCTGGTGAGTCTAATATTCTTTCACAAATGTGCTGATATTATTTATACCATTTTTACACTAATGCAGTAGTCTGCATAACAGTAAATCTTCTATTTTTTTTTTTTTTTTGTGAAAATAAAAATTCAAAGTGGTAAGCAAAAGAAATATAAGAGAGGCCAGGGGACATGACTTATGAACAGAGAAAATGTTATTTTAGTCCCAGGAATGTCTGTCTTGTTTATTCTGGACCCTATTTGGAAATTGGGATCTTCTGAAATTTGTGTGAAATTGGCAAAATTGCCAATTTCTGACCATTTTATTGGGAAGTTTAAATCAGTAAATGGGTGGTTTCTTGTACTCAATCGATAGAAAAAATGAAGCTCTAGTGAAATAGTTATGATTTTTGTCGATTGGTACATTGGATTTGGCCAAAAATTGGGATTAAAGTGGGCAAAATCGCTAATGCGTCACCATCGTCGAGACTGCTAACTTCGCGAGAGCTTAATTCCATAAGTTTTCCATCAAATTTCATGCTTCTGGTGTCATTATGATCAGGAAAAGATTCTCTATCATTTCGTAAGAAAAAATAATTTTTTTTTTGAAAATTTTTTGACCCTGAGAACAAGATTAGGAGAGGGCCTGTCGACCCTGAAAGGGTTAATACAAATACTACTGTATTTTCATCAGTATCATTGAGACAAAAAAATAAAAATTATTATGTTTTTAGTTCGCTTCGAGAAAACTGGTATTGTAGTGATTTTCATTAGTCTTCTGCGAATTGTGGCATAATCCACCAACAATCAAATTTCTTTGTCACTTGACTGTCAGGGACTACAAGGCTCAACTTAAACACTATTACCCAGAGATCCTTCCCAGGATTCTAACCAAGAGGCTTAATGAGTTGATCAATATTACTGAAGCCATCAAAGACTACATTACTTGGGACTATGACTACTGTGAATAAACTGTAATGAAATGGAACTTGACTAAGATGAACTTTTCTGCTATATCAGTTAATTGTGTAAATACATATATCTATATATTAATCTCTAAATGGTCCAAACATGTATACAGTGGACCCCCAGTTTGCGATGGCATCGGTATCCAATAAATCTGGTATTCAATACATTTTAACGCAAAAATTTTGCCTCGGTTCCCATTAAAAAACCCGCCATACACGATTCGTCTGAGACGTGTCCACGTGTGGCCCAGTGTTTACAAGCCAGCCAGTGTGCTCGCATCTAAGGATACATTTGGTACATTCCATATTATCACAGTGTTTTTGGTGCTTGTTTCTGCAAAATAAGTCACCATGGGCCCCAAGAAAGCTTCTAGTGCCAACCCTGTGGTAAAAAGGGTGAGAATTAGTATGGAAATTAAGAAAGATTTTGAAGGGTTTGGGGCTAACCCTGAGAAGCCTATGCAAGTTGTGGAATCATTGTGCCTACTTCAAAAATTAAGGAAATGTGTGCAAAGTGGGTTGAACTGCAAACTTTTATGGATGAAAATCACCATAACACAGCCATTGCAAGCCGTGCTGGTGACTATTACAAGAACATAAGAACATAAGAATGTAGGAACACTGCAGAAGGCCTACTGGCCCATACGAGGCAGGTCCTTATCAAAACGACATCTACCTAAAGCTACTCAAGAAATAACTCCCGTACCCCTTGACACCAATCAAACCCAGCCCCTCCCACTCATATATTTGTCCAGTCTCTTCTTAAAGCTACCCAAGGTCCTAACCTCTATCACCCCACTGGGAAGACTGTTCCACGCATCTACAACTCTGTTAGAAAACCAGCACTTACCTATGTCCTTTCTAAATCTAAACTTATCCAACTTAAATCCATTATTCCTGGTTCTTACCTGGTTCGACACCCTCAGTACTTTATTAATGTCTCCCTTGTTTATGCCCGTCATCCACTTATACACTTCAATGATATCTCCCCTCATTCTACGCCTCTCCAGAGAGTGGAGATTTAAGGCTTTAAGTCTATCTTCATACGGGAGGTTCCTTACACAGTAAATCATTTTAGTCATTCTTCTCTGTATGTTCTCTAATGAGTCTATGTCCATCCTGTAGTAAGGGGACCAAAACTGAGCAGCATAATCTAAATGAGGCCTCACTAGTGATGTATAGAGCTGTAAAATAACTTTTGGACTTCTGTTACTTATACTTCTTGAGATAAATCCAAGTAATCTGTTGGCCTTGTTGTCGCACACTGAGGCACTGCTGTCTTGGCTTTAGATTTCTGCTTACCATGACTCCCAAGTCTTTTTCACATTCTGTATGACTAAGCTCTACTTCACCTAGATTATAGCTTCGAGGGTTATTTTCATTACCAAGGGCAAGTACCTTACACTTATCCACATTAAACTTCATCTGCCATTTCTCAGACCAAGACATTAATTTGTTCAAATCGTCCGGAGTTCATTGATATCCTCCTCAGAGTGAATTATAGGGCCCTATCTTTGTATCATCAGCAAACTTACTCATGTCACTAGTAATCCCCTTCATCAAGGTCATTAATGAAAAATTATGAACAGAGAGGGCCTAAAACTGATCCTTGTGCAATGCACTAGTGACTAATCCCCATTCAGATTTCACTCCCTTAATGTAACTCTCTGCTTTCTTTTGGTAAGCCATGCCTCAATCCATGCTAGAACTTCCCCTCCTATACCATGAGCTGCCACTTTTCTTAGAGTCCCCCTGTGAGGTACTCTGTCGAAGGCTTTACAAAATCCAAATAAACAATATCATTTTCCTTATCACTGTCAACTGCCTCAAATGTTGTATTGAAGAACGTCAGTAAGTTTGTCAGGCCCGGAACGACCTCTCGTGAATCCATGCTGAGATTCATTTATCAATTTAAGCTCTTCAAGGTGGGCTCTGATAATGTCAGCTATAATTGATTCTAATAACTTGCCCATATAGATGTCAGGCTTATTGGACGGTAATTTGAAAGGAGTGGACTTTCCCCTGATTTGAATATAGGAACCACATTAGCCATCTTCCACATCTCTGGGACAACACTGGTAAGGATGGACGCATTGAATACACTCCCTTAATGGCTGACTAAGCTCCATCTTGCATTCCTTAAGTACCCTTGAAAACAACTCATCGGGGCCCGGGACTTATTTTGGGTTCAGTTTGTCTATCTGTTTAATAACCATGTCCTTGTACAGTAATATTAGTTAACTTAAATTCATCAGGAAATAAATAATTGTTAATTACTGGAATCTCATTTACATCTTCCTGTGTAAAAACTGACAAAAATATCATTAAATAAGGAACACATTTCCAGTTCATTATCCGTCAGCTGTCCATTCCCAGATTTCAGAGGTCCTACTTTTTCCTTCACCTTCGTCCTATACACTTGAAAGAACCCCTTTGGATTAGTCTTTGATTCATTTGCAACTCTAATTTCATAGTCACGTTTAGCCTTTTTAATCGCCTTTTTTACTTCTTTTAAGCTGAACATGTTGGTCAGTAAGTTAACCTCTCCTCTTCTGATGCGCCTATAAATTCCCCTTTCTCCCCTAATAGATGCTTTAGCCTCCTGTTAACCCATTTGGGATCGTTATTATTAACCTAATTTCTCTCTGGGGAATGTATATACTCTGGCACTGTGTACATTATTTAAAAAAACAATCATAAAAGCAGATCCCCTTCATACTCATAAGATGATTATCGTCAATAAAATCATTAGCTAGAAAAACCCCAATCAAGATTAGACAGATGTTTTCCCCAATCCCCTTATAATCGGCAAAAAAACGAAAAACGGGGATTTTACTGTATTAAACATTAAATTTTTTTTTGCCTTTCCCAAATTTAAAGCTAAAGGGGATGGATTTTTGATTTACTTGCGCCAAGCTCTTCAAATGATCTCCAGATTAAATTTACAGTGTTTCCCTTTTTTGACAAGACTAGGGCCCAGCAAATTAATTTCCCCCGGTAGGTTCAGTTAAAACTCTGTTTCAGAAAAAAGTTTCCGAAAATGTATTTCCCTGAAGTCACTGGGGGCTCTAGATTACCTGTCAAAGAAATTCCCCGTCAATTTGGCTAAAGTCCCCTTTCTATGACTATGTTTTCTGTGTCCCCAACCCTAAAAATTTCGTCCCAAAGAATTTTAACCCCTTTTCGGATCCAAGCCTTTTTAGGTCGGTATAATTTTTTCCTAAATTAGTTTTTTTTTTGACCCTCCAAAGAACTCTAAACCCCAAACAGACTCTGTTACTGCTCCATCTATTTTTATACCTGTTTTTATGCAACAATTAATATTTTCTCGAACATACAATGCAACTCCTCCCCCCTTCCCATTACATCTATCCACATTGAATAACTTAAATCCCTGAATAGTACACTCAGCAGTCATATCCCGACTCTTTAAATCATACCACGTTTCAGTTAATGCAATGATATCAAAGTTCCCAGCACATGCTACCAAACGTAGTTCATTAATTTTATTTCTTGCACTTCGACTGTTAGCATAAAATACCATCATATGTTTTTTCTTCTGCACATTTTTCCTATTCATCTTCGTTTTTACACAATTTCTGAAATTATCATTACCCAGAGTTACTCCATGACAGTTACTATTAAGATTCTTAATATCAGAGCATAAGTCAATATATCCATACTCATTATTAATCATTTCTAAACCCATACCTCTAACTAATCCTAGTTTAAAGTCCTAACAACCCCCTCAACTGAGTTATCAAGAAAACCCACACCTGCCCTGGATAAGTGAACCCCATCCCTGGCATACATGTCATTTCGGCCATAGAAGTTGTCCCAGTTGTCAATGAATGGTACTGCATTATCCTTACAGTGTTTATCCAGCCAACAATTAATACCAATTGCTCTGGACAACCATTCATTGCCAACACCTCTTCTTGGCAAAATGCCACATATAACAGGGCACCCCCCCTTCTTCCTAATCATGTCTATAGCTGTCCTGAACTTTCTAACTAAATCCTCACTTCTACGCTTGCCTACATCATTGCCTCCAGCACTGAGGCAAATAATAGGATTGATCCCATTACCGTTCATGATGTTGTCAAGCCGGCTAACAATGTCCTCCATCCCAGCCCCAGGAAAGCATACCCTTTGTCTCCTACTCCTGTCCTTCAAGCAGAATGCCCTATCCATGTATCTAACCTGGCTATCCCCAACAACAACAATATTCTTACCTTCCTTGTTGTCGTTCGTCGTGACGATCCCAGTAGTAGACTCACATTCGTCGGGTAGCACCGAGAATGCGTTGGAGGTTTCCATGGGAGTTTCCACAGCAGTCTCTTTCTTCTTCATCGTTTCTGGCTTTCCATTCGTCTTCTTGATCGTCAACTTCGTCGTCCCCTGCTGTCCAGCCACTGACCACGATCCCTTCTTGACCTGAGGACTCGAAACAGGAGGACTACTACGAATCCTCTTGTTTTCCTCGGTCAATCGCCGTATCTCCATCTTCGCTGCCCTCAATTCTTCCTTAAGTTGCTGGTAAAGTTGCTCGATGGAGGGCATCTTGGTTCAGTCCACGGGAGCAAACAAGACACTTCTTCACAGAGTTAAGTACAGGTCAGCACTCAAAGTACAGGTCACCACAATGACAATGTTGTGGCCCATTTCAGACAAATCGTAATGGAACGGGAGGTACAGAGCTCTATGGACAGATTTGTTGTGCAACAGAGGTCCAGTGACTCTCAAGCTGGTCCTAGTGGCATTAAAAGAAGAAGGGAAGTAACCCCAGAATAGGACTTGCTACCTCAAGTCCTAATGGAAGGGGATTCCCCTTCTAAACAATAAGTTCGACACTCTCCCCTCCTCCCATCCCATCAACCATCACCAGATCTTCATTAAAGGTAAGTGTCATGTATTCTATTGTTAGTAGAGTACTACAAACTGTGCATGACTTCTTCAGTTTGTGTGCATTAAACTTAATATTTCATGTGGTAAATTTTTTTTTTCATACTTTTGGGTGTCTTGCACGGATTAATTTGATTTCCATTATTTCTTATGAGGAAAATTGATTCGCTTTTCGATAATTTTGGTTTACGATGAGCTCTCAGGAATGGATTAATATCGCAAACCGGGGGTTCACTGTATATGTTCTTACCGCTAGCACCCCAAATGTATATACAGTGGACCCCCGACCAATGGCAGCATTGACTAATGGCAAATTCGTCTAACAGTGCTTTTTGGCATAAAAAAAAGCTCTACCAACGGCGAAAGACTCATCCAACAACTTTTGTACCGAAAGTGTCCATGCGGCTGGAGCACAGCCTGAGCGGGCCCAGCCACTCCAAGACTCAGTGTAGCATTCTTTACAAGCCACTGCGATCAATTCCACGTGTACCTGCGATATATTTTGTATTATTGCAGTGTTTTAGTGCTTGTAACTGCTAAATAAGCCACCCTGGGCCCCAAGAAAGCTTCTAGTGCCAAGCCTGTGGTAAAAAGGGTGAGAATTACTATGGAAATGAAGAAAGAGATTGAAGAATATGAAAGTGGAGTGGGTATGTCTGTTATGGGGCTATAGGACCCAACATGTATTTATAAGTAACAGTTACTCTGGAATACCTAATTATATTGAATTGATGGGGACTTTGCTCTAAATGTCATAAGGGCTGATCACTCTTATGACTGAGAGGCAGCTGGGTCAAGCCTTTTTTCTCAATATAATAGGTTATACTATAGACACACACACACAATTTAAACAAGTAGTTTATAAAGTTGTATTTCTTTTTGTACAAGTAAAATTAAGGTGTGGTAGAATTGTGGTAACTGGAGAATTGTGCTTGGCAACAGTCTTTTGTTTTGGTGGGAGGAGCTTAGCTAGGCTTCTCTCTCTCTCCCTCTCTCTGACTCTCTCTCTGTGGCTGACCTTCAACCTGGCAGGATCTCTGGGTCCTTCTTCTCTCTTTTGGGGCAGTATTTGTGCTCCAGGGGTGAGTTTTTATAATTTAAGTTGTGGCCACCATACCCAGGGTGACTAAAGTGTGTCAAAACACTGGTTAGCCCAGAGTTATGTCAAGAAGAGAGAAGGACAAAAGTTAATAAGATACACCATGTGGAGAACAGCTATGGAGTGTGTAGATCTTTGTTTTGAAAATGTGAGGCTGTAATTGTATATTCTGTACATATCTATTGAGAATACAGTTATATTTTTATAGTAGAAGTTTACATAACCTGTGAAGAGGGCTGGTGAAAGGATATCAGAGACACTCAGGATGATCAGCCATAATGTTTACCTGGAGTTTACCTGGAGAGAGTTCCGGGGGTCAACGCCCCCGCAGCCCGGTCTGTGACCAGGCCTCCTGGTGGATCAGAGCCTGATCAACCAGGCTGTTGCTGCTGGCTGCACGCAAACCAACGTACGAGCCACAGCCCGGCTGGTCAGGAACCGACTTTAGGTGCTTGTCCAGTGCCAGCTTGAAGACTGCCAGGGGTCTGTTGGTAATCCCCCTTATGTATGCTGGGAGGCAGTTGAACAGTCTCAGGCCCCTGACACTTATTGTATGGTCTCTTAACGTGCTAGTGACACCCCTGCTTTTCATTGGGGGGATGTTGCATTGTCTGCCAAGTCTTTTGCTTTCATAGTGAGTGATTTTCGTGTGCAAGTTCGGTACTAGTCCCTCTAGGATTTTCCAGGTGTATATAATCATGTATCTCTCCCGCCTGCGTTCCAGGGAATACAGTTTTAGGAACCTCAAGCGCTCCCAGTAATTGAGGTGTTTTATCTCCGTTATGCGCGCCGTGAAAGTTCTCTGTACATTTTCTAGGTCAGCAATTTCACCTGCCTTGAAAGGTGCTGTTAGTGTGCAGCAATATTCCAGCCTAGATAGAACAAGTGACAAGTGACCCCTAGACAGATAAGGCCATTAAGTAAAAACCCACCCCACACTAGAACATGTAGTGAGAGCCTTACTATCAAAGTAATAAGGGACAAACCAACGTAACATGGGAGCTTGACCGGGATAGTTATTTGACTGCTAAAATAACTCAAAACATTCTTTGAACTATATGTGCTGGTATGGGGTAATAACAGTTGCATGTTTCTGGTAGAAGATTTACCAAGGTGGTGTCAGCGGAAGTGTTGTTTTCATATATTAGTTTACAGGTTGTTTTTCTCCTAAGGTGGGAGAAAGGTTGAGTAACACATTTTTGTTGTGGTTATGGTAAGTGCTATGTGCATAGTTTACATTCAATTTGTGTTATTTTATGTGCCTGTGGGAAAACTTGACGTGCTGTTGGAGTGTGAGCAAAGTAACATTTATGAAGGGGTTCAGGGAAACCGGCAGGCCGGACTTGAGTCCTGGAGATGGGAAGTACAGTGCCTGCACTCTGAAGGAGGGGTGTTAATGTTGCAGTTTAAAAACTGTAGTGTAAAGCACCCTTCTGGCAAGACAGTGATGGAGTGAATGATGGTGAATGTTTTTCTTTTTCGGGCCACCCTGCCTTGGTGGGAATCGGCCAGTGTGATGATAAAAAAAAAAAAAAAAAAAAAAAAAAAAAAACTCTTTTTCCATCTTCTGGACATTTCCATGCTGAATGCTTATAATATGTATAAGATGAGGACCAGAAACAAACCACCATACAGTGAATTCTGTTTGTCATCAGACAAATAGCATTCAAGTACCAAGGAACAACACCTGCAATAGACCGCCCACCAAATTTTCAACAACTTCCTTCTCGTTTGAGGCATGGTGATCACTTCCTGGTAAAACTGCCTCCTACTGCTTTCAAGAAAAAGGCTCAGAAGAGGTGTTACGTTTGTGCACATACAAGAAAACGCCCACAACAACACAGAGACACTCGTTTTATGTGTGAGGAATGTAAAACACCACTGTGCATGACACCATGTTTCAAAGACTTCCACAGGCTGCAGAACTTCTAGATTCATTCCCTGTGACTGTATATGTGTATCTAAAATAGAGAAAAATAGTAATAAACAACATTTCATATCGTTTGTGTAAATATTTTTTGTAAACAAAACAATGACAACAGTGTTTATGCCCTTATTGTGTAGTATTGAAAAAGAAATAACTAAGAAAATACTGATCATACTGGTCTCACAGGCCATAAAAGCTACTTCGAAAAAGAAAACTTAAAAAATAATAGAAATTAGTACATAAGAAAGTAAATTAAAGAATACCGGGTGACAGCAGTCGGCGATGTTGCCACATGGTGCCCCTTTTTCGTCAACTTCACGCCTCCATATCTCAGTAAGTATTGATGGTAAAAATTTTTTGTTTAACCTATAATGTTCAGAAAAATAAACTCTATTTTTTCATATGAAAAAGAATTTTTTTTTTTTTTTAAATTTGGCCGACCCTGAGAACAAGTCTCTGACAGGGCCTGTCGATCCTGAAAGGGTTAAGACTATAAACATTTTAAGGTAAGTAATGAGTAAACTGTATATGCATTTTATTGCTCTGGGATGCTTAAATGTAATAGAATATTATATGTAGGTGGGGTGGCCTGGTATGGTAGCCCAGCTGACTACCATACATACCACACTTGATTTCTTACAAAAAATACTACTTGTCTCACCCTAGATTAAGACTATAAATATTTTAAGGTAAGTAATGAGTGCACTATGTGTGTATTGTACTTTTTTTATTGTTTTTTGATGCCTAGTTCTATTGCTAACTTAATATATGTTAGTGTAAACTTGTTATCTAGTATTTGTATGCATTCATAAGGGGAAAAAAGGGTGTTCCACTTTACGGCGATTTCCACTTTACGGCAGTAGCCTGGAACTTAACCTGCCATATAAGTGGGGCCCTACTGTATTCAGTTCCTGACGAATTCAAATTGACTAATATTACTGTCATGAGGGACATAGTTATCAAACAGATAGACAAACTGAAGCAAAATAAGTTCCCCGGGGTCCAACGAGTTGTTTTCCAGGGTACTTAGTAATGCAAGATGGAACTTAGTCAGCCATTAACGAGTGTGTTTAATGCGTCCTCCTTACTTGTGTTGTGCCAGAGTTGTGGAAGCTGGCTAATGTGGTTCCTATATTCAAATCAGGGGATAAGTTCGTTCCTTCAAATTACCGTCCAATAAGCCTGACATCTATAGTGGGCAAGTTACTAGAATCAATTATAGCTGACATTATTAGAAGTCACCTTGAAGAGCATAGCTTAATAAATGAATCTCAGCATGGGTTCACGAGAGGTCATTCCTGCCTGACAAATTTACTGACGTTCTTCAATAGAACATTTGAGGCAGTAGACAGTGATAAAGAATATGATATTGTTTATTTGGATTTTAGTAAAGCCTTTGACAGAGTACCTCACAAGAAAACTCTTAAGAAATATTGCAGCTCATGGTATAGGAAGTAAAGTTCTAGCATGGATAGAGGCATGGCTTACCAATAGAAAGCAGAGAGTTTCCATTAATGGGGTCAAATCTGAATGGGGATTAGTCACTAGTGGCATTGCACAAGGATCAGTTTTAGGCCCTCTCTTGTTCATAATTTACACTAATGACTTTGATGAAGGGATTACGAGTGACATGAGCAAACTTGCTGATGATACAAAGATAGACCGTATGATTCATTCTGAGGAGGATAGCAATGAACTCCAGGAGGATTTGGACAAATTAATCTCTTGGTCTGAAAAATGGCAGATGAAGTTCAATGTGGAAAAGTGTAAGGTACTAGTCCTTGGTAATGAAAATAACCCTCGAAGCTATAAACTAGGTGAAGTAGAGCTTGATCATACAGAATGTGAAAAAGACTTGGGAGTCATGGTAAGCAGAAACCTGAAGCCAAGACAGCAGTGCTAAGTGTGTGCAACAAGGCTAATAGATTACTTGGATTTATCTCAAGAAGTATAAGTAACAAGAGTCCAAAAGTTATTTTACAGCTCTATACATCACTAGTGAGGCCTCATTTAGATTATGCTGCTAAGTTTTGGTCTCCTTACTACAGGGTGGATATAGATTCTTTGGAGAACATACAGAGAAGAATGACTAAAATGATTTACTGTGTAAGGAATCTCCCATATGAAGAAAGACTTAAAGCCTTAAATCTCCACTCTCTGGAGAGATGTAGAATGAGGGGAGATATCACTGAAGTGTATAAGTGGATGACGGGCATAAACAAAAGGGATATTAATAAAGTACTGAGGGTGTTGAACCAGAAATAATGGATTTAAGTTGGATAAATTTAGATTTAGAAAGGACATAGGTAAGTTGTGGATGTGTGGAACAATCTTCCCAGTAGGGTGATAGAGGCTAGGACCTTGGGTAGCTTTAAGAAGAGACTGGACAAATATATGAGTGGGAGGGGCTGGGTTTGATTGGTGTTATTGGGTATGGAGTTAATTCTTGGGTAGCTTTAGGTAGAGGTCATTTTGATAAGGACCTGCCTTGTATGGGCCAGAAGGCTTTCTGCAGTGTTCCCCCATTCTTATGTTCTTTGAAAGGAAAATGGGGGAATTTCATTGACAATTGGGACCCTTCTAGGGCAAAAATGACTGTATTCGAAAAGGGTTCACTTATCTAGGTCTTGGGGGGGGGGCATTTACAACAGTGGAGGGGCTGTTAGTACTTTAAATAGGAATAGTAAGTGGTAGGGTTTTGGCGGGAAAACAGTAAAAAGCCCGGTAGTAATATGAGTATAGGAGAAACTAGTAATGACAGAATGAGGGGGTTTTTGGAGGTGGTTTAAAAAAAACCGACAAGTTAAAAAGATTGTTAGGTAAGACACTTTGCAACATTGGGTACTTTTTTATAAAAGTTTCCCTAACAGTAGGTTTTCTTCATCAAGACAGAAAAGTTGATAGAACAGAAGATACTTGAAGACATGTATCAGTCTCACCCCTTTAAAATTTTGAGGTGGCAGTCCCTCAGCTGGAGAAGAGCATTTTCCATAGTATGAAAAAAATTGTTTCTCTATGGAAAGCCTTCTCCAGATGAGGGATGACCCCCCAAACTTTTAAGGGTGAGGGCGATTTTACATGTTTCAAGTATCTTCTGCTTTTACAACTTTTTTTACTTGCTGAGAAGCCTACTGTGAGGCGAAACTTTTATAATAAAAATTATAACGTTGCATATGTGTCTTTCCCAACAACTGTCCCCCGGGATTTTATCCATTTTAATGTTTAAGTTGAAGATTGAGACACTTTTCGATATGGGGAATCTTTATTCAGGAAACGTTTCGCCACACAGTGGCTTCATCAGTCCAATACAAAGAGGAAGGCGTAAGGAGAGGAGGAGTATGAGGTAATCAGTTGATAAATTAGACAATGTGCAACTCTTGGGTATCTTTCCACATTGAACAAATGTGACACGACCTATGACTGCTGCACCTCTCCTGCCATATCGGTTTATAAGCTGCTTCTCCGCTGATATGCCGTATTCTATTCAAGATTGATGGACTGAACACATCGACTCAAGGTTGAGGGACTGATTACCTCATTCTCCTCCTGTTCTTCAAGTTTTCTCCTACGTATGGACTGATGAAGCCACTGTGTGGCGAAACGTTTTCCTCAATAAAGATACCCAAGAGTTGCACATTGTCTAATTTATCAACATGTCGGTTCTCTGAACCATTCATCTAAAAAAAAGAGGTAATCAGTCCCTCAGCCTGGAGTCGATGTGTTCAGTCCATCAATCTTGTAGAATGTACCTGATGTACTTGATGGACTGAACACATCGACTCCAGGCTGAGGGACTGATTACCTCATACTCCTCTCCTTACGCCTTCCTCTTTGTATTGGACTGATGAAGCCACTGTGTGGTGAAACGTTTCCTGAATAAAGATTCCCATATGCTGCATAAGTGTCTCAATCTTCAAGGTGGATAATGGAAAGCCAGTGGCACTAGGTGACAAGGACAGTAATAGGTTTAGTGGAAAAACAGAAATGAGCAGGAAAGGTAAAGAAAAAGGAAGGTTATTAAATATACATTATGCTAATACCCATAGTGCTAGGAATAAGATGGATGAGTTGAGATTAGTTGCTAGTGCAGGTAATGCTGATGCATTTGCCATAACTGAGAGGTGGTTTAATTCTTTCATATATAGGCCTACCAGCTTTCTCTCGCTAGATTTGAAGGCGCTAGAATTTAGGCGTTCTAGTACATCAATAACCTTGGTGCGTAAGCCGTACTAGTACGTCGGAAACCCTGAAAGGGTTAATGTAGGTGAGAGGTGAAAAGTATTTATTTGTAGAAAGTCGTGTGGGAGGGATGGCATCCTGCCTGGCCACTTATACCTACCATGACATTAAGCTCCCTAGAGCGATAAAATCATATATAGTACACTCATTAATTACCTAAAATATTTGTAGTCTTAATGTAGGATGAGAGGTGAGTTTTGTTTGTAGGAAGTCAAGTTTGGGAAGTATGGGTAGCCAGGAAGGGCAGACCTCACCACCCCACCCACACATAATGTAAACAAACCAGATGAACGCGTCTGGTTTTGATCACTTTACATTGTGTACAAGTTGTCTCCATTTTGATACAGTAGAATAAATAAAGAGAAACACTCACATTCTCATGTAACACCATTTTTAGAAGAAATGACATCCTGAGTGAAGGCATACGAAAGGAATAATTTTCTAGTTACCCCCAGTAATATTATAGTGTACACATTTTCTCTGATGTTGGACTACAAGTTGCCTGGCTACCACAAGTCCTACAAGTTGCCTGGCTACATGTCCTACAGTTGCCTGGCTACCACAAGTCCTACAAGTTGCCTGGCTACCACAAGTCCTACAAGTTGCCAGGCTACCACAAGTCCTACAAGTTGCCTGGCTACCACAAGTCTACAAGTCGCCTGGCTACAACAAATCCTGCAAGTCACCTGGCTACCACAGCTCATATTTATGTTAATTTATTCTACTGTGAGATGTATTTAGATGGATTAACCCTTTCAGGGTCCGCAGGCCCTCTCAGAGACTTGTTCTCAGGGTCCCCAAATTTCAAAAAAGAAAAAAAATAATTTTTTCTTATGAAAAGATAGAGAATCTTTTATCGATCATAATGACACCAAAAGTATGAAATTTGATGGAAAACTTACAGAATTATGCTCTTCGTGAAGTTAGCAATCTCGATGATGTTTACGCATCGGCGATTTTGCCCACTTTGAGCCCTATTTTCGGCCAATTCCAATGTACTAGTCGACAAAAATCATACCTATTTCACTAGAGCTCCATTTTTTATATTGAATGAGTACAAGAAACCACCAATTTACCGATTTCAACTATCCAATACAGTGGTCAGAATTTAGCAATTTTGTCAATTTTCACACAAATTTCAAAAGACGCTAATTTTCAAATAGGGTCCATAATAAACAAGAAAGACATTCCTGGCACTAAAATAACATTTCCTCTGTTCATTAGTCACGTCCTCAGGTCCCTCTTACATTTCTTTTGCTTTCCACTTTGAATTTTATTCTCACAAAAAAATAAGATTTACTGTTATGCAGACTACTGCATTAGTGTGGAAATGGTATAAATAATATCGGCACACTTGTGAAAAAATGTTAGACTCACCAGTTGATGTGTATTGGACGCTTAGCATGATTTGTTTACTTTTGAACTTTGGTAAAAATCGAACATTTCTGCTGCTTTGAGCTCAATTTCAAGGTGCTTTTCATTGTAAAACCAGTCAAAATCATCTTAATTTCTGTAATATGTCTTCCATTCTATACAATGAGACCAGGAAAATTAGAATACAACAAAAAATACCATACAAAAATATAGTGCAAAGTCGCTGTTTTAATCCAAAAACACAGTCAAAGTTTTCTTTTTCTCATACGCACTGTGTGCTGCAGGATTTTTTTTATACTGCGCACACTGACCACACAGACCCATTCTTTCATATGTAGGCCTACCAGCTTTCTCTCACTAGATTTGAAGACGCTAGAATTTATGAGTACTAGTACGTCATGGACCCTGGTGCGTAAGCCATACTAGTACGGCCGAAACCCTGAAAGGGTTAAGCAAAATGTCTATACTATTAACATTTTACATGATACTTAACCTTTTCATGGTTTCGGCCGTACTAGTACGGCTTACATGCAGTTTCCATGACGTAACTAGTACACATAAATTCTAGCGCCTTCAAATCTAGTGAGAAAGCTGGTAGGCCTACATATGAAAGAATGGGTTGATGTGGTCAGTGTGCACAGTATAAAAAAAATCCTGCAGCACACAGTGCGTAATGAGAAAAAAAAACTGACCGTGTTTTTGGATTAAAACAGCGACTTTGCACTATATTTTTGTATGGTATTTTTTATTGTATTCTAGTTTTCCTGGTCTCATTGTATAGAATGGAAGACATATTACAGAAATTGAGATGACTTTGACTGTTTTACAATGAAAAGTACCTTGAAATTGAGCTCAAAGTAGCAGAAATGTTCGATTTTTACCAAAGTTCAAAAGTAAACAAATCATGCTAAGCGTCCACTACACGTCAACTGGTGAGTCTAATATTCTTTCACAAGTGCGCCGGTATTATATATATCATTTCTACACTAATGCAGTAGTCTGCATAACAGTAAATCTTATTTACTTGTGTATAGTAAATCTTTTTTTTTTGTGAGAATAAAAATTCAAAGTGGAAAGCAAAAGAAATGTAAGAGGGGCCTGGGGACGTGACTAATGAACAGAGGAAATGTTATTTTAGTGCCAGGAATGTCTTTCTTGTTTATTCTGGACCCTATTTGGAAATTGGCATCTTTTGAAATTTGAAATTGGCAAAATTGCCAAATTCTGACCACTGTAATGGATAGTTGAAATCGGTAAATTGGTAGTTTCTTGTACTCATTCGATAGAAAAAAATGGAGTTCTAGCGAAATAGTTATGATTTTTGTCGACTAGTACATTGGAATTGGCTGAAATTAGGGCTCAAATTGGTTAAAATCGCCAATGCATAAACATCGCCGAGACTGCTAACTTCACGAGAGCATAATTCTGTAAGTTTTCCATCAAATTTCATACTTTTGGTGTCATTATGATCGGGAAAAGATTCTCTATCTTTTCATGAGAGGGCCTGTGGACCTGAAAGAGTTAATGCTCCTTAGAGTGATTATTATTGTGTTATTATCATTATTAATATGGCATCTTCAAGACCAATAGTGATTTTAATGTGTACCTGCATGCCAGCACAGTGTGTAAGTGTACTTAGGTACAGATACACATATGTATAATTATCAGGTATAATATTAATAATGTTGGTATGAAGTTCACCTGGGCTACATACCTACACCTATCTACATAGCTGCACGATATTTAATGTGGCCCATAGCCATATTATTACCATCGACATTCCATGTTCACTGTGTTTAATCTTTTCTAACAACTACCTTTAGATGCCATCATAAACAAAGGGAGAAGGTATGAATAATTCAAGCCGAGAATTGTACACAAAAGTGTTATGTATTAAGGGGAGTGAGGTAATGTTTTCCCTCCGCCTGACAACCACACCTCCATAGCATATAAACAGCATGTTTATACGCTATATAACGTGTTTCTTATATAATTTTGAAGAAAATATTATAGATGGATTAATGAAAATGTGCCATATTAATAATGATAATAATAACACAATAATAATCACTCTAAGGAGCATTAGGTATCGTATAAAATGTTAATATAGACATTTTGCTTAATCCATCTAAATACACCCCACAGTAGAATAAATTAACATAAATATGAGCTGTGGTAGCCAGGTGACTTGTAGGACTTGTTGTAGCCAGGCGACTTGTAGGACTTGTGGTAGCCAGGCGACTTGTAGGACTTGTGGTAGCCAGGCAACTTGAAGGACTTGTGGTAGCCAGGCAACTTGTAGAACTTGTGGTAGCTGGCAACTTGTAGGACTTGTGGTAGCCTGGCAACTTGTAGGACTTGTGTGTAGCCTTGCAACTTGTAGGACTTGTGGTAGCCTGGCAACTTGTAGGGCTTGTGGTAGCCTGGCAACTTGTAGGACTTGTGGTAGCCTGGCAACTTGTAGGACTTGTGGTAGCCTGGCAACTTGTAGGACTTGTGGTAGCTAGGCAACTTGTAGGACTTGTGGTAGCCTGGCAACATGTAGGACTTGTGGTAGCCTGGCAACTTGTAGGACTTGTGGTAGCTAGGCAACTTGTAGGACTTGTGGTAGCCTGGCAACTTGTAGGACTTGTGGTAGCCAGGCAACTTGTAGGACTTGTGGTAGCCTGGAAAACTTCAAGGACTTGTGGTAGCCTGGCAACTTGTAGGACTTGTGGTAGCCTGGCAACTTGTAGGACTTGTGGTAGCCAAAAAGGCTCAGTCAATATAAGAGCTTTTATAGAAACAGTGTATCATGCTAAGATAAAACCATTCCCATTACTAAATTTACTAACTGCAATACTGTCATATGTTTTGTACTACCTCACTATTATCAGTCTAATTAATGATAATCACTTCAATTACTTAACTTTAACATCAATATGCGATAATGTATATTAAAATGTACTGCTCCATAACCTGTGCCAGAGGAAGAATTTGGATTAGTCTGCCCAAAATGCATAGGCAAGATAATGTTTTTTTTTTTTTTTAATTAATATTTTATCATATGTAAACCACACATTGTAAGCTTTGCAAGGAAATAAACATTTTCATTTTCATGTGTACCTAACAGTGGGTATTAACCTAAGTTAAAAGATATTAAAGGATACATTTAACCCTTTGAAGGAAAAAGAGTTTTCATATTTTATTTGGAAATTTGGGGAAAAAAAAATTGAAAATTTTTGCAACCTTAAAAGGGTTAAAGGAAACAATGAGATGCCTATTATGTAAAAGCCATTCTCTATATAACCACTTTAACCCTTTCGGGTCCGTCCGTAGATCTACGGCTTCACGTTGAGTGTCCAAACTGTAGATTACGCCAAAAATTCTAGCGCCATAAAAATTTAGCGCGAAAACGCTCATGGGCCTACATGTGAGAGAACGGGTCTGCGTGGTGGGTGTGCGCCATAAACAAAAAATCTAGGCACCTGCATAGCATTGTGGGAATCCCGGCTCAGTTACCCTTGCTCACCATGCCTCGTCCCCAAGTCAGCTCTCACTCCTCGGAAAATTGGGACTCTCCTCTTCCTTCCGATAGTTCTGACAGTGATGGAAGTGGAAATGAAGACGAATTCTAACGGCTTTGATCAGTTAGTGACGAAAAGAATGACCAGGATATCGATAATAGTGCAGAAAACCCTGACGTTTCCTCAACCTTTACCTCTGGTGTGGGCACTCTTTTGACTCATGGTCGGTTGTTCCTCAATGCAAGAGAAAACTAATATTTTTGCGTGGCCAGGCCTCTGACTTCAGTAATGATGATGATAGTGACGTGGATTGTGATTTTATTGCGCTCGAGATCATTCGAGTAGTGATAATGAGGATCATATTATCAGTGAAGCGTCGGTATGTTCGCCACCGCATGCGCCGGGTAGTGTACCCTATGCTGTGCCCAGGGGACGGAGTACATCCCAGAGTACATCCGGAGTACATCCCGGGTACATCCGTGGCCTACACCAGTTTTAGGTGTGATAGTGAGGATGATGTGGCTTAACACTTGGCATGGATAGACCACAGGCATCAGTGGTTTGGTGTTAGTGGTGATGGTAGTGGCACTGCCATTGCGTGACTCACCACCCCACGCTGGGACCCACGCTGTGACTCGTCATTTCAAGGACAAAGCGGAGCGTCACCCACCACCCCACCACAACCACAACCACCCCACAACCCAGCCTATGATGTCCAGTACCCACCAGAAAAATGTATGTGGGATTGGCAGAAAAAATCCCAATTTTTTTCCCCAAGCCTCCCCACTTTAAATGACTTCAAAGTGGAATTCTACCTACTTGTCCCCTTGGAACCACGGCCAATGAACTGGATTCTTTGAATTATTCTTCGACCAGCATTGATGGAAACTATTATCAGGGAAAGTAATAGTTTTTTTGAGTACACCCTGGCAAATACAATCATATCACCACAGTCAAGACTACACAGGTGGAAAGAGACGACTGTTGCAGAAATGTATTTGCTTTTTGCAAAAATAATGCTTTTTTCCCTCATGTGTATAAGCAAAATTTATAAAAGCATACTGGTCCACAGATCGGCTAATTTCTACCCGGTCTTCAGTGAAAATCATACCAGTGAACAGGTTTATCTTACTCTTACGTACGTTTGCACTTCTCTGACAAAACCAGGCCTGACAGAAGTGACAGGTTATACAAGATTAAAAAATGTTTTCATGTATCTCAAACAAAAGTTCAGTGTATACTTTTATCCTTTAAAGAATCTTGTAATTGACGAGTCTTTGATTTTGTTCAAAGGTAGCCCTGTCATTCAAGCAGTATATACCGAGCAAGAGGAAACGCTTTGGTATAAAACCGTTTGTACTCTGTGATTGTGACAGTGGCCTGGTGTTGGATATTGTTGTATACACGGGTAGTAAAACAATGAAAGATTTCCAAGATGTTATTGGGTATCTCAGGTGACGTAGTGAGAAACATGATGGCACCTTATCTTGGTAAGGGGCATAATTATATACCGATAAAATGGTACACTAGCCCATTACTCAGTGATTTCATGCGAGTGAACAAGACAGATGTGTGTTTGGGACAGTGCGTTTTTAATCGTAAACATATTTCCCAGGCTCAACGCAGGTGCTCGTGGTGATGGGCGTGCAGGTGTTTACTGCCAATAAAATCATGGCATTACGGCGGGATGACAAACGGATGTCACATTGTTGACAACCATTCACCCGTAATGAAAGCAAGACAGTGGAAAGTTGATCGAGTGAAATAATGAACGAAATTTGAAAACCAGTGACAGTGATTGATTATACACAAAACAGCGCTTGGTTGACAAATGTGACATGCAGATTGGTTTTGTTGACTGTGTTCATAAGAGTTACAAGTGGTACATGAAACTTTTCTTCCATCTCATGGACATTTCAATGCTCAATGCATATAATATGTACCAAATAAAAACTGGCAAAAAGACCACCGTTTTTGGGAATTTTGTTTGTCTGTTGTCAGACAACTCATAATGAAGTTTCCCGGTAACAACACCTGCTATACAACAAGGTCCTCGAATTCCTCAGGATATACCCAAGCATTTGAGGAGGGAAGGGGATCATTTCATAATACAACTTCTTCAATTCAGAAGAAATTTGCTCAGAAGAGATGCATCGTCTGTGCACAAACAAAAAGACGGCAACAAAGACGCAAAGACACTCGGGTTTTGTTGTGGAGGAATGTAAGGTGCCTCTGTGCATGGTGCCTTGTTTCAAGGAGTTCCACAAGCTCCAGCAGTTCTAAAACCATGTCCAGTGATTGTAAAATGTAAATATATGATAGAACGTATTTACAAGATTTGTGCATGTTTATTGTAATAAACAACAGTGGTAAACAATAATATGATAATAACTTAAGTGCGGTTATTGTGTTCAATACAGTGAGTTTATATATATACATTATATACAGTATTGGTCTCTCAGGCCCCAAATGTTAGTAGGAATAGAAAAAAATTGGAAAAGGAAAGAAAAAATTTTAAAAACTGCAAAATTAATGTAATTTGGGCCCATGTGGAATTTGTCGATGTTGCCGCCACCACATCATTTTTGACAAACTTCTTGGCACTGTATCTCGGTAAGTATGATCAGAATTTTTTTTTTGGGCTTATTACCTTCACAAAAATATTTCTCTTTAATTCTGTAAGAAAAATAATTTTTTTTTTTTTTTTCAAAATTTCTTGGACACTGGAGCCCCAACTTCAGATTTTGGCCTTGGACCCTGAAGGGGTTAAAAAAGAGCTAAAGAAAATCTAATGAATAAAAAATATGAATAGGAACAAAATTATTCTATATTGTTAATATGGTAGCAATATGGTACCCTATTGTTAATATGGTAGCAGTATGGTACCATGTTTGTTAATATGGTAGCAATATGGTACCATATTGTTTTTACAGTAACCTAATATATTCAAATTTAATTGAATTTCACTGCTACAATTAAGAATACAGTGGAACCTCGGCTTACGACCTTAATCAGTTCAGTGGGCCTTGTTTGTATCCTGATTTGTTTGTAAGATGAGTTAATTTTCCCCATTTAAATTAATTGAAAAGTCATTCCAGCAGAATTCCTGCTCAGAGGCAGGGAAAATACACTTCAATATTAATACTAACATCAATCTACAGTTTATTTATCTATCATAACTGATCTAATATGACATAATAAACAATACAGGTCTCCCTCAACATTCGCGAGGGTTAGGGGATCAAGAGCCTCGCAAATATTGAAAAAATCGTGAATGTTTGGTGCCCGAATATATTGTAGGGAAATATAATAAAATACTGCTTCCTTAACTTGTTGAACCATGAACAATCATAAAAAATGAAAATGTCTTTAAATTGTACTAAATACTACATACATGTTATGGTTAAATAACATGTATGTTATTAAATACCATCCCTCCACCATTGACTCCACCAATGCCTCCACCACTTCCTAAAACCACTGTGAGTCCCTACCACCCTCCCTCCGACCCCTGAACTTTCAGCCAGCCCCCCCACCAGTGTGGTTAGTGTTTTGTTTGTTCATTATTTGCTTTTAAAAACTACAGTATAAATAATGTAAACCCATTCATGACTGATATTGGAATGGCTATTCGGACAGGTATCGGACAGTGACTTTTATGTTTACTCTTAAGCACAGCAAAGAATCAAAAATTTCTGCTACTGCTAATAATAACAAAAATAATAATAATAATAATAATAATAATAATAATAATAATAAATACGACAAAACTGAAAAAAGAAATTGCACAAAAAAACGAGGGGGTGGTTTAGGCATCGTCAGTCAGAGTGGCTTTGTTTATGCTGGAGTGAGCATTAGTCTCCGTGCTCTTCCAAACATTTCACAATAATTCATTGTGTTTTGGTTGCTTGTAAATTGAGTGTGACTGGAGTGGTACAGGTAGTGGTAGAGGAAGTGCTTGAGGCAGTGGGTGAGGCCCGGGGTGAGGCCCGTGGGTGAGGCAGCGGTTGGGCAATGGTAGAGGCAGCGGTTAGGCAGCGGTTGAGGCAATGGTTGAGGGAGCAGTTGAGGCGTGGCATTTAATAACATAAAATGTTATAAAAAAATAATAGTACATTTATTAATAATATGTATTATTATTAATAACTGTATTTTATTATTATTTTTATTATTATTATTATTAATAACATGTATGTTATTAAATACCACGGGCCCCACTCACTGCCTCACCCACTGCCTCACCATTGCCTCAATGCTGCCTCACCACTGCCCCCAACTGCTGCCTCTACCTGCCTCTACCACTTCCAGTTGCCCCTCAATCAGAAAGCACCAAACACAGTAAATTACTGTGAAATGTTTGGAAGAGCACGGCGACTAATGGTCACTCCAGCTTAACCCTTTCAGGTTCAACAGGCCCTGTCAGAGATTGTTCTCGGGGGCGGCCAAATTTAAAAAAAAAAAAATATTTTTTCTTCCCAAAAAAAATAGAGTTTATTTTACAAAAACATTATAGGCTAAAAAAATTTTTTTAAACATCAAAAACTTACAGTATGGATCCTTTGAAGTTGACAAAAAAGGGGGTTTCATGTGGAAAAACCCCGCCGACTGCTGCACCCGGGTTTTATTCTTCTTTTTTACAGTGGCCCCCCGCAAAACAAAGGCATCACTAGGATTTTTTCGCCCCCCCGCTTACTTTAATCGAAAAATTTTTTCCCGCGCATCCCGTTAAAAAAACCCCCCTCACCGATTTTGGGGCCGAGCGCGCCCAAAATGTGCCCCCTCCCCCCAAGCCTCACATGTGCCCCCCGTGCCATTGTTTCCCAGGCAGCCTCCGCGCTAACACCCAAGCATCCATGGGAATATTTGGGTTATTATTCCCGTTTTTTTCGGGGGTTTGTTTCTGGAAAAAAAAGGACCATGGGCCCCAAGGGAAAGCTTCTAGTCCCAAACCCCTGGGAAAAAAGGGTGGAATTAGTAGGGGGAAAATTAAGAAAGATTTTGAAGGGTTTGGGGGCTAACCCTGAGAAGCCCATGCCGTTGTGGTTTCCATTGTGCCCACTTCAAAGATTAAGGAAAAAGTGGGCACAGTGGGTTTAAAATGGGAAACCTTTATGGATGGGAAAAAAAAAACCCCCAAACTGTTTGGGAAGGGTGCTGGTACTATTTCAATGACAAAAGTTGTGGCCCTTTTTTGACAAATCGTAAAAGGGAAAGGGAAGGTAAAGAGCTCTATGGACAGAATTTTTTTGTGGACAGAGGTCCAGTGGGCTTCCCAAACTGGTCCTTAGTGGTCATTAAAAAAAAGAAAAGGGGAAATAACCCCGGGAAAAAGGAAATTGCTACCCCAAGTCCTAATGGGAAGGGGATTTCCCCCTTTTAAACAGTAAAAAGATAATGGGTTCCCCCCCTCCATCCCTCAATCACCCCCAGTTTTTCAATAAAAGTTTTAAATGTCATGTAAGTGTGCATGCCCTTTTTCGTTTGGGGTTTTATTAAAATTAACATTTCAGGGGGTTTTTAAAAAAAAATTTTTTTTTTTATACTTTTGGGGGTCTTGCACGGGGTTAATTTTATTTCCCCTTATTTCTTTTGGGGAAAATTTATTCAATACCCTTTTTTTCGCAAAAAACAATTAACCCCCCTTGCACGGAAAAAAATCGGGTTAAAAGGGGGGGTTTTATGTACTTTCTTATGTACTAATTTTTTATTATTTTTTAATTTTTTTTTTTCCAAGTAATTTTTTGGCTGTGAGACCAGTATGATCAGTATTTTCTTAGTTATTTTTTTTTTTAATTTCTACAAAAAAAAAGGGCGTAAACACTGTTGTCATTGTTTTGTTTACAAAAAAAATTTTACAAAACAAACGATATGAAAAAATTGTTTATTACATTTTTCTATATTTTTATTACACATATTTTCAGTCCAGGGGAAAGAATTTAGAAAATTTTGCAGCCTGTGGAAAAATCTTTGAAAAAATTGGGGTCATGCCCCAGGGGGGTTTTTTATTCCTCCACAAAAAAACGAGTGTCTCTGGGTTTTTGTGGGCGTTTTCTTTTATGTGCACGACGTAACACCTCTTTGAGCCCTTTTTTTTGAAAGCAAAATAGGAGGCAGTTTTACCAGGAAGTGATCACCATGCTTCAAACAAGAAGCAAGTTGTTGAAAATTTGGTGGGTGGTCTATTGCAGGTGCTGTTCCTTGGTACTTGAATACTATTTGTCTGATGACAGACAAACAGAATTCGCCGTATGGTGGTTTGTTTCTGGTCCTCATCTTATACATATTATAAGCATTCAGCATGGAAATGTCCAGAAGATGGAAAAAGAGTTTTATGTACCACTTATAGCTCTTGCAAACACAATCAGCAAACCCAATCTGCATGTCACATTTGTCCACTGAATGCATATAGAAGATGTAATCAATCACAGCTGCAGGTTTTAGAATGGGTTCATTGCTCTCACTATGCTGCCTGCCAGTGTCTGCCATTTCATTAGGGTGAACTGATGACAATAGTGTGACATCTCATTTGTCATGCCACTGAAATGCCATGATGTCACTGGCAGCAAACGCCTGCACCTCACCTCTACGAGTGCCAGCGTCAAACCTGGGCATATGTTTCTGATTTGCACACACTGTGCCACACACATCTGTCATGTTCACTCACAAAAAAATCACTGAGTAAGGAGCTTGTGTACCAGTTATCTGTATATAATATATGCCCCTTACCAAGGTATGGTTCTATCATTCTTCTAACCACATCACCAGAGATGCCCAATAACTTCTTGGTATTTTGCAACATATAACTTCCAGTGTACACAATAATATCCAATACCAGACCACTGTAACAATCACAAAGCACAAACAACTTTATACCAAAGTGTTTCCTCTTGCTTGGTATGTACTGCTTGAAAGAGAGAGTTCCTTTGAACAGAATCAAAGACTCGTCAATTACAAGCTTCCTGAAGGGATAAAAATACATATTGAATTTCTCTTTCAGATACACAAACACATGCCTAATCTTATATAACCTGTCATTTCTGTCAGGCCTGGTATTGCCTGAGAAGTGAAGCATACGTAACATTAGCACAAATCGATTCACTGGCATTATATCACTGAAACCTGGGGTTGCAATCAGGCGGTCTGTTGACCAGTATGATTTCGCACTGTGCTTATACACATGTGGCATAAGCAATATTGTGGCAAAGAAAAGATACATCTCAGCCACAGTTGTCTCTTTCCACTGGTGTAGACGTGATTTTGGCGAAAGTATTGGGTTTGCCATGGTGTACTCGTAGTAAGTGTTGCTTTCCATGACTATACTTTCCATTAGGGGGCTCTGGTGGCCTGGTGGTTAACGCTCTCGCTTCACACGGTGAGGGCCTGGGTTCGATTCCCAGCCAGAGTAGAAACATTGGACGTGTTTCTTTCCACCTGTTGTCTATGTTCCCCATCAGTAAAATGGGTACCTGGGTGTTAGTCGACTGGTGTGGGTCGCATCCTGGGACACTGACCTAAGGAGGCCTGGTCACAGACCGGGCCGCGGGGGCGTTGACCCCCGGAACTCTCTCCAGATAAACTCCAGATCTCCAGGGGATCGTCAAAGAATAACTCGAAACATTCCAGTTCACTGGCACTGTTCCCAAGTGTACAGGATGGCCGTATTCCACTTCGGCTGTCATCAAACTGTGGGGATTTGGAACAAAATTGACAGCTTCCTGCCAATCCCAGGTGCGGTCTGCTGGTGGGTACTGGACAATGACAGGTGATTGTGGTTGTGGAGGGTTGTGGTTGTGGAGGTTGTGGTTGTGGAGGTTGTGGAGGTTGTGGTTGTGGAGGTTGTGGTTGTGGAGGTTGTGGTTGTGGAGGTTGTGGTTGTGGAGGTTGTGGAGGCTGGTGTGGTGGGTGGGTGGGGATGGTGGCTTTTGTTGTAGATCAGCTGAGGCAGCGGTGTGGGTGGCAGCGGTGTGGGTGGCAGCGGCGTGGGTGGCAGCAGCGTGGGTGGCAGCATGGCCCACTGCTGGTGCCCCATGCCGGCACACCACCACCATGCACATTTTCCATCCCAATTGCAACACTATCATCGTCTTTTTTCACTGTCGGTTCCTGTTGTACAGCCACGGGATGTACTCCAAGATGAAACTCTTTCCCCTTGGAATAGCATATGGCACACTACCAGAGTGCATATATCGTCGTATATACTGACACTTCACTGGGGAATATTGCACTTCACTATCACTACTGGAACTAGTTTGAAGAGCTTGTAGTTCATAATCACTATCACTGTCATCACAAATGCTCACATCTGAGTCTGGGATTTGGGAAAAAAGGGGTTTCCTCTTTGATTCTGGTACAATTGAGCATGAACAAGACAGCCCAGCACCAGAGGTGGAAGGCTGAGGGCCCGTCTGGGTTTTCCTCACTATTACCGATATTATGGTCATTAGTTTCAGTCCAAACCTCCCCAAAACCTTGAAACTCTCTTCACTGGCACTTCCATCTGTATTAGAGCTGTCACTGGGGAACAAAAGTGCCCCAATTCTTCGAGGAGTGAGGAACTTCTTATTGCGAGGCATGGTGGACATTGTTTACTAAGATGGCATTCCCACAATGCACCACTGGGTCCAGATTTTTTTCCTACTGCACCACACCCACCACACAGACCCATTCTCTCACATCTAGGCCTACCTGGAGTTTACCTGGACAGAGTTCTGGGGGTCAACACCCCCGGGGCCTGGTCTGTGACCAGGCCTCCTGGTGGATCAGAGCCTGATCAACCAGGCTGTTACTGTTGGCTGCACACAAACCAACGTACGAGCCACACCCCGGCTGGTCAGGAACCGACTTTAGGTGCTTGTCCAGTGCCAGCTTGAAGACTGCCAGGGGTCTGTTGGTAATCCCCCTTATGTATGCTGGGAGGCAGTTGAAAGTCTCGGGCCCCTGACACTTATTGTATGGTCTCTTAACGTGCTAGTGACACCCCTGCTTTTCATTGGGGGGATGTTTGCATCGTCTGCCAAGTCTTTTGCTTTCGTAGTGAGTGATTTTCGTGTACAAGTTCGGTACTAGTCCCTCTAGGATTTTCCAGGTGTATATAATCATGTATCTCTCCCGCCTGCATTCCAGGGAATACAGGTTCACGAACCTTAAGTGCTCCCAGTAATTGAGGTGTTTTATCTCCGTTATGCGCGCCGTGAAGGTTCTCTGTACATTTTCTAGGTCAGCAATTTCACCTCCCTTTGGGAAAGGTGGTTAGTGTGCAGCAATATTCCAGCCTAGATAGAACAAGTGACCTGAAGAGTGTCATCATGGGCTTGGCATCCTAGTTTTGAAGGTTCTCATTATCCATCCTGTCATTTTTCTAGCAGATGCAATTGATACAATGTTATGGTCCTTGAAGGTGAGATCCTCCGACATGATCACTCCCAGGTCTTTGACGTTGGTGTTTCGCTCTATTTTGTGGCCAGAATTTGTTTTGTACCCTGATGACAATTTAATTTCCTTGTGTTTGCTTTTATCTGAGTACAGTGGGACCCTCGCATTACCGTTGGCATCACTAACATTAAATCCGCATTACCGATACATTTTATCGCTAAAATTTTGCCTCGCATACCGCTAAAAAACTCGCTCAACGCTATTCGTCCGAGACGCGTCTAATGTGCGGCCTGAGCCAGCCTCACATGTTCCGCTGGTGGCATTGTTTACAAGCCAGCCTCCGCGGAAACATCCAAGCATACAATCGGAACATTTCGTATTATTACAGCATTTTTGGTGATTTCATCAGCGAAATAAGTGACCATGGGCCCCAAGGTAAGCTTCTAGTGCAAAACCCTACAGAATAAGGGTGAGAATTACTATAGAGATGAAGAAAGAGATCAATGCTAAGTATGAAAGTGGAGTACATGTCTCCGAGCTGGCCAGGTTGTATAGTAAACCCAATCAACCATCACTACTATTGTGTCCAAGAAAACGGCAATCAAGGAAGCTGTTCTTGTCAAAGGTGCAACTGTGTTTTCGAAACAGAGATCGCAAGTGATAGAAGATGTTGAGAGGACTCTTATTGGTGTGGATAAACGAAAAACAGATAGCAAGAGATAGCATCTCTCAAGCGATCATAAGTGAAAGGCTAGGAAGTTGCATGAAGATTAATTAGAAAAATGCCTGCAACTAGTGATGATGTGAGTGAATTTAAGGCCAGCAAAGGGTTTGGTTTGAGAGATTTAAGAAGCGTAGTGGCATACATAGTGTGATAAGGTATGGTGAGGCTGCCAGTTCGGACCACAAAGCAGCTGAAAAATATGTGCAGGAATTCAAGGAGTACATAGACAGTGAAGGACTGAAACCTGAACAAGTGTTTAATTGTGATGAAATAGGCCTGTTTTGGAAGAAAATGCCAAGCAGGACCTACTTTACTCAGGAGGAAAAGGCACTCCCAGGACATAAGCCTATGAAAGACAGGCTTACTCTTCTCATGTGTGCCAATGCTAGTGGTGATTGCAAAGTGAAGCCTTTATTAGTGTATCACTCTGAAACTCCCAGAGCGTTCAGGCAAAAGAATATCCTCAAGGCTAATTTGTGTGTGCTGTGGAGGGCAAACAGTAAGGCATGGGTCACTAGGGACTTTTTCTATGACTGGTTACACCAAGCATTTGCCCCCAATGTGAAAAATTACCTAACTGAAAGAAATTAGACCTTAACTGCCTCCTGGTGTTAGACAATGCCCCTGGTCATCCTACAGACTTGGCAGAGCGACTTTCTGGGGACATGAGCTTCATTAAGGTCAAGTTTTTGCCTCCTAATACCACTCCTCTCCTGCAGCCCATGGACCAGCAGGTTATTGCAAACTTCAAAAAACTGTACACAAAAGCTCTGTTTGAAAGGTGCTTTGTAGTGACCTCAGAAACTCAATTGACTCTAAGAGAGTTTTGGAGAGATCACTTTAATATCCTCAATTGTGTAAACCTTATAGGTAAGGCTTGGGAGGGAGTGACTAAGAGGACCTTGAACTCTGCTTGGAAGAAACTGTGGCCAGAATGTGTAGACCAAAGAGATTTTGAAGGATTTGAGGCTAACCCTGAGAGGCATATGCCAGTTGAGGAATCAATTGTGGCATTGGGGAAGTCCTTGGGGTTGGAGGTTAGTGGGGAGGATGTGGAAGAGTTGGTGGAGGAGGACAATGAAGAACTAACCACTGATGAGCTGCTAGATCATCTTCAACAGCATGAGGCCACACCTGAGGGAACTGCTTCGGAGGAGGGGAGGGAGAAATTGAAGAAGTTGCCTACTTCAAAGATTAAGGAAATCTGTGCAATGTGGCTTAAAGTACAAACCTTTATGGATGAAAATCACTCTAAGATAGCTGTTGCAAGCCGTGTTGGCAACCTGTACACTATGTTGTGAACCACTTTAGGAAAGTCATAAAGGAACGAGAGGTACAGGCCTCTATGGACAGATATGTTGTGCGACAGAAGTCCAGTGACTCTCAAGCTGGTCCTAGTGGCATTAAAAGAGGAAGGGAAGTAACCCCGGAAAAGGACTTGACACCTCAAGTCCTAATGGAAGAGGATTCCCCTTCTAAACACTACGACCATCAACACTCTCCCCTCTTCCCATCCCATCAATCATCACCAGATCTTCAATAAAGGTAAGTGTCATGTAACTGTGCATGTCTTCTTCAGTTTGTGTGTATTAAAATTAATATTTCATGTGGTAAAAAAAAAAAATTTTCATACTTTTGGGTGTCAGGAACGGATTAATTTGATTTCCATTATTTCTTATGGGGAAAATTCATTCGCATAACGATAATTTCGCATAACATTGAGCTCTCAGGAACGGATTAATAGCGTTATGCGAGGGTCCACTGTAATTGAAATTTCTCATCGTTAAACTTCATATTGTTTTCTGCAGCCCACTGAAAGATTTGGTTGATGTCCGCCTGAAGCCTTGCAGTGTCTGCAATGGAAGACACTATCATGCAGATTCGGGTGTCATCTGCAAAGGAAGACATGGTGCTGTGGCTGACATCCTTCTCTATGTCAGATATGAGGATGAGGAACAAGATGGGAGCAAGTACTGTGCCTTGTGGAACAGAGCTTTTCACCGTAGCTGCCTCGGACTTTACTCTGTTGACTACTACTCTCTGTGTTTTGTTAGTGAGGAAATTATAGATCCATCGACCGACTTTTCCCATTATTTCTTTAGCATGCATTTTGTGCGATATTACGCCATGGTCACACTTGTCAAAGGTTTTTCCAAATTCTGCATATATTACATCTGCATTCTTTTTGTCTTCTAGTGCATCTAGGACCTTGTCGTAGTGATTCAATAGTTGAGACAGACAGGAGCGACGTGTTCTAAACCCATGTTGGCCTGGGTTGTGTAATTGATGGGTTTCTAGATGGGTGGTGATCTTGCTTCTTAGGACCCTTTCAAAGATATTTATGAAATGGGATGTTAGTGCTATTGGTCTGTAGTTCTTTGCTGTTGCTTTACTGCCCCCTTTGTGGAATGGGGCTATGTCTGTTGATTTTAGTAACTGTGGGACGACCCCCGTGTCCATGCTCCCTCTCCATAGGAGGTAAAAGCTCGTGATAGGGGCTTCTTGCAGTTCTTGATGAACACGGAGTTCCATGAGTCTGGCCCTGGGGCAGAGTACATGGGCATGTCATTTATCGCCTGTTCGAAGTCATTTGGCATCAGGATAACATCAGATAGGCTTGTGTTAACCAAATTCTGTGGCTCTCTCATAAAAAAATTCATTTTGATCTTCGACTCTCAGTCTGGTTAGCGGCTTGCTAAAAACTGAGTCATATTGGGACTTGAGTAGCTCACTCATTTCCTTGCTGTCATCTGTGTGGGACCCATCTTGTTTAAGTAGGGGCCCAATACTGGACGTTGTTCTCGACTTTGATTTGGCATAGGAGAAGAAATACTTTGGGTTTCTTTCGATTTCATTTATGGCTTTTAGTTCTTCCCGCGATTCCTGACTCCTATGAGATTCCTTTAGCTTAAGTTCGATGCTTGCTATTTCTCTGACCAGTGTCTCCCTATGCCTTTCAGATATATTGACCTCTTTTAGCCGCTCTGTTATTCTTTTCCGTCGCCTGTAAAGGGAGCAGCCTTTTCCCGCAAGATTTGAAGGCACTAGAATTTATGCATACTAGTACGTCAAAAACCCCTGAGCGTAAGCCGTACTAGTACGGCCGAAACCCTGAAAGGGTTAAAGAAAGCCACACTGACTGACGATGCCTCAACCACTCCCTCATATTTCTGTACAATTTCCTTCTTCAATTCTATCATATTTATTATTATTATTATTATTATTATTATTACTACAGGTCCGCCATCACAAATCTGGCAATCAGTTATTCGGTTCCTTCAGTTATTCGGCACTAATTTTGGTTAGCATAATTTCAAATTTCCAGGGTTGCCACACAACCTGCTGGTACTGTTTGGTGGCACTACTTGCTGCATAAGTCATTCCAGTTTCTTTTTCTCCATTTATTGTTTTAACCTGCTTACTTTTAGCCCTAGCCATGGTTCCAATGAATAAAAGAAATGCTTCTCATTATGTAAAGCACCTACACAGTACATTATCCATTAAAAATAAGGTGGCTTTGAAGCCACTGTCGGCTGTCATGAGCTCAGTCTCATGAAGCAGGAGAATATGCTTTATTATTACGCTAATATCAACACTACAGCTTATTTGCCTATCACAATTGATCTAATATGACATAAGAAACAATATAAATAACATAAAACATGTTAAATACTCCAGAATGAATAATATTTGGCATAACACCGAGCAGTTCAACGGAAGTATGAAAAGGATATGGTAAACAAATACCATTCTCCTATCCTTGTCTTGGTGGCTTATATTAGAGAAAACGGAATATAGCACAGGGCTAACTACGATATACACTCGTACTCCACCATAAACATGAAACAAAAAAGTTATTTTCTCTCTATAGATTATCACACATAGCAAAATATGTGTAAAGAACCTAGGATAATCCCAAAAAAGTCAACGTGGCTTATTTTTGGTAAATATTCGATTCCCAGCCAGGGTAGAAACATTAGGCATGTTTCTTTACACCTGTTGTCTATGTTTACCCATCAGTAAATGGGTACCTGGGTGTAAGTCGGCTAGTGTGGGTGTTATCCTGGGACACTGACCTAATTTTCTTGAAATACTCAGCATAACAAGTGCCTTTCTATACAGTAGTATGTCACTTGTATTGTAGATAGTGACCCTCACATTGTAGATAGTCTTAATGTCCCTCGTGTAGTAGATAGTCTTTTTAGTATGGTAATAAGATGTTATCTTCATTATAGAATAATAAGAAAATATTATAACATTTATATTATAATAACAAGGTAAAAGGACCCCAATGGAAATAAGTCACTGTGTCTGACTTTTTTGGGTTATCCTAGGTACTCTACACATATGCTGCTATGTATGATAATTATTTTTTATTATTTATTATCACACTAGCCGACTCGACTCAAGAAATCGTAATGACACGATTGCAAACAAACCATACCCCCGGCCAGGATTGAACCCGCGGTCATAGAGTCTCAAAACTCTAGCCCGTCGCGTTAGCCACTAGACCAGCTAGCCACAATAAGATTCATCCAACTAGGTATATTTCTACACCATGGTGTAGAAATATACCTATTGGATGAATCTTATTGTGGCTAGCTGGTCTAGTGGCTAACGCGAAGGGCTGGAGTTTTGAGACTCTATGACCGCGGGTTCAATCCCGGCCGGGGGTATGGTTTCACACTAGCCGATTCCCACCAAGGCAGGGTGGCCCGAAAAAGAAAAACTTTCACCATCATTCACTCCATCACTGTCTTCCCAGAAGGGTGCTTTACACTACAGTTTTTAAACTGCAACATTAGCACCCCTCCTTCAGAGTGCAGACACTGTACTTCCCATCTCCAGGACTCAAGTCCGGCCTGCCAGTTTCCCTGAACCCCTTCATAAATTTGTTACTTTGCTCACACTCCAACAGCACGTCAAGTATTAAAAACCATTTGTCTCCATTCACTCCTATCAAACACGCTCACGCATGCCTGCTGGAAGTCCAAGCCCCTCGCACACAAAACCTCCTTTACCCCCTCCCTCAAACCTTAGGCCGACCCCTACCCCGCCTTCCTTCCACTACAGACTGATACACTCTTGAAGTCACTCTGTTTCGCTCCATTCTCTCTACATGTCCGAACCACCTCAACAACCCTTCCTCAGCCCTGGACAACAGTTTTGGTAATCCCGCACCTCCTCTTAACTTCCAAACTACGAATTCTCTGCATTATATTCACACCACACGTTGCCCACAGACATGACATCTCCACTGCCTCCAGCCTTCTCCTCGCTGCAACATTCATCACCCATGCTTCACACCCATATAAGAGTGTTGGTAAAACTATACTCTCATACATTCCCCTCTTTGCCTCCAATGACAAAGTTCTTTGTCTCCAGAGACTCCTAAGTGCACCACTCACCCTTTTCCCCTCAACAATTCTATGTATTTGTGTATACCTGAATAAACTTACTTACTGATGTCAGCGAATGTTGAGGGGGACCTGTATAAATAACATAGAAACCTGATATACTCTAGAACTAATAAAACATGTGACAAGTGGAGGTTTTATTAGTTCTAGAGTATATCAGGTTTCCATGTTATTTATACAGGTCTCCCTCAACATTCGCGTTTTCAACTTTTTCGGGCTTCACACATTCGTGAATTCCCAACTGCCAAATTCCCAGCCGCTCTAAATCATATTTAAGTTTTCCCGCCACCTGCGAGTCCCTACTACCCTCCCTCCGACCCCAGGAACTGGCAGCCAGCCCTCCCACCAGTGTGGTGAGTGTTTGTTCATTATTTGGTATTAAACTACAGTATAAATACTGTAAACCCATTCTAGAGTATATCAGGTTTCTATGTTATTTATACAGGTCTCCCTCAACATTCGCGTTTTCAACTTTTACGGGCTTCACACATTCGTGAATTCCCAACCGCCAAATTCCCAGCCTCCAAATTCCCAGCCGCTAAATCATATTTAAGTTTCCCGCCACCTGCGAGTCCCTACTACCCTCCCTCCGACCCCAGCAACTGGCAGTCAGCCCTCTCACCAGTGTGGTGAGTGTTTTGTTTGTTCATTATTTGCTATTAAACTACAGTATAAATAATGTAAACCCATTCATGACTGCATATTGGAATGGCTATTCGGACAGGTATCGGATGGTGACATCATGTGTTTACTCTTGAGCACAGCAAAGAATCAAACATTTTTGCTACTAATAATATCAATAGTAATAATAATAATAATAATAATAATAATAATAATAATAATACAGGTCCTCCATCACAAATCCGGCATCATTGGGACCAGTAGTGTGCCGGATTATTGAGTTTGCCGAATTACTGTAGTTTAATAGCAAATAATGAACAAACAAAACACTCACCACACTGGTGAGAGGGCTGGCTGCCAGTTGCTGGGGTCGGAGGGAGGGTAGTAGGGACTCGCAGGTGGCGGGAAACTTAAATATGATTTAGCGGCTGGGAATTTGGAGGCTGGGAATTTGGCGGTTGGGAATTCACGAATGTGTGAAGCCCGAAAAAGTTGAAAACGCGAATGTTGAGGGAGACCTGTATAAATAACATAGAAACCTGATATACTCTAGAACTAATAAAACATGTGACAAGTGGAGGTGACCATAACTGCTTCCGCATTGTTGTAGTATTCACTGCCATCTAATGACGGCCTTTTGAAGCCGTCTAATATTATAATTATTATTAAAGTGCATTATTATTATATTATTATTATACATATTACTACTATTATTATTATTATATAATTATATTATTAATATTATAATGGAGAAGCACTTATGGGGGAAGGGGATGGAAGGTATTCAGGCTTAATTTAGGGAACTGAAACACAGATCCAATTCCCTAGATCAAGAGCCTCTTACCACATACATAATAATAATAATAATAATAATAATAATAATAATAATAATAAAATAATAATAATATTAATAATACAATATAATAGTAATAATAATAATAATAATATAATATAATATTAGTAATAATAATAATAATGCAGTAGACCCCCGACATTCGATGGCATCGACATTCGATAAATCCGACATTCGATGCATTTTAATGCAAAAATTTTGCCTCGACATAAGATGGAAAAACCCGACATTCGATACGATTCGTACGAGACGTGTCCACGTGTGGCCTGAACTGCCCCGTGTGTGCCAGTGTTTACAAGCCAGCCAGTGTGCGCGCATCTAAGGATACTTTCGGTACATTCCATATTATCCATATTATCACTGTTTTTGGTGCTTGTTTCTGCAAAATAAGTCACCATGGGCCCCAAGAAAGCTTCTAGTGCCAACCCTGTGGTAAAAAGGGTGAGAATTAGTATGGAAATTAAGAAAGATTTTGAAGGGTTTGGGGCTAACCCTGAGAAGCCTATGCCAGTTGTGGACTCCATTGTGCCTGCTTCAAAAATTAGGGAAATGTGTGCAAAGTGGGTTGAACTGCAAACCTTTATGGATGAAAATCACTCTAACACAGCTATTGCAAGCCGTGCTGGTGACTATTACAATGACAATGTTATGGCTCATTTTAGACGAATCTTAAAGGAACGGCGACCGAGGTCCAGCGACTCTCAAGCTGGTCCTAGTGGCATTAAAAGAAGAAGGGAAGTAATCCTGGAAAAGGACTTACTACCTCAAGCCCCTAATGGAAGGAGATTCCCCTTCTAGACAGTAACAACTTCGACACTCTCCCCTTCTCCCATCCCATCAATCATCACCAGATCTTCATTAAAGGTAAGTGTCAATTATTCTATTGTTACTGTTTGTTTATTATTGTTATTGTAATTATTCTATTGCATTAAACTTAATATTTCTTTTTGTAAAAATGTGTTTTTTCATACTTTTGGGTGTCTTGCACGGATTAATTTGATTTCCATTATTTCTTATGGGGAAAATTAATTCGACTTTCGATATTTTCAACATTCGATAGCTCTCAGGAAAGGATTAGTATCGAATGTTGAGGGTCCACTGTACAATATAATAGTAATAATAATAATAACAGTATGGAGAAACTTCAAACGGCTGCCAGTAGTTGGCACCACCATCAGCAAAACATTAGTAACCACTACTTCTCACTTATCTAGACTCAAGTCATATATAAATGTTAAGTTAAGTCTGCCCGAAATGCCTCGGCATGATAGATGCTTTCTTTGCTCCAATCATATTATGATATGTAAACACAAACTGTAACCTTTGCAAAGAAATAAATATTTTATTTATTCATTTATTTAAGGAATGTTCCATGAGGGGGAAGGATGCATCCTGAAATTTCGTTCATATCCAGAAGCAAAAAATCGACTGAACGATGGTTCATATCCTGAAAAGTTAGCATGTTGGGGTGTTTGTAAGCAGAGGTTCCAGTGTATATCAAATGTATCTATGTGACTATGTAAATTATTATTTACCATAATGTAAATAAGTACCTATTACTGTAAGTTGATCTTCTTTTTAACCCTTTCAGGGTCCGTCCCATAGATCTACGGCTTTATGTTCAGGGTCCAAACCGTAGATCTACGCCATGAGCTCAGCTCACTCTGATAAACTGTGAGTGGTACATTTGGGCCTAGATATGAGAGAATACATCTATGTGGTATGTGTGCACCACATAAAACACATCCTGCAGCACACTGTGTATAATGAGAGAAAAAAAACTGAAATCATGATTTTTCGATTAAAACAGCGACTTTGCAGTGTTTTTTCGTATGTTTTTTATAGTTGTACAGTGGACCCCCGGTTAACGATTTTAATCCGTGCAAGAGGGGTAATTGTTATGCGAAATAATCGTTATGTGAATGAATTTTCCCCATAAGAAATAATGGAAATAAAATTAATCCGTGCAAGACACCCCAAAATATGAAAAAAAAAATCATTTTTACCACATGAAATATTAATTTTAATACACACAAACTGAAAAAGGCATGCACAATTACATGACACTTACTTTACTGAAGATCTGGTGATGATTGATGGGATGGGAGGAGGGGAGAGAGAGTGTTAGTGTTTAGAAGGGGAATCCCCTTCCATTAGGACTTGAGGTAGCAAGTCCTTTTCTGGGGTTACTTCCCTTCTTCTTTTAATGCCACTAGGGCCAGCTTCAGAGTCACTGGACTTCTTTCGCACAAGATATCTGTCCATAGTGGCCTGTACCTCTCGTTCCTTTATGACTTGCCTAAAGTGTTTCACAACATTGTCAGTGTAATAATCACCAGCACGGCTTGCAATAGCTGTGTGAGGGTGATTTTCATCCATGAAGGTTTGCACTTCAAGCCACTTTGCACAGATTTCCTTTATCTTTGTAGTAGGCAACTTCTTCAATTTCTCTCTCCCCTCCTCTGAACCAGTTTCCCCAGGTCTGGCCTCTTGCTCTTGAAGTTGATCTATCAGCTCATCAGTGGTTAGTTCTTCATTGTCCTCCTCCACCAACTCTTCCACATCCTCCCCACTAACCTCCAACCCCAAGGACTTTCCCAATGCCACAATGGATTCCTCAACTGGCACAGGATTCTCAGGGTTAGCCTCAAACCCTTCAAAATCCCTTTTGTCTACACATTCTGGCCACAGTTTCTTCCAAGCAGAGTTCAAGGTCTTCTTAGTCACTCCCTCCCAAGCCTTACCTATAAGGTTTACACAATTGAGGATATTAAAGTGCTCTCTCCAAAACTCTCTTAGAGTCAGTTGAGTTTCTGAAGTCACTACAAAGCACCTTTCAAACAGAGCTTTTGTGTACAGTTTTTTTGAAGTTTGCAATAACCTGCTGGTCAATGGGCTGCAGGAGAGGAGTGGTATTAGGAGGCAAAAACTTCACCTTAATGAAGCTCATGTCCCCATAAAGTCGCTCTGCCACGTCTGTAGGATGACCAGGGGCATTGTCTAACACCAGAGGCACTTAAGGTCTAATTTCTTTTCAGTTAGGTAATCTTTCACATTGGGGGCAAATGCATGGTGTAACCAGTTATAGAAAAAGTCCCTAGTGACCCATGCCTTACTGTTTGCCCTCCACAGCACACACAAATTATCCTTGAGGACATTCTTTTGCCTGAACGCTCTGGGAGTTTTCAGAGTGATACACTAATAAAGGCTTAACTTTGCAATTACCACTAGCATTGGCACACATCAACAAAGTAAGCCTGTCTTTCATAGGCTTATGTCCTGGGAGTGCCTTTTCCTCCTGAGTAATGTAGGTCCTGCTTGGCATTTTCTTCCAGAACAGGCCTGTTTCATCACAATTAAACACTTGTTCAGGTTTCAGTCCTTCACTGTCTATGTACTCCTTGAATTCCTGCACATATTTTTCAGCCGCTTTGTGGTCCGAACTGGCAGCCTCACCATGCCTTATCACACTATGGATGCCACTACGCTTCTTA
Organism: Cherax quadricarinatus; assembly: GCF_026875155.1. NCBI lineage: Eukaryota > Metazoa > Arthropoda > Malacostraca > Decapoda > Parastacidae > Cherax > Cherax quadricarinatus. The sequence continues at coordinate 2,084,304 of NC_069455.1, read as the reverse complement.
AATCTCTCAAACCAACCTTTGCTGGCCTTAAATTCACTCACATCATCACTAGTTGCAGGCATTTTTTTAATTAAATCCTCAGCAACTTCCTAGCCTTTTCACATATGATCGCTTGAGAGACGCTATCTCCTGCTAGCTGTTTTTCATTTATCCACACCAATAAGAGTCTCTCAACATCTTCCATCACTTGCGATCTTTGTTTCGAAAACACAGTTAAACCTTTGGCAAGAACAGCTTCCTTGATTGTCTTTCTGGTCCCCACAATAGTAGCGATGGTTGATTGGGGTTTCTTGTACAACTTGACTAGGTCGGCGATACGCACTCCACTTTCATACTTATCAATGATCTCTTTCTTCATTTCAATGGGAATTCTCACCCTTATTGGTGTACGGTTGGCACTAGAAGCTTTCTTGGGGCCCATGGTCACTTATTTTCCAGAAACAGCACCGAAAACACTGTAATAATACGAAATATTCCGAGTGTATGCTTGGATGTTACCGCGGAGGCTGGCTGGTAAACAATGGCACGGGCGGCACATGTGAGGCTGGCTGAGGGCGCACATTGGACGCGTCTTGGACGAAAATCGGTGAGCGGGTTTTTAATCGGTATGCGCGGCAAAATTTTGCGGTTAAAGTAAGCGGTATGCGGATTAATCGCTATGTGATGCCATCGTTATGCGGGGGTCCACTGTATTTGCGATTTCTTGGTCTCATTTGATAGAATGGAAGACATATTACAGAAATAGAGATGATTTTGATTGGTTTTAGCATTGGAAATGGCTTGAAACTGAGCTCAAAGTAGCGGAAATGTTAAATTTTTGCCGATATTCAAGAGTAAACAAACGACCTCACACGTCTAATACACGTCAGCTGGTGGGTCTAATATACATTCACAAATATGGTGATGATATTTATACAATTATTACAGTATTGCATAACAGTAAATCTTCTATTTTTTGGTGTGAATAAAAATTCATTATGTGAATAAAAAATCAAAATGGAATTTATTTGTAAAGCCTCAAAACATAACTAATGAACAGAGGAAATGTTAGTTTAGTGCCAGGAATGCCTACATTGTTCATTCTGGACCCTATTTTGAAATTGGAATATTTTGAACTTTGTGTTAAATTGGCCAAATTAACAATTTCCGATCACTTTATTTTGTAGTTGAAACAGTTGACTTGGCGATTTCTTGTGCTCAATCGATAGAATAGAAGTAATACTAGTGAAATAGCTAAGAATTTGGTTTATTGGAATAATGTAATTGGCCTAAAATGGGAGTCAAAGTCGGCAAAATCGCCGATTCGTAAATATCGCTGACACATCAAAATTCGCGCGAGAGCATAATTTCGTCAATTTTCCACCAATTTTCATACTTTTTGTTTTATTACCTTCACAAAAAGATTTCTCTACGATTTTCATAAGAAAAAATAACAATTTTTTTTTTTGAAAATTCTTGGACACTGGTGCGTGACTCCAGATTTGGGCCTTGGACCCTGAAAGGGTTAATGTAAATGGAAATAACTCAGTTTAACTTAAGATTTTATTCGAGTTTTTAAACCAAGAGGATTAGCCACCCAAGATAACTCAAGAAAATCAATGTGTCAATGACGGACTATCGTTCTTATTTCCATTGTAGTTCTCAATCTTGTCCCCCAGGATGCGACCCACACCAATCCATTAACACCAAAGTACCTACTCGCTTGCTAGGTGAACGGGACAACAAATGAAAGGAAACACAACCAATGTTTCCACCCTTGCCAGGCCACGAGCCTCCCTTATTGCCAGGCCACCAGCCTCCCTTATTCCTAAAATATCTTACTGTATTGTAAATGATTTTTTCACATTTGAGTTACTTTGTTGTTTTAAAGGTTTAAATAATAAGATATTACAAGGACCACACAGTAATTAAGTCACTGAGTTTTTTGTGTTACTCTGGTGGTTAATGTACATGTTACTATACATGATAATTCTTTAATGTACAGTGGTACCTCAGGATACGAACAGCTCAAAACTTGAACAATTATGTAAGTGTATTTATGTAAGTGTTTTTGTAAGTGTATTTTTGGGGGTCTGAAACGGATTAATCTAATTTACATTATTTCTTATAGGAACAAATTCGTTCAGTATTGGCACTCGAACAGCCTTCTGGAACAAATTAAGTTCGTATCCTGAGGTACCACTGTACATGTTACTATGCATGATAATTTGTTGAAGTGTATTTATGTGTACTTGCACCTAAATAAGCTTACTAACTTATTGGGTTATTCTTGGTTAAATAATGAGATTTGTATAAGAATGTTCTGCCAACAATATGTGTTATTATGTAACATAAACCTTAAAACTTACTAACTTAAACCTGCTGCTGCCTCACCACCTAACACCTGCTGCTGCCTCACCACCTAACACCTGCTGCTGCCTCACCACCTAACACCTGCTGCTGCTGCCTCACCACCTAACACCTGCTGCTGCCTCACCATCTAACACCTGCTGCTGCCTCACCACCTAACACCTGCTGCTGCCCCACCACCTAACACCTGCTGCTGCCTCACCACCTAACACCTGCTGCTGCCTCACCACCTAACACCTGCTGCTGCCTCACCACCTAACACCTGCTGCTGCCTCACCACCTAACACCTGCTGCGTCTCACCATCTAACACCTGCTGCTGCCTCACCACCTAACACCTGCTGCTGCCCCACCCACCTAACACCTGCTGCTGCCTCACCACCTAACACCTGCTGCTGCCTCACCACCTAACACCTGCTGCTGTCTCACCATCTAACACCTGCTGCTGCGCTCACTCACCACTAACACCTGCTGCTGCCCCACCACCTAACACCTGCTGCTGCCTCACCACCTAACACCTGCTGCTGCCTCACCACCTAACACCTGCTGCTGCCTCACCACCTAAACACCTGCTGCTGCCTCATCACCTAACACATGCTGCTGCCTCACCACCTAACAACTGCTGCTGCCTCACCACCTAAGACCTGCTGCTGCCTCACCATCTAACACCTGCTGCTGCCTCACCACCTAACACCTGCTGCTGCCTCACCACCTAACACCTGCTGCTGCTCATAACCTAACACCTGCTGCTGCCTCACCACCTAACACCTGCTGCTGCCTCATAACCTAACACCTGCTGCTGCCTCACTACCTAACACCTGCTGCTGCCTCACCACCTAACACCTGCTGCTGCCTCACCACCTAACACCTGCTGCTGCCTCATAACCTAACACCTGCTGCTGCCTCACCACCTAACACCTGCTGCTGCCTCACCACCTAACACCTGCTGCTGCCTCACCACCTAACACTTGCTGCTGCCTCACCACCTAACACCTGCTGCTGCCTCACCACCTAACACCTGCTGCTGCCTCATAACCTAACACCTGCTGCTGCCTCACCACCTAACACCTGCTGCTGCCTCACCACCTAACACCTGCTTCTGCCACACCACCTAACACATGCTGCTGCCTCACCACCTAAGACCTGCTGCTGCCTCACCACCTAACACCTGCTGCTGCCTCACCACCTAACACATGCTGCTGCCTCACCACCTAAGACCTGCTGCTGCCTCACCACCTAACACCTGCTGCTGCCTCACCACCTAACACCTGCTGCTGCCTCCCCACCTAACACCTGCTGCTGCCTCACCACCTAACAACTGCTGCTGCTGCCTCACCACCTAACACCTGCTGCTGCCTCACCACCTAACACCTGCTGCTGCCTCATCACCTAACATCTGCTGCTGCCTCACCACCTAACACCTGCTGCTGCCTCATCACCTAACACCTGCTGCTGCCTCACCACCTAACAACTGCTGCTGCCTCACCACCTAAGACCTGCTGCTGCCTCACCACCTAACACCTGCTGCTGCCTCACCACCTAACACCTGCTGCTGCCTCACCACCTAACACCTGCTGCTGCCTCACCACCTAACAACTGCTGCTGCCTCACCACCTAACACCTGCTGCTGCCTCACCATCTAACACCTGCTGCTGCCTCACCACCTAACACCTGCCACTGCCTCACCACCTAACACCTGCTGCTGCCTCACCACCTAACACTTGCTGCTGCCTCACCACCTAACACCTGCTGCTGCCTCACCACCTAACACCTGCTGCTGCCTCACCATCTAACACCTGCTGCTGCCTCACCATCTAACACCTGCTGCTGCATCACCACCTAACACCTGCTGCTGCATCACTGCCCAACACCTGCTGCTGTCTCACCACCTAACACCTGCTGCCTCACCACCTAACACCTGCTGCTGCCTCACCACCTAACAACTGCTGCTGCCTCACCACCTAACAACTGCTGCTGCCTCACCACATAAGACCTGCTGCTGCCTCACCACCTAAGACCTGCTGCTGCCTCACCACCAAACACCTGCTGCTGCTGCCTCACCACCTAACACCTGCTGCTGCCTCACCACCTAACACCTGCTGCTGCCTCACCACCTAACACCTGCTGCTGCCTCATAACGTAACATCTGCTGCTGCCTCACCACCTAACACCTGCTGCTGCCTCACCACCTAACACCTGCTGCTGCCTCACCACCTAACAACTGCTGCTGCCTCACCACCTAACACCTGCTGCTGCCTCACCATCTAACACCTGCTGCTGCCTCACCACCTAACACCTGCCACTGCCTCACCACCTAACACCTGCTGCTGCCTCACCACCTAACACCTGCTGCTGCCTCACCACCTAACACCTGCTGCTGCCCTCACCACCTAACACCTGCTGCTGCCCCCACCACTAACACCTGATGCTGCCTCACCATCTAACACCTGCTGCTGCCTCACCATCTAACACCTGCTGCTGCCTCACCACCTAACACCTGCTGCTGCCTCACCACCTAACACCTGCTGCTGCCTCACCACCTAACACCTGCTGCTGCCTCACCACCTAACACCTGCTGCTGCTGCCTCACCACCTAACACCTGCTGCTGCCTCACCACCTAACACCTGCTGCTGCCTCACCACCTAACACCTGCTGCTGCCTCATAACCTAACACCTGCTGCTGCCTCACCACCTAACACCTGCTGCTGCCTCACCACCTAACATCTGCTGCTGCCTCACCACCTAACACCTGCTGCTGCCTCATCACCTAACACCTGCTGCTGCCTCACCACCTAACAACTGCTGCTGCCTCACCACCTAACACCTGCTGCTGCCTCACCACCTAAGACCTGCTGCTGCCCTCACCACCTAACACATGCTGCTGCCTCACCACCTAAGACCTGCTGCTGCCTCACCACCTAACACCTGCTGCTGCCTCACCACCTAACACCTGCTGCTGCCTCACCACCTAACACCTGCTGCTGCTCACCACCTAACACCTGCTGCTGCCTCATAACCTAACACCTGCTGCTGCCTCACCACCTAACACCTGCTGCTGCCTCACCACCTAACATCTGCTGCTGCCTCACCACCTAACACCTGCTGCTGCCTCATCACCTAACACCTGCTGCTGCCTCACCACCTAACAACTGCTGCTGCCTCACCACCTAAGACCTGCTGCTGCACTCACCACCTAACACCTGCTGCTGCCTCACCACCTAACACCTGCTGCTGCCTCACCACCTAACACCTGCTGCTGCCTCACCACCTAACAACTGCTGCTGCTGCCTCACCACCTAACACCTGCTGCTGCCTCACCATCTAACACCTGCTGCTGCCTCACCACCTAACACCTGCCACTGCCTCACCACCTAACACCTGCTGCTGCCTCACCACCTAACACTTGCTGCTGCCTCACCACCTAACACCTGCTGCTGCCTCACCACCTAACACCTGCTGCTGCCCCACCATCTAACACCTGCTGCTGCCTCACCATCTAACACCTGCTGCTGCCTCACCACCTAACACCTGCTGCTGCCTCACCACCTAACACCTGCTGCTGCCTCACCACCTAACACCTGCTGCCTCACCACCTAACACCTGCTGCTGCCTCACCACCTAACAACTGCTGCTGCCTCACCACCTAACAACTGCTGCTGCCTCACCACATAAGACCTGCTGCTGCCTCACCACCTAACACCTGCTGCTGCCTCACCACCTAAACACCTGCTGCTGCCTCACCACCTAACACCTGCTGCTGCCTCACCACCTAACACCTGCTGCTGCCTCCACCACCTAACACCTGCTGCTGCCTCATAACCTAACATCTGCTGCTGCCTCATCACCTAACACCTGCTGCTGCGCTCACCACCTAACACCTGCTGCTGCCTCACCACCTAACAACTGCTGCTGCCTCACCACCTAACACCTGCTGCTGCCATCACCATCTAACACCTGCTGCTGCCTCACCACCTAACACCTGCCACTGCCTCACCACCTAACACCTGCTGCTGCCTCACCACCTAACACTTGCTGCTGCCTCACCACCTAACACCTGCTGCTGCCTCACCACCTAACACCTGCTGCTGCCCCACCACCTAACACCTGATGCTGCCTCACCATCTAACACCTGCTGCTGCCTCACCATCTAACACCTGCTGCTGCCTCACCACCTAACACCTGCTGCTGCCTCACCACCTAACACCTGCTGCTGTCTCACCACCTAACACCTGCTGCTGCCTCACCACCTAACACCTGCTGCTGCCTCACCACCTAACACCTGCTGCTGCCTCACCACCTAACACCTGCTGCTGCCTCACCACCTAACACCTGCTGCTGCCTCATAACCTAACACCTGCTGCTGCCTCACCACCTAACACCTGCTGCTGCCTCACCACCTAACATCTGCTGCTGCCTCACCACCTAACACCTGCTGCTGCCTCATCACCTAACACCTGCTGCTGCCATCACCACCTAACAACTGCTGCTGCCTCACCACCTAAGACCTGCTGCTGCCTCACCACCTAACACCTGCTGCTGCCTCACCACCTAGCACCTGCTGCTGCCTCACCACCTAACAACTGCTGCTGCCTCACCACGTAAGACCTGCTGCTGCCTCACCACCTAACACCTGCTGCTGCCTCCACCACCTAAGACCTGCTGCTGCCTCACCACCTAACACCTGCTGCTGCCTCACCACCTAACACCTGCTGCTGCCTCACCACCTAACACCTGCTGATGCCTCACCACCTAACACCTGCTGCTGCCTCATAACCTAACATCTGCTTCTGCCTCACCACCTAACACCTGCTGCTGCCTCACCACCTAACATCTGCTGCTGCCTCACCACCTAACACCTGATGCTGCCTCACCACCTAACACCTGCTGCTGCCTCACCACCTAACACCTGCTGCTGCCTCACCACCTAACACCTGCTGCTGCCTCACCACCTAACACCTGCTGCTGCCTCATCACCTAACACCTGCTGCTGCCTCACCACCTAACAACTGCTGCTGCCTCACCACCTAAGACCTGCTGCTGCCCTCACCACCTAGCACCTGCTGTTGCCTCACCACCTAACAACTGCTGCTGCCTCACCACATAAGACCTGCTGCTGACTCACCACCTAACACCTGCTGCTGCCTCACCACCTAAGACCTGCTGCTGCCTCACCACCTAACACCTGCTGCTGCCTCACCACCTAACACCTGCTGCTGCCTCACCACCTAACACCTGCTGCTGCCTCACCACCTAACACCTGCTGCTGCCTCATAACCTAACATCTGCTGCTGCCTCACCACCTAACACCTGCTGCTGCCTCACCACCTAACACCTGCTGCTGCCTCATAACCTAACACCTGATGCTGCCTCACCACCTAACAACTGCTGCTGCCTCACCACCTAAGACCTGCTGCTGCCTCACCACCTAACACCTGCTGCTGCCTCACCACCTAACACCTGCTGCTGCCTCACCACCTAACACCTGCTGCTGCTGCCTCACCACCTAACACCTGCTGCTGCCTCACCACCTAACACCTGCTGCTGCCTCACCACCTAACACCTGCTGCTGCCTCACCATCTAACACCTGCTGCTGCCTCTCACCACCTAACACCTGCCACTGCCTCACCACCTAACACCTGCTGCTGCCTCACCACCTAACACCTGCTGCTGCCTCACCACCTAACACTTGCTGCTGCCTCACCACCTAACACCTGCTGCTGCCTCACCACCTAACACCTGCTGCTGCCCCACCACCTAACACCTGATGCTGCCTCACCATCTAACACCTGCTGCTGCCTCACCACCTAACACCTGCTGCTGCCTCACCATCTAACACCTGCTGCTGCCTCACCACCTAACACTTGCCACTCCCCGAGCACCTAACACCTGACACAGTCAACACCTGAGCACGACACATAACACCTGAGCACATGACACACTCAACAAGACACAGATATGATCATGTCTGGCACCTTAATACACTATATTTCACGGGTCAAACTCTCACTATATATCATCTAGCACATGAATATTGTATTGCAATAAAGGCAGGTGTTACTCACCTGTGTTAGACACCACAAACACTGTTTATTGTTGCTTCTGCTGCTGTTAAGTTTCACTATCACTGACAAAATACGTATTGTACTTCCTGTTGTTGTTGTTGGGGTTATAAGGGTCAGTGACAGCATCAGCCGGAGTGTCCAGTCCGGTTTCTTGATGGTACCAGGAAAACTTGTTGTCGAAGGCAACAACTATCTCTATTTAGAAATTTCCTTTGTAAATAGAGATACAAACTTGAGGTTTCCAATTATATCCGGTGGACGCCCCAGGAGAGAGGGACGCCCACACTCCCACCTGAGTTCAGTAACCGGCTTCCCAACCAAGACCGGTAAAGAATTTTCCGCAGAGCGATAAAATGGAGCTGGATAAAAGTAAGGTGATGTACAGGTACCCCTCCTGTACAGTGCCAGGTGCCCCTCCTGTAGAGTGCCCGGCGGGTAAAATAGATGAGGACAAGCGTCCTAGTGAGAACGGTGGAAATTTGTCACTGATACTCAGGCGAGAGAGAGACGTCCACGCCTGACGAGGCTGGTGTGTAAGTCCCATACGTATTGTTGGCTTTATTACAGCCAATCAGCAACAAGTGTTGTTGTTGTTGTTGTTGTTGTTGTTGTTGTTTATAAGGCCACTGACAGTGTAGGTAAGTAACTAAGTAAGTTTATTCAGGTATACACAAATACAGTTACATAGAATTGTCATACATAGCAGCATATGTGTAGAGAACCTAGGATAACCCAAAAAAGTCAGACTGACTTATTTCCATTGGGGTCCTTTTACCTTATTATTATAATATAAAGGTTATAATATCTTATTATTGTTCTATAATGAAGATAACATCTTATTATCATACGAAGAAGACTATCTACTACACGAGGGTCATTAAGACTATCTACAATACGAGGATCATTACTAGGAATAAGGTAAAATTACACGTGTGTTAGCTAAAAAATAGAAAATCATTCCCCTCCCTTTCTGTAGCTGCATTCATCAGGCACCTTTTGGCACTCTTCTTGAACTGGTTCATGCTATGACTGGCTTTGACATGTGCGGGCAATCTGTTCCATTCCTTTATTGCTGTACAATAAAAGGTGTTTGAAGCCTGGCCACTGACTGTGGGTACTACAAAGTTGTGCTCTCTCCCCCTAGTACTATGATTGCTTTGGTTCCCAACCTTGACAAAATTGACAGCAAGGTATTCTGGACACTGTTTGTGAGCAATTTTATAAACATGATTTAGCTTCAGTTGCTTGACTCTGTCTTCAACATTCAGCATGTCCAACTGCTGTAATTCATCCTGGCCTACATGCTCTCTTGGACCCAGGTCCAGGATAAATCTTACCATTTTGTTCTGGATGATTTGCAGTCTATCTTTCAGTTTTTTTGTCAAGGTAGAGTACCATGAAGAGCAAGCGTAATCCATATGACACTGTATAAGGGATAGACATAGGGTCCTGCGAGCCTCAGTAGGTAGACACTGTGCTTGTCTATAGAGGAACTTCTATAGAGGTCGTATCTAGCCCTGACTCTCAGTGCTCGGAAATGGAACCTCGACCATAATAGAGAGTAGATTACAATCTTGGGTTGTCAGTTAGCAGTTTGTGAACAATAATACGAAAAGAACTTCAACTGAACTTTATTGACTTAAGACTCAGGGAGACTGATACTAGTCAGTCCATCTATCATCATTTCATCACGCAGGAGGAGCCACATGTCTGTGGTGCATCCAACAAGATAAGCAGACTCTTGAATGTCACTATCGCCCGGCTCCGGCTGGGTTACAAGTATCTTTAAGATAAGATAACATTTTCTTCTGATTTTTAACCCCGGAGGGTTAGCCACTCAGGATAGCCCAAGGAAGTCACTGCATCATCGAGGTCTGTCTAACTTATTTCCACTGGGGTCCACAATCTTGTCCCCCAGGATGCGACCCATACCAGTCGACTAACACCCAGGTACCTATTTGCTGCTAGGTGAACAGGACAACAGGTGTAAGGAAACACGATGAAATGTTTTCACCCGCCGGGAATCGAACCCGGGCCTTCCGTGTGTGAAGCGAGAGCTTTAACCACCAGGCCACCAGATTACCTGGAGTTTACCTGGAGAGAGTTTCGGGGGTCAACGCCCCCGCGGCCCGGTCTGTGGCCAGGCCTCATGGTGGATCACGAACTGATCAACCAGGCTGTTACTGCTGGCTACACGCAATCCAACGTACAAATAACCAGCACATAGAAGAGAGGAGCTTACGACGACATTTCGGTCCGACTTGGACTTTATAAATGGTACAAGTCGGACCGAAGCGTCATCGTAAGCTCTTTTCTATGTGCTGGTTATTTGTGTATTGTTCCAGTCACGGTATTGTGCCATTTTTTGTTAGTAACACACAAGATCAAGATCAGTACAGTACAGTAACACAGATCAGTACAATACAGTACAGTAACACAGAACTCTACAGCACAGTAACAGAAGACTATAGTACAGTAACACAGAAGAGTACAGTACAGTACACAGAAGAGTACAGTACAGTAACTCAGAAGAGTACAGTACAGTAACACAGAAGAGTACAGTACAGTACACAGAAGAGTACAGTACAGTACACAGAAGAGTACAGTACAGTAACACAGAAGAGTACAGTAGAGTAACACAGAACTCTACAGCACAGTAACAGAAGGCTATAGTACAGTAACACAGAAGAGTACAGTACAGTACACAGAAGAGTACAGTACAGTAACTCAGAAGAGTACAGTACAGTAACACAGAAGAACAGTACAGTAACACAGAAAACCAGTAAAGTAACACAAAAAACCAGTACAAAAACACAGAAAACCAGTACAGTAACACAAAAAACCAGTACAGTAACACAAAAAACCAGTACATAACAAAAAAAAACCAGTACATAACAAAAAAACCCAGTACAGTAACACGGGAAAACCAGTACAGTAAAACAGAAGACCAGTACAGTAAAAAAAAAAAAAAACCAGTACGAAAACACAAGAAAACCAGACAGTAACACAAAGACCAGTACAGAAAAACACAGAAAACCAGTACAGTAACACAGAAGAACATCCCAAAAAAAACAGAAAACCATCAGTAACACAGAAACCAGTACAGTAACACAAAAAAAAACACGGGGGAAACCCACTGAAGCCCAGTACAGAAAACACAAAAGGGACCAGTACAAAAACCCCAGAAGACCAGGACAGAAAAACACAGAAGACCATTACAGTAACAAAGAAGACCAGTACAGAAACACAGAAGACCAAAACAGTAACACAGAAGGCCTTTCCCGTAACATAGAAGACCAGTACAGTAAAGAGAAGACCATACAGTAACTCAGAAGCCCCAGAAACAGTAACACAAAAGACCAGTGTTGTGATAAAAACACGGGCCTTATCTTAGGTTTTAATTGAACAAAAAATTCTTCATAGAATTTCTGCAACAAAAAAATTTAAAATGACTATTACATCTAGTATGTGTTTGGGGTGGTGTGAGGGGGGTGTGTGTGGGTGTGTGTGAGGGGTGTGGTTTGTGGTGTTGGTTTTGTGGGGTGTGGGTTTGTTGGTTTTGGGTTTTTGGGGTGTTTTGTGTGTGGGGTGTGTGTGTGGGGGTGTGCGTCCTTTTTTGGGGAGGGCATATTTTTTGTACGCTCGTGTGAAACATTCCGTGCGTTTTCCCAAGTGTGTGAATGTGCGCGGCGCGCAGTGTGGGGGGAAATGATCCATTTAAATTTATTTGTATTTATAACCCCATTCCCAATTGTAAACCGGGTGTGGACTTATCAGGGGTTTAATTTAAACTTTGAAATTTGTTTGACGGTAACCATGTATAGGAGTGAAGCTGACCCTTTTTTACCTCTGTAACTTGCCATGTTTTGTGGACCGTCTACCTGGATTCATTACCTTTGTAACTAGTTAAAGCTGTCATAATTTTTGGGGTCCAGTCCCCGGGACCCATTATGTACCTTTGGGTAATCTTTTGACTCCCGCCCACGGGATGGGTAGGGGGGGCATAAAGATATTAAACTAAAGTGTGTGTGTGTGTGGTGTGGTGTTGGTGTGGGGTGTGTTGTGTGTGTGTGTGTGTGTGTGTGTGGGTGTGTGTTGTGGTGTGGGTGACTCAAAAAACCAAAAATTTGCACCAATAACTCATTACATTTTGTTGCCCCGGGTGTGGAAGTGTGAATTGTTTCCATTACCTATAATTTGTTCATGATTGTAGGCCAAAAAGTATAAACAAAAGTAACCTTTTCTACAGAATTAAATTCCCTTTTGTAATTTGGGTAAAGTCTTTACCTTTGAAACCTAGTTCAGCTTTTAAAAAATTTTGGGGGCCCCAGTCCCTGGCCCCAATTACTTACCTCTGAATCTGTAAATACCATTTTAACTTGCCCATGATTGTGCCCAGACTTACCTGGAGTTCTTTTCCCTTTTGTAAATTGTGGTTCTTTACCTTTGAAAAATTGGATTTTTTCCCTTTTGGAAAATTTTGTGAGTTCATTACCTTTGTAAATTTGGGTTTTTTTCTTACCTCTAACTTGTCAGCTAAAAAAACTTTGGAGTCCATCCCGGGACCAAAAAGCCCTCTGTAATCTTTTGACTCCCGCCCCCCAGGATGGGTATGGGGGTGCATAAAAAACATTTTAAAAACTAACAAAAAACTAGACTTTAAAATAATGGCTTCTACGGGGGATGGTGATGTCTTGATATGTCAAGAGAAAAATTTTTTAAAAAGGGGCCCAAAATATTTAAAACTCACCTTTAATTTTGCATCGCTGAAAATGGATAAAGGGGGGAAAGGGGGGAATCACACAAAATGTTTTTGGTGCCCAGGGCACACACCAAACTGTTTTTTTTTTGGTTAAAAGGGGCCCCCCTAGAGGGGTGCAGTTTTATCCTGCTGGCCCCCCAACAGGACCAGTATCACTACAATCTCCCCCTTCTAAAATATCAGAGCAGTAATCCCCCAAACTTTTAGGGGGGGGCGACGTACACGTCCCGCCCTTTCGTGGGCCCTTGACCCTTTTTCCCCAGGTTCGATTTTTTTCCCAGGGGGGTTTAAATTAAACCTGCGGGCAAGAATCCTCTATTTCCATAGGGGTAGCCCTCAAGGGGTTTTCCAAAGGAAAGAAAAACGAAGAAATCTTCACTTTTAATTGGTGTATCTTGAGATTCCACATAATAGGGATTTCAACGGGGGAAAAATTGTCTTGTAGAAACTGTAGCCCTCTTTCACCTTTTTTGGTAGCAAAATGGGGGCGTAATGTGGTTAAGCTTGCAGGAGCCCCTTACCTTTTTCCACTAAAGGAAACCGTTTTTCATCCCACGGTGACTCTTCAGGAGAACGGGTCCAGGATGACATAACCCAAATGGGGACGGGGGCTCCCGTAGAGGAACGCGTTAAAAAGGAAAGGGGTTTTTCTTTAGGGGTTGCATTAGTACTGTGCAAAAGCAGTGATCTAAAAAGAGTGAAGAGCATCAGGTAGGACAGTTTTTCCCGTGTTGAAAAAGGTAGAATTTGGGGACTTTAAAGTCATTGTAAATGCCTTCCATATTAGTACCATTGAACCGCTCCCCTTGACCATTGCCTTTAGGGTTTTAGCTTGTTGTTTGCTGCAGGCAATACCCTTTCTAGCCAAAAACTCCTGAAGTTCGTTACTCATGAACGAGGATCCCCTGTCCCGAATATATTTAAACTGGCAAAAACCAAAAAAAAAGAACAACTGGGGAAAAAAACTAAAAACAGTTGAAAACAGCCATATTTTCACAGGGGAAAACCCAAAGGGGAAAACCCTTTAATATTCATCTTAAATATGTTAAGGAAAAAACCTATTCCCCGATTTGTGCTTGTAGAGGTTTCCCTTTTTAAATTATTTTTCAATCTTTTGAAAAGGTGGGTGGGTTTTATGAGATGAGTCTTCTCTGGGGTGATGAAAGTTTGGCTTTCACTCTGCCATAATCCCCGCATGCTCTGGGTCACTTTCGCACAACCCTTCCCCGAGTAGGGCATGTTCTTTTTATTTGACAAAATGGTACAGGCGTTTTAAATCCCGGGGGGACACAAAGCCTTGTGGAGAGCTGAGAGTGATTGCAAAAAAATGACAAAGCTGCCCCCACATGGGGGCCCAGAGAATTTAAACAAGGGGAGATGTTCTCTTGACCCGGTCGGTTAAAAGAATTTCAAAATCTTTAAAACGATAGTTCCATCCTCCAGCGTAATTCTTGTCATTTTTTTAAACCTACTTTTGTGCCTCTTGCGAACATATACATCACGGAAAGTTGGGGCGTCCTTATGGGAAAGGGTTCCAGTTAAAAAAATGCCTCCAGGGGGTGAACTGCCCTTTTATGATGGCCGGGGGGTTCCTTTTTTTCAGCAGCATAACCTTTTTTTCTGACCTTTAAAAGTTCTCGAAAAGGAAAAGGGTACTGGTCGGCCCGCCCGAGATTTAAAACTGCAGCAATGGGAATTTTCAGATGCTCCTTTCCACTTCGAATGGTTTGGGACTCATCAATGGCTTGGAAAATACCCAGTTTTTTTAAAGTCCTGTTTTTAGAGTATGGAAAGCGGCTTCTGTTTCCTTTGTCACAGGAAATGTGGTAGCACTCAAAGGGGGGGACTTTACTTGAATAGTTGAGAACCCCCTTTTGGGGGTTAATAAGCCCAAAAAAACCCCAAAGTTCTTCGGAAGTGACTTTTTGTCTTTAGGCAAATTTGGAAAATTCCCCTAGAGGGGCGTAGTCCCTTCAGGGTTTTGGGGAAAATTGAACCCCTTTCCCCTACTAACCAGGATGCTAAACCTTTTAGTTGAAAAAATGCACTTTTCCCCCCATTGTAATGATATTTTTTTTTTCTTGGCGGATTCCCAAAAAATTTCAAGGTTTGCATCATGTTTTTCCCCCTGGGTCCCTTTCCACAAATGGTTAAAAATTATCTAAATAGCGTAGGTTTCCCCTGAGTTGGGTCTTCCTTTAATGAGGAAACCAAAAATTTGTTGGAAGCCCGGCTCCCCATTGGGATCCAAAAAAGGGCCCGGGAAAAATGATACAGGCCCTCACTAGCCTGAAACCTGTGTATGGTTTATCTTCATTCCTTTAGGGACTTGATGATAGGGACTCGCGAAACAATTGTACTAAAACGGTACTGGGGCCCTTTTGTTTACTGTATCGTCAATTCGAGGTTTTGAAGGGGGACCCCTCAAAAAGTGTAAATTTTTTGATTGTCTCAGAGTAATTTGATACCCGTTTTCCGTTTTCCTTTTAAACCCCCTTTTAAAAACAACAACCCGGGGCAAAGCCAAGGGGAATTTACTCGGTTCTATAAAACCCTCCTTCACAGGGCCTTTTGAGTTTCTTTCTCAATGAACATCCGATCTCATAAGAATAGCGACGGGGACTTAGTGATATAGGGTGGGGAATCCGCGGTAAGTTTGCAAACAGCTTTTTGGGGGGTCAAACCCCTTTAAAATGCTAAAATCCACAGAAAACAAGAGGAGGCCCGTTCCCTCCATGTGTTAAGGGGACACTACCATGCAGCTTTCCCAAAGTCCGACCAAGGATAACATCAGAGCAAGTTGTGGCAGAATAGCAAATGTACATTTTTGATAATCCTTTCCATTAACTCTTTGGGTTTACCTTTAAAAAACCCCAAGGTCTGAAAAAGAGAAGATGAAATTAAAAATCGTAAAGACACGAAATTTCAAATAAACCTACCCCCGGCCCGGGGTTTTAACCCGCGGGCCCTAGATTCCCCAAAAATCCAGCCCGTCGCGCTTTGCCACTAAAACCAGCTAGCCACAATAAAATTTTATCCAACTAGGGATATTTCTACACCCCTAGGAAAATTTTGCCAGGCCCCCTCTTTTGACCACCAAAAGCCAAATTTTTTTCAGACAAACTCCAAAAAGCGTGGCCGTGACGAACTCTAGCCCCAAGTCCCTTCAATGCCGTCAACATGCTTAAGGGAAAACGAAAAGACACGATTTTCAAAAAAAACCATACCCCCGGCCGGGGTTGGGAAACCCCCGGTCTAGAGTCTCCCAAAAAAACCCAGGGCCCCTCGCGCTAGCCATAGACCCGCTAGCCACAATAAGAAATTTATCCAACTAGGTATATTTTTTCACCTTTGGAAAGTTTGCCAGGCCCCCTCGTGACCACAAAAGCAAATTTTTTTCAGATGAAAACCGCAGCTTGCTGGGCCGTGAACCCAACTCTAGCTCAAGTCCCCTTTACTGCCGTCAAAAATGACTTAAAAAATGTAAAGACACGGGTTGCAAATAAACCATACCCCCGGCCCGGGGTTGAACCCCCCCGGTCTAGAGTCTCAAAACTCCGCCCCTCGCGCCCACCCCCTAGACCAGCTAGCCACAAAAAAGATTCATCCAAATAGGTATATTTCACAACCAAAAGGAAAGTTAGCACAGGCACCTCTGTGACCCCCAAATGCAAGTTTTTTAAAGACGAATCTCCAGCTAAAACGGGCCGGGGACAACCTAGCTCCAAATCCCTTTCACTGCCGTCAACTGACTTTTTGAAATCGTAATGAACGAAATTTCAAATAAAAACCCTTCCCCCCGCCGGGATTTAACCCCCGGCAAGAAATCCCCAACCCCCGCCCGTCGCGTAGCCACTGACCGCTGCCACAATAAGATTCTCCAATAGGTTTTTTTTAACCATGGAAATTTAGACAGGCACCTCTGTGACCACAAATGCAGTTTTTTACAGACGATTCCAGCTAGCGGGGCCCGTGACGAACTCTAGCTAAAGCCCTTCACTCCCGCCCAACATGACTTAAGAAATCGAAAATGACACGATTCAAATAAAATCCCCCCCGGCCGGGGATTAAACCCCGCGGTCATAGAGTCTCAAAACCCGGCCCGTTGCGTACCCCACTAGACAAGTTTGCCATTTATTGGGGCAGCTGGTTAGTGGCTAGCGCAGGGCGGAGTTTTGAGACTCTTGCCCGGGGGTTCAATCCCGGCCGGGGTAGGTTTATTTGAAATCGTGTCATTCGATTTCTTAAGTCATTTTGAGGCAGTGAAGGACTGACTAGAGTTCGCCGGCCCGCTGCTGGAGATTCGTCTGTAAAAATTTGCTTTTGTGGTCACAGGGTCCCTGTGCAATTTCCCTTTTGGTGTAAAATTACCTAGTTGGATGAATTTATTGTGGCTGCGGGTCTAGTGGCTAGGCGAGGGCGGGATTTTTGGGGGACTCATGACCGGGGGTTTCAACCCCGGCCCGGGGTTTGGGTTTTTATTTGCAATCGTGTCATTACGATTTTAATCATTTGACGGCAGTGAAGGGATTGAGCTAGATTTTCGCCGGCCAGCTAGCTGGAGTTTCGTCTGTAAAAACTTGCATTTGTGGTCACAGAGGTGCCTGTGCAAAATTTCCATGGTGAAAAATATCCCTTTTGGGATGAATCTTATTGTGGCTAGTGGTCTAGTGGCTGCCGACGGGTGGAGTTTTGAGACTCTATGACCGCGGGTTCAACCCCGGGCCCGGGGGGTATGTTTAGAGGAATGGGACCATGGAAAGGGTACCTGATGAGTGTGTAGAGCAAGGAGAGCCGTTTAACAAAGCAAGGTTGATGAAATCTTGAGTGCCACTATCAAAAAGCCATCTACTTTGTTCCTTTGATGAATACTTTCACAACTGCCTTTGACATGAATTTTGGGAGTACCCCAAAGAAGTCCGTTGTAGAGTGCATGATCACTGGAATGTGTGGAGGCCTAGCTCTTGTTGATGAAAGCACGACATACTTTAGCAAAGTGACCTTTCTTGTGGCATTTAGGGCAATTGCTTCCGGAAGGACACTTTGGACGGGGATGTCTTGAAAAACCAAAAAAAGAAAACCGAAAACCCTGCTGCTGCTGTCACTGGGGCGGTTCCCCAGTAACTTATGCAAGAGTCTTGGCAGGAATTGCGCACTTACCATCGAGAAGGCTGAGGGGTACTGTAATTTAAAATTCTTCTGGGCTGAATCAAAGGGCTTTGCCTGGTCAAAAGGAGGGCTAAGTCGAGAGTTTTATTCTCAATAAGCGCTGCCTATTTTTGGGGTGTTTCGGGCCCACTGAAAAAAGCCCCGATGGACTTTTAAAAATACTGACAGTTCCTGCTTGGAAGTGCACCCCTTACCTAAAATTTTCGTGTTGAAAGTTTCCTCAAAAGGATATCAATCTGCTGCGGGGGTTGCAAGGCGATAGCGTGCAAAGATTTCATTTGTAGGTTTAAAATACGAGACTTGAGGGTTTTGATAGCATCTTCGTAGGTATTACACTCAGAAATAGCCTCTTATCTTAGGTGACACAAAATTGATGAGCAGATTTTTTTCTAGATTTCTTTAGGAAGGGGTCCCAAAAAGTTTTCGAAAGTCTTAAACCCGTGCTTTCCCTTCCCGAGCAGCCGTTGATAAGCTGGGTCAAGTCTAACCCCTCAGGTTTAGTAAAAACTCCATGTTGGATTAGTTACACAGGATCACCACCAGGTAGCCCCGGATTTTATGTTCAAAAAAAAGTTTGATAGAAACACAGGCCCTTTTCTCTAGGGTTTATTAAAATAGAATTTCATAGTTTTTTCTGCAAAAAACAAAATATAATACTAGTCATTAAAAATGGGCTACAGGATGGTGAGTCTTTCTATGTCAAGGAAAAGTTTAAAAACAGGCCAAAATATTTAAACTCACCATGTAATTGCATCGCGATAAATGGATAAAATGGAGAGAATCACCACCATGTGTTGGTGCCCCTGCACACACCAAAATGTTGTTGTTTTTAAGGGCCCCCAGAGGGGTGCAGTATTACCTGCTGCTCCCCAAGGACCAGATCCTAAACCAGTAAGTAAAACAGGACCAGTCAGTAACAGAAAAACCAGGACAGTAAAAACGAAGGCCTAAAATAACACAAAGACCAGTACAGTAAACGAAGACCAGAGAGTAACACAGAAGACCCGTACAGTAACACAGAAGAGTACGTACAGTAACACAGAAGGTACAGTACTTAAAAACGAAGAGTACAGTACAGTAACACAGAAGAGTCAGTCGTAACACAGAAGAGTAAGTACTAACACGAAGCCAGTACATATAACAGAAGACCGGCAGTTTAAAACAGAAGACCCCTACAGTAACACGAAGACCATTAAGTAACACAGAAGCTAGTACATTAACACGAAGACAGTACAGTAAACAGAAGACCCGTACAGTAACACAGAAACCAATACAGTAACACAGAAGCCCCTCATTAAAAACAGAAGACCAATAAGAACAGATAAAAGAAGACCAGCGGGTAAAACAAAAGCCAGTACAGTAAAACGAAGACCCGACAGTAAAAAAGAAGCCCGTACAGTAAACAAAAAGCCCCTACAGTAACACAGAAGACCCTCAGTAACACAGAAGACCAGTACAGTAGCACAGAAGACCAGTACAGTAACACAGAAGACCAGTACAGTAACACAAATGACCAGTACAGTATTACCTGGAGTTTACCTGGAGAGAGTTCCGGGGGTCAACGCCCCCGCGGCCCGGTCTGTGACCAGGCCTCCTGGTGGTCAGAGCCTGATCAACCAGGCTGTTGCTGCTGGCTGCACGCAAACCAACGTACGAGCCACAGCCCGGCTGATCAGGAACTGACTTTAGGTGCTTGTCCAGTGCCAGCTTGAAGACTGCCAGGGGTCTGTTGGTAATCCCCCTTATGTGTGCTGGGAGGCAGTTGAACAGTCTCGGGCCCCTAACACTTATTGTATGGTCTCTTAACGTGCTAGTGACACCCCTGCTTTTCATTGGGGGGATGGTGCATCGTCTGCCAAGTCTTTTGCTTTCGTAGTGAGTGATTTTCGTGTGCAAGTTCGGTACTAGTCCCTCTAGGATTTTCCAGGTGTATATAATCATGTATCTCTCCCTCCTGCGTTCCAGGGAATACAGGTTTAGGAACCTCAAGCGCTCCAGTAATTGAGGTGTTTTATCTCCGTTATGCGCGCCGTGAAAGTTCTCTGTACATTTTCTAGGTCGGCAATTTCACCTGCCTTGAAAGGTGCTGTTAGTGTGCAGCAATATTCCAGCCTAGATAGAACAAGTGACCTGAAGAGTGTCATTATGGGCTTGGCCTCCCTAGTTTTGAAGGTTCTCATTATCCATCCTGTCATTTTTCTAGCAGATGCGATTGATACAATGTTATGGTCCTTGAAGGTGAGATCCTCCGACATGATCACTCCCAGGTCTTTGACGTTGGTGTTTCGCTCTATTTTGTGGCCAGAATTTGTTTTGTACTCTGATGAAGATTTAACTTCCTCATTTTTACCATATCTGAGTAAATGAAATTTCTCATCGTTGAACTTCATATTGTTTTCTGCAGCCCACTGAAAGATTTGGTTGATGTCCGCCTGGAGCCTTGCAGTGTCTGCAATGGAAGACACTGTCATGCAGACTCGGGTGTCATCTGCAAAGGAAGACACGGTGCTGTGGCTGACATTCTTGTCTATGTCGGATATGAGGATGAGGAACAAGATGGGAGCGAGTACTGTGCCTTGTGGAACAGAGCTTTTCACCGTAGCTGCCTCGGACTTTACTCTGTTGACGACTACTCTCTGTGTTCTGTTAGTGAGGAAATTATAGATCCATCGACCGACTTTTCCTCATAGGGGACAGGAGCCATAGTAGGGAAACAAGTGTAGTCAAAGATAAGATAAAACCAATATTGCAAACTAGAAATACCGCAGGAAATAGCAAACAAGAGGACTCCACTAGCAATAGTGAGGATATATTACCAAAAACAACTGGTGGGAGCTCCATTGTTGGTGCTAGGGAGGATAGAAGTAAGACAGGGAAACATGCACCAACAGGGAATACAGTCACAGAAACCCAAGGCAAACGGAAACCAAGCCTGTGCACATACTATGCACTCGGTATCTGCTGGCATGGGAAATCTGGAAAAACAGATGGGACGTGCAACTATGACCACCCTAGAAAATGCCATTCCCATATGACAACAGGAAAATGCAAACTCCCTTCCTGTAAGCTTTTTCACCCTGAACTGTGTACCTCCTCAGTACAGGAAAGACTGTGCTATAACTTAAATTGCCAGGCATACCATCTAAAGGGGACAAAAAGATACAAAACATCCAGGCCATGGGAAAACCTGGGTAGCCACAGCCACTCAAGAGGGAGAGGTTTTTAGTGCCAGGAAGGAAAAAAAAACTGGCAGGAAATGGCAGAAATCGTACACCAAATCCAGTCATTCCTGGAGTGGAACCAGAGTCGATGGCCTCCACTCCAAACCAACAGGTACAGATACTAATGCCGGAAAAAAATCCCCCCCCAGTACCAACAATACCACCAGTCCGATAACATTCTTCTTTGCAAATATACAGGGTCTAAAGCCAGCAACAAACAACAAAATACCTTTCATCCGTGGACTGCTTGCAGAGGCAAAGGCAATGTTCGCGGCTTTCACTGAGACCCACATGAAGGATCACTTGGACAACGAAATATGGATCCCAGGTTACAACCTATACAGATGTGACAGAGTGAACAGGCAAAAGGGGGGGGGGTTGGCCTGTACATTGCAGAGTCACTTGTTTGCACAGACCTGGTAAATGCCTCAAATGATGTAGTGGAAGTTTTAGCAGTAAAGGTCGAGAACCAAAACCTAGTCATTGTGGTAGTCTACAAGCCACCGGATGCAACATCCCAGCAATTCCCGGAACAGCTGTTAAAATTGACCACTGTCTGGAAAACCTTCCAGCTCCTGCACCCAACATCTTGCTCCTGGGGGATTTCAACTTAAGGCACCTAAAATGGAGGAATATAGCAAATAATATTGTTGCAGTAATAACACCAGGAGGCAGCTCTGATGAAAACTCACACTCACGCGAGCTTTTAAATCTCTGCACAAAATTCAATTTAACCAGCAAACAATAGAGCCTACTAGACTGGAGAATACACTAGACCTCATCTTCACTAACAATGATGATCTGATAAGAAATGTCACCATATCAAAAACAATATATCAGATCACAACATAATTGGGGTTCAGTCATGTATGCACGGAGCCCCAGACCGACATAATGAGATTAGTCACGAGGGAGCATTCACCAAATTCAACTTCAATAACAAAAACATAAAGTGGGACCAAGTAAACCAAGTCCTAACCGATATAAGCTGGGAAGATATACTAAGCAACACGACCCAACTTATGCCTAGAACAGATTAACTCGGTGGCACTCGATGTATGCACAAGGCTTATTCCTCTAAAAAAAAGGGTAGATGTAAACCAGAAAGAGACAGGCGCCCCCTTACAGGCGACGGAAAAAAAAAAACAGAGCGGCTAAAAGAGGTCATTATATCTGAAATGCGTAGGGAGACACGGGTCAGAGAAATAGCAAGCATCGAACTTAAGCTAAAAGAATCCTTTAGGAGTCAAGAATCGGGGGAAGAACTAAAAGCCATAAATGAAATCGAAAAAAAACCCAAAAAGTATTTCTTCACCTATGCCAAATCAAACTCGAGAACAACGTCCAGTTTTGGGGCCCCTACTTAAACAAGATGGGTCCTACACAGATACAGCAAGGAAATGAGTGAGCTACTAAGTCCCAATATGACTCAGTTTTTAGCAAGCCGCTAACCAGACTGAGAGTCGAAGATCAAAATGAATTTTTTATGAGAGAGCCACAAAATTTGATTAACACAGGGCCTATCCGATGTTATCCTGACCCCCAAATGACTTTGAACAGGCGATAAATGACATGCCATGCACTCTGCCCCGGGGCCAGACTCAGGAACTCTGTGTTCATCAAAAACTGCAAGAAGCCCCTATCACGAGCCTTTTCCATCCTATGGAGAGGGAGCATGGACACGGGGGTCGTCCCACAGTTACTAAAAACAACAGACATAGCCCCCCTCCACAAAGGGGGCAGTAAAGCAACAGCAAAGAACTACAGACCAATAGCACTAACATCCCATATCATAAAAATCTTTTAAAGGGTCCTAAGAAACAAGATCACCACCCATCTAGAAACCCATCAGTTACACAACCCAGGGCAAACATGGGTTTAGAACAGGTCGCTCCTGTCTGTCTCAACTATTGGGTCACTACGACAAGGTCCTAAATGCACTAGAAGACAAAAAGAATGCAATGTAATATATACAGACTTGCAAAAGCCTTCGACAAGTGTGACCATGGCGTAATAGCGCACAAAATGCGTGCTAAAGGAATAACAGGAAAAGTCGGTCGATGGATCTATAATTTCCTCACTAACAGAACACAGAGAGTAGTCGTCAACAGAGTAAAGTCCGAGGCAGCTACGGTGGAAAAGCTCTGTTCCACAAGGCACAGTACTCGCTCCCATCTTGTCCTCATCCTCATACCGACATAGACAAGGATGTCACCACAGTACCGTGTCTTCCTTTGCAGATGACACCCGAATCTGCATGACAGTGTCTTCCATTGCAGACACTGCAAAGCTCCAGGGGACATCAACCAAATCTTTCAGTGGGCTGCAGAAAACAATATGAAGTTCAAAAGATGAGAAATTTCAATTACTCCCGATATGGTAAACATGAGGAAATTAAATCTTCATCAGAGTACAAAACAAATTCTGGCCACAAAATAGAGCGAAACACCAACGTCAAAAACCGGGGAGTGATCATGTCGGAGGATCTCACCTTCAAGGACCATAACATTGTTATAAATCGCATTGCTAGAAAAATGACGGGATGGATAATGAGAACCTTCAAAACTGGGGAGGCCAAGCCCATGATGACACTCTTCAGGTCACTTGTTCATCTAGGCTGGAATATTGCTGCACACTAACAGAACCTTTCAAGGCGGGTGAAATTGCCACCTAGAAAATGTACAGAAAAACTTTCCCACGGCGCGCATAAGGGAGATAAAACACCTCAATTATTGGGGAGCGCTTGGAGGTTCCTAAACCTGTATTCCCTGGAACGCAGGAGGGAGAATACATGATTATATACACCTGGAAAACCCCTAGAGGACTAGTATCGAACTTGCAAAACGAAAATCACTCACTACAAAAGCAAAAGACTTGGCAGAGGATGCTCCACCCCCCCCAATAAAAAGCGGGGGTATCACTAGCACGTTAAGGGACCATACAATAAGTGTCAGGGGCCCGAGACTGTTCAACTGCCTCCCAGCACACATAAGGGGGATTACCAACAGACCCCTGACAGTCTTCAAGCTGGCACTGGACAAGCACCTAAAGTCAGTTCCGGATCAGCCGGGCTGTGGCTCGTACGTTGGCTTGTGTGCAGCCAGCAGCAACAGCCTGGTTGATCAGGCTCTGATCCACCAGGATGCCTGGTCACAGACCGGGCCGCGGGGGCGTTGACCCCCGGAACTCTCTCCAGGTAAACTCCAGGTCACACTTGTCGAAGGCTTTTGCAAAGTCTATATATATTACATCTGCACAGAAGACCAGTACAGTAACACAGAAGACCAGTACAGTAACACAGAAGGCCAGTACAGTAACACAAAAGACCAGTACAGTAACACAGAAGACCAGTACAGTAACAAAGAAGACCAGTACAGTAACACAGAAGACCAGTACAGTAACACAGAAGACCAGTACAGTAACACAGAAGAACAGTACAGTAACACAGAAGACCAGTACAGTAACACAGAAGACCAGTGCAGTAACACAGAAGATCAGTCAAGTAACACAGAAGACCAGTACAGTGGCAAATAGACGTAACAGCACCGTGGCTACTGTCAGTGAGGCTGGAGTGGGAATAACACCACCATGGCTAGTGTTAGGGAGGCGGGAGTGGGAAAAACACCACTGTGGCTACTGTCAGGGAGGCTGAAGTGGGAATAACACCACTGTGGCTACTGTCAGTGAGGCTGGAGTTGGAATAACACCTCCGTGGCTACGGTCAGTGAGACTGGAGTGGGAATAACATCACCGTGGCAAGTTTCAGGGAGGCTTAGGAGGGAATAACACCACCGTGGCTACTGTCAGGAAAGCTGGAGTGGGAATAACACCAGAGTGGCAAGTGTCAGGGAGGCTGAGGAGGGAATAACACCACCGTGGCTACTGTCAGGAAAGCTGGAGTGGGAATAACACCACCGTGGCAAGTGTCAGGGATGCTGAAGTGGGAATAACACCACCGTGGCTACTGTCAGGAAGGCTGGAGTGGGAATAACACCACCATGGCTACTGTAAGGGAGGCTGGAGTGGGAATAACACCACCGTGGCAAGTGTCAAGGAGGCTGAAGTGGGAATAACACCACCGTGGCTACTGTCAGTGAGGCTGAAGTGGGAATAACACCACCGTGGCTACTGTCAGGAATCCTGGAGTGGGAATGCCACCACCGTGGCTACTGTCAGGAAGGCTGGAGTGGTAATAACACCACCGTGGCAACTGTCAGGAAGGCTGGAGTTGGAATAACACCACCGTGGCATGTGTCAGGGATGCTGAAGTGGGAATAACACCGCTGTGGCTACTGTCAGGGAGACTGGAGTGGGAATAACTCCACAGTGGCTACTGTCAGGGGAGGCTGGAGTGGGAATAACTCCACAGTGGCTACTGTCAGGGGAGGCTGGAGTGGGAATAACACCACAGTGGCTACTGCAAGGGTGGCTGGAGTTTTCCTGGAGTTTTCCTGGAATTTACCTGGAGTTTACCTGGAGAGGGTTCCGTGGGTCAACGCCCCCGCAGCCCGGTCTGTGACCAGGCCTCCTGGGGGATCAGAGCCTGATCAGCTAGGCTGTTACTGCTGGCTGCACGCAAACCAACGTACGAGCCACAGCCCGGCTGGTCAGTTACCGGCTTTAGGTGCTTGTCCAGTGCCAGCTTGAAGACTACCAGGGGTCTGTTGGTAATCCCCCTTATGTTTGCTGGGAGGCAGTTGAACAGTCTCAGGCCCCTGACACTTATTGTATTATCACTTAACGTGCTAGTGACACCCCTGCTTTTCATTGGGGGGATGTTGCATCGTCTGCCAAGTCTTTTGCTTTCGTAGTGGGTGATTTTCGTGTGCAAGTTCTGTACTAGTCCCTCTAGGATTTTCCAGGTGTATTTAATCATGTATCTCTCCCGCCTGCGTTCCAGGGAATACAGGTTCAGGAACCTCAAGTGCTCCAAGTAATTGAGGTGTTTTATCTCCGTTATGCGCGCCGTGAAGGTTCTCTGTACATTTTTCTAAGTCAGCAATTTCACCTGCCTTGAAAGGAGTGGGAATAACACCACAGTATTTACTGTCTTGGAGGCTGGAGTGGGAATAACACCACTGTGGCTACTGTCAGTAGTGCAATTACAAGTGAGAGTCTTGTTCTATTTTTAATTTGCATTTTTATATTACTAGCTTATACCTAGTTGTACTTTAGTTCATTCCAGCACAACACATAGACAACATCAACTTCATTATGTGTAGTAGTGACTATACTCTATATGACCAAAATACTCTAGCTATATAAACCATACCCCCGGCCGGGATTGAACCCGCGGTCATAGAGTCTCAAAACTCCAGCCCGTCGCGTTAGCCACTAGACCAGCTAGCCACAATAAGATTCATCCAACTAGGTATATTTCTACACCATAGGAAAGTTAGCACAGGCACCTCTGTGACCACAAATGCAAGTTTTTACAGACGAATCTCCAGCTAGCGTGGCCGTGACGAACTCTAGCTCAAGTCCCTTCACTGCCGGCAGTGAAGGGACTTGAGCTAGAGTTCGTCACGGCCACGCTAGCTGGAGATTCGTCTGTAAAAACTTGCATTTGTGGTCACAGAGGTGCCTGTGCTAACTTTCCTATGGTGTAGAAATATACCTAGTTGGATGAATCTTATTGTGGCTAGCTGGTCTAGTGGCTAACACTTGAGTCACTCTAGCTATATACTTGTCCAAACTTCCCACCACTACAGATATCAGTACTAGAACTCAACACACAACTCAGGATATAAATAACCATAATTTAAACAAAGATGATTGATCACGTTGACCCTGATCTAAACCTCCATAATCTGACACCCAATCAAAACCTATTGGAAAGTAACTGCCTTTATTACACAGCATCACAAGCCAGCACTATCCTAAACAATGCTAAAAGTCTATCAATACTTAACTACAACATCAGGTCCTTAAGCAAACACTATGATGACCTCCTGGCACTCCTTGAATCACTAAAGACACCCTTCTCCTGCATTATTCTTACTGAGACCTGGCTTAAGCAGGACACAATAGATATCTATCCCCTACCAGGATACACAGCAATTCACAACTGCAGACCAAACCAAGTTGGGGGTGGTATTGCGATCTATTACTCTAATCAATTATCTTGTATTAGCACCACTTGCTTTAGTGATGAATATGGGGAATGCATTTTTGCTAATTTTACTGTAAATAATCTTAAGACACCTATAACAATCGGTGCCATTTACCGGATACCTCACACAAACATCCCAAATTTCAGTGAGAAATTAGTCACTAATAACAAACAGACAAATGAATAAGCACCACCTTCTCTTAGCTGGAGACCTCAACATCAACCTTGGCATACTAGATGATCAGCCTGTAACTGATTTCATCAACAATATGAACAACACACTTCTCATACCAACAATAACTAAACCAACCAGGCTCACTGAGACAAGTGCAACCATAATAGACCATATATGGACCAATATACTAGCCCCCCTTAAATCAGGGATAATCACAGATAGCACTATAGACCACTACCCTACCTTCCTTCTGACAAACATTAGTAAACCACCACTTGAATACAACAAAGTCTCATTTAGATTCCATGATGAGGCCTCAAAAAGGGGAAGCTCACAGCTGACCTAGAGACTGTTGACTGGCCTTCAGAATTCTCCAAGGCCAATGGTATTGATGACTGGACAGACATTTTTCTTAACAAATTACTTAGACTATACAACAAACATTGTCCTATAAAAACGAAACAGATTACAAACAAACGGCTTGGTTGCCCATGGCTAACCAACACCATTCTGAAATCCATTGACAAGAAACACCAATATGAAAAGCAATATAGACAGGGCTTAATACACAAAGATATTCTTAAACACTATTCATCAGTTCTCACCAAAGTAATAAAGAAAGCCAAACAACTATACTACTCCAGTAGATTCACAGACACTAGAGGAGATATAAAAAAGACGTGGAAAACACTCTCTCAGATTCTAGGGACCCACAAACTGAAAAAACCAAGAATATTGTCCTAAATAAACCTAATGAAACACCACTACATCCCACTGACACAGCTAACAAGATAAACATCTTCTTCTCAACCATAAAATCCCAATAAACCATAAAATCGCCAATAAAATCCCACATACCAATGCCCATGCCGGGGACTACCTAGATGGGAATTTCCCAAATTCCTTCTATTTTGCACCAACTGAGCCCATGGACGTCACCGAGATTATAAAGTCACTTAAAAATAACTCAGGGAATCTGTCTCATGTCCCACCATTACTGTACAAGCGAGCGGCCCATGTCCTTTCGCATGCTATTTCATTACTTTTTAACAAGTCACTAGAAACTAGCACCTTCCCGAAACTACTCAAGATGGAAAAATAAAAACACTAATGATGCAATTATAAAAATGCTAGATTTGCTTTACACAGCATTGGAAAATAAGGAATATCCACTAGGAATTTTTATTGACCTAAGAAAAGCTTTTGACACAGTAGACCACGACATCCTACTCCACAAACTTGACCATTATGGTATAAGAGGCCATGCGCTTGCTTATTTCAAATCTTACCTTATTAATAGGTATCAGTATGTCACCAATAAAGACACAGCGTCAACAACACGGCCACTTGATACTGGAGTTCTGCAGGGAAGTGTCCTTGGTCCCCTGCTCTTCCTCATTTACATCAATGATCTTCCAAACCTATCCCAACACCTGAAACCCATTCTCTTTGCTGACGATACGACTTATGTCATCTCTCACCCTTATCTTGCCACCCTCAACACCATTGTTAACGAGGAGCTGATCAAAATATCGACTTGGATGACAGCCAATAAACTTACGCTTAACACTGACAAAACCTACTATATTATGTTGGTAGCAGAGCAGGAGATGCAGAAATTAACATTAAGATCGACAACACTCTAATTACCAGACATAATGAGGGCAAATTTCTAGGCCTATACCTTGACAACAACCTGAATTTCAGCACCCATATCCAACACATAACCAAAAAAGTATCCAAAACGGTTGGGGTCCTCTCCAAGATACGATACTACGTGCCGCAAAATGCCCTTCTCACACTATACCACTCACTTATTTATCCATACCTCACCTATGCTATTTGTGCTTGGGGATCAACTGCAACAACACACCTAAAGCCAATAATAACCCAACAAAAAGCTGCAGTAAGAATAATCACTAAATCCCATCCCTGACACACACCCCCACTCTTCATAGATCTAAACTTACTCTCTGTTCAGTACATCCACACTTACTACTGTGCAATCTACATCTACAGGACCTTAAACTCCAATATCAACCTTGACCTAAAACGCTTTCTAGATAGTTGTGACAGAACCCACAGGCACAACACCAGACACAAACTTCTCTATGACATTCCCCGTGTCCGACTAAACCCTTTACAGAAATTTAATGTTTTGTCAAAGGCCCTAAAATCTGGAACACCCTACCTGAGAACTCTAGAACTGCAGACACATTCATCACCTTCAAAACTACCATTAGAAAACATCTTATTTCACTGATAAACCCCGTCAACTAACTGCACGAATATCACCTGGTGGTTCACACTTACACTCACTCACCCATTTGACCATAAACAGAAATATTAATCTCAATCTTAAAACAATGAATCCTGTGATACTCCAATACTGAAACTATGTACTGTGCCAAAACAAAAGCATTCACATTGCTAAACTCACAAACTAGTATTTAGTCACTTAGCCATAATACCAACTTACCTCATAATTTGTAACATTTTAAAATTAAGAATTAAACTAAGTCTGCCCGAAATGCCTAGCCATGCTAGGTGTTCTAGTGGTACACTCTGTAATCATTATTTTACTAAATGTAAACCACACAATAACCAAATTCTGTAAACTCAGCACTGTAATCCTTATAGAGAATAAACTTTGAAACCGTGGCAAGTGTTAGGGAGGCTGGAGTGGGAATAACACCACCGTGGCTACTGTCAGGGAGGTTGGAGTGGGAATAACACCACCGTGGCTACTGTTAGGGAGGCTGGAGTGGGAATAACACCACCGTGGCTACTGTCAGGGAGGCTGGGGTGGGAATAACACCACTGTGGCTACTGTCAGGGAGGCTGGGGTGGGAATAACACCACTGTGGCTACTGTCAGGGAGGCTGGAGTGGGAATAACACCACCGTGGCTACTGTCAAGGAGGCTGGAGTGGGAATAACACCACCGTGGCTACTGTCAGGGAGGCTGGAGTGGGAATAACACCACAGTGGCTACTGTCAGGAAGGCTGGAGTGGGAATAACACCACCGTGGCTACTGTCAGGGAGGCTGGAGTGGGAATAACACCACCGTGGCTACTGTCGGGAAGGTGGAGTGGGAAAAAACACCACCGTGGCTTTGTCAGGGAGGCTGGAGGGGGAAAAACACCACCGTGGTACTGTCTGGAGGCGGAGTGGGGAATAAACCACCGTGACTCAAAATTAAACATGAACGTAGTATTGTTTATGGAGAAAAGTGCAATGTGAACAACTGCTGATTTGTGGGCCAGTTGGGGTTGGGTTACAAACTTCTGGCAGTTTGGGAGACACCAATGATGATCAAACAAATGAAATTTAGGGATCGGGCATAGGTCATTTTTTGAACACTATGGTTTAATTGCCCATTTTTGGGGAAATAGAGACAGCGTATAAAAAACCTTTGTGACATGTCAAGAATCTTATTAATGAAAATAAGAAACCAGATGTGGAAAATGCTTTATCGTATGTAACTCTTTATGTAGAACAGAAAAATAACGAAGATAATTATTTTTATAAATGTTAATAGACAAGTAGGAATTTGGGACACCTAGGTCGCAAAAAAGTCCCCCTTCAAACCCTCCCACTTCATATCCAAAAGTTGCTCTGGACCTATTAATTAAATAAATTATCATCGGAATTTGGTAAATATATAAATTTGGGGCTTTTTGTTAAAAAAAATAAATAGTTAAATATATACAAAATTTAATAAGAGGGGAAAATATATTTTAATATCACTCGCCAATTTGATGGATAAATTGCATACTCAAAAAACCCCACAAACAAATTTAGAAAACACGGGCCGAATTATACACAAATCTAGAGAGTTTATCTGGGGGTTCCCCGGGAGCTGTCTTGTCCAGCGTCTGATATCCAATTTATGCGGAATCCCATCCAAAATTTTTCGCCTCCATCTAAGACAAAAATTCTTTCCTTTTTTAACTTTTTTCCCAATTCAAACCAAGATGGCGAGTCTCGTCTGGCAACGCAGGCTTCCTTTTTCTAACAAAATATATTAAATCAGTATGTCCATCTTTTTCTTTAAATACGAATTTCGGGAAAAATATATACAGTTTTTTCCCACTGCGGCCCCGGGAGTTCGTTCTAAATACCCAAATTGTATTTACAATGGTGGGGGCCGGGGTACAATAGGATCGGCATCCACACGGCGACATATTACACAAGATTTAATCACCTTTTACACTTTGCCTCCTGGGGAATCCAAAAAATTTTCCCCTAATACAATTTAAGGTATCTTGTCCCACCATGCATTACATTTTTATGGGCATTTAGAAAATCAATTTGTTAGATGATGAGTTTTGGCATAAAATAGGGTTTTAGCTAATCCCCCAATTCACATTTTGTAACCACCTTGCCCCCTAATTACATTGTTCTCTAAATACAGCCCCAATTTCTCTTTAAGAACCTTTCCAATTTTCTTTCCATCATCAATTTAATTCATTTCCATAGATTTCCCCTGTACCCCTTTTTTCCAATATTAAAAGGGGATGTAAAATTTAATAAAAAATATTTATCTTGTTTAAAAATTCAAACCCCAATTTAGTTACATTGATCATTCGATAAAGAAGAATACCTTTTTATATAAAAGGATAAAAAAGGACAAACATTGGAGCGGGGGTCACAGAATTTAAAGGGCAATATACGCCTTTTGTACAGGCCAATTACTTTATTTACCAACCACTGGGTCCTTTAAAAAACCATGTACAGCTTTTACAAATTTAGCAAAAGGTAAACCTCGAATCAAGAAATCAGCGGTTTCTCCTCACCAGGATAATTAAATGTTAACATAGCTCCCCAAAAACTTTTATACTTCTCTTGCATCTGATAAATTTCAGGACTCTGTTTTGTCTACAAAATTTTACTGTTTCCTTTCGAATCCATTGGGATCCCTCTTTATCAGACCAAATTACAGTGTCGCTAATATTTACCTCCTGCAACTTATTTCTTATAAATTACTTTTTTGACCCCTAAAAAATGGCTGTTAATTCAACGAGGTAAGGTATTTTTTTTAATTGGAGACACTTTACCCTTAGACATAGCAAGAGAAATAACAAATTAATTGAAGGTAAAAAAACTGCCCCATATGCCAATTTTGAAGCATCACAAAAAATGTATTACTTTTTTTCCCCATTTGGATTGGCCCTGGGTTGGAACCCAACATGGGAATTTTTTCTTCACCAATTAAATTTCACCCCCCTGTTAAAAATTTCCTCAGGTAGAATTTCATCCCTCACATTTAATTTCCATGTTTCCCTGAAAAAATAATTTCCCTCTTAAGAAAGGGGGTGACACAAAACCCCTAGTGGACAAAACTTTTTAAAATTCAGCAAGCAAAACTCTTTATTTAATTTTTTGGGGGCAACTGAAATTTATTAGGTTTTAACATTAACAATCTCTCTCAGTTCCCAAATTTAAAACCCAAAACTTCAATTTTTTTTTTGGGCACTCATCTCCAGGGAAATTTTTACTTATTTTGTTTTTTAAATTTTTGATAAATTACTATTCCATTCCTCAGAGGATATTTGCACTTGCATTATTTTTTAGCCTTCATAAGTCATTAACAATTCCTCTTCAGTTGACGCACACCCAAAAAATTGTCCACAAAAAAATTGTTTGCCATTTTTTACTCAAGGGATTTCCCCTACTTTTAAGGTGTGCATTTATCATCGCTTGAAGCAGGAACAGACTGGTGTAACACCAAAAAATACACCCTAAAGTGAAAGTTTACATGGGGGCTAATGGGTCCTGGGATTCTCAGGGCCATAAGAAGGGGGTACAATCTGGGTCACCTCTTGAAAACCCACTCTTAGGAAAGTTTTGCTTTGTCAGCCGTAAAGGCAAATTCTTTACTCTGAAATTTAATAAGGTATCCCTAATTTTTCCGAAACGACGGACCTGTCATAAAACAGTCTTTTAAAACTAGGTACTTTTTTGTTACCCCCCGGCATACTATTAAACAAAATCCTAAAAGGGAGTGGTCTTAGAATCCTTTCCCTTCACTCCGGGGTTTGGAAATTGACCATAAATTTTGGCTTGCCAGGAGGTACCTCTCCTTAAATTTATTAATTAAATTGTTCAGCAATTATATCATTATAGGCAGTTTCAAATTTTGGTGTCTTTCTCATTCGCGGAGCTGAGCCTTTAACTGCCCATATGCCATCTGTAAATTTGTGGGGGAATTCGGATGGTTCAGTCTCCATGGAAGTCGTACCAAATATTGTCCAGATTCAAATTTGCACCCTCAGGTACTGCTCTAGTAAAAGAAAACGTCTGGACTTTTTTTATTTTCATTTATTCCAATGTGTCTAATTCCCACAATTTATGCACTGGGTCAACACCATCTTTATGGGAAAAATTATATGGGGCACGACCCCTTTATGAGTAAGACCACAGTTAAAGGGTTTTGTAGTTTCCTCTATCAGAATTTTTATTTCGAGGGAAACCTACCAACATTCATGGCCTCCCGCAGTCTTCAAAAAGGGGCACCACTTTCTTTTCCCTACCCTTTCAAAGGAGGCAAAAAATCACTAACCCACAAAATATTTATTGGGCCCAAATCATCACTTACACCCGAAGGTGCTAAATTTTAATTATAGGAAAATCTTTTTGTAGCTTTACTAAGCCCCTGGATAATTTCTCTGGGAAACTATCTACAATTACTGCATTTAAAACGTTTTTTCTCATTTTCCCAACCCGAAGTTACTAAACAGTGTCATACAATTGACCCTTTTATCCGAGAGCAACCAATAATTTTAAAATTTTGGATCTCCCTCTGTATTTTATACCATCAAGACATTCAGTTTTTAAAGAAAGTACGCTGGGGTCCTTGGGCTAATAATGCAGTTACATTTTTTTATTTATGCCCTTTTTCATCAATTTTTACCGTAACACAGGGAAAACTCTTCAGCAAAAACCCCAAATTTTAACATTAGCACAATTTTTAATTTGCTACTGTTGTGTCAGGATTGTCAAATTTATCATTTTATCAACATCTAGTTCATTATCAAAAATTTGGGGCCCAGTCCCTGGGCCCCCCTTACGTACCTCTGAATTTGAAATACCCTTTTTAAAATTGTCATGATTGTGACCAACCCACCTGGAAATTCATTTCCTTTGTAAATTGGGAGTTCATTACCTTTTTAAAATTTTATTCATTTCCTTTTTAAATTGTGAGTTATTACCCTTTGTAAATTGTGGTTCATACCCTGTAACTTCCCCCAGCTATCAAACTTTGGGGTCCGTCCCTGGACCCAATTTTTGTTTACCTCTGTAAAACTTTTTTACTACCGCCCCCAAAGGGTGGGGAGGGGTGCTTAATAAACTATAAACAAAGTCATATAGACCCTTTTACATGACTATATGGTGTCTTCCTTTTTGACATGAAACATTGTTTAAATTTTGCATGACAATCCTTTTCATTGTGATTACCTAAACACTTGATACATCTTCGAGTTCCCCCCAATTTTCAACTTTACATTCCATGAATTGTATGCATTGCAATTCTTCCTTTTCTTTGCTGGTTTTTTTATTAAATGGGCAACTCTTAGGGGGGTACTTATTCTTCTTACCTTTTGGAGAATCATTATTTCTGTTCCTGCTCCCCTTTATATGCCCCCTTTAACTCCTTTTAGGAAATTAATTTTGATTATTAACTTTTGGGAAATTTTTCCCTTTTTGAAACTTGACAGTACCTCAGGTTATATGTGTTGCATCTTTAAAAAAGATTAGTTGGCTGGTCGTAACGCACAATTAATTTTTTGTAGACTGTCTTATTTCCCCCAGACCAAAAAACCCTTGATGTTTTGTTTGGACCATTCAGTGTTTTACAGCTTTTTTTTATTTTGTCCTGGCACTCTACCAGTCTGATTCCTTCAGATTATTTATTCTTAAAAGTTTTGAGTGTGCTCTTTGTTTTTAAATCTAAACTGCTGTAAAATTTTTAAGTGTGGGTCTGGAATTTTAAATTAAAAATGTATTCACAGATCCAACTTACTTTGTTCTTATTACCATAATGACTTTCAACAAGTCAACTGCTTCCTTGTAAGAGTCTTTTTTCATTGGGGAAAAACTTTTATCAAAATTTTGAGCTCCCTCTTTCCCGTCCTTTGGTAAAATAATTTGTTTACACGGGTAGGGCAATCCTGTCATGTACAAGCTTTAAAAAATTTACCCCAAAAAACCCCCCAGTTTTTTCCAGATTAAAACAGGGAAAAATACTTTTGGGGGTTTTGGCAAAGACATGTTATTTGTTTTGGGGCGACTGATTAACTCCCGGTTTTCACATTTTAATTTATTCAGGCTTGACTTTTCAAAAAGAGAATCTTTTCTTCTAAAAACATAATACTGATTAACATAAGATCTATTCACTCATTACCTTTACTAACAAATCTCCTTTATATTTGTTGAAATAAATTTTTAGAATTCATATCTATTACCTAAACTCTAAATACAATTTTAAATCGTCAGTATTACAGTTTCTTGATTATTAATTCCAAACTTTATTGTATGCTTTTTTTACATGACCCTTTCTAGCTTGCAGTGAGCTTTTTTTTGCTCTTATTTCCCTATGTTTGTCTTCTACCTTAATTTTTTTCATTTTCAGCCCGATGCAATGTATTAAATTCAACTTAAAACCCTGTTTTGTACAAATTAAAGACTTTATAAAGTAAATAATACAAAATTACCTTTTAAAAAATTTTTAGCTACCTGGCTTAGCAATTTCATGTATAATTAAATTTTAAAAAGTACATTAATCAAACTTGGCCATCAACAATAATATTTACAAATTTAAAAAATCCTTGCCCCAATTTGGCAAGAAAATAAATATAATTAATAATTAGCTATACATGGCTTATCATTACACATACACTGTATAATCTTGGGCCCGAAATTTTCTTATCAAATTAGTATTATACAATTAACAAAACTTAGCCAGACTTTCTTACTTATCAAAATTAATTTTGAAATTATTATGCCACTACCTTAAGTAAATTTGTAAATAACACCCACCCCCTTCTGTCATTTCACTATAATTATTAAGTAATTAACTAATTAATGATTTCATAATTACACCCGGGTTCGAAGGACCCGGCAAAAAAAATGGGGAAAATTGCATTTTTTGTTGAACTATTATACATAACAGTAAATAACAAAGAAAATTATTATTTACAATTTTAAATAGACAAGTGGGAAATTTTGGGGACACCTGGTCGAAAAAAATGCCCCCCTTGATACATACCTGAATACCCCAAAATTTTCTCTGGCCCTATTAATTAAATGAATTTATATTTCAGGAATTCTGGTAAAATATAAATTTGTGGACTGTTATTAAAAAATAAGGGTTTAATATATACACAATTACATAACATAAGGAAAAATCTTAATATCACCCCAATTTGATGATATTAAGTTGTACCCTACTCAAAAAAAAACCTCACTAACTAAATTTATGAAATGGCCAAAATTTTCTTCTTTTGATCCCCTACCAAAATTACCCCACCTTTCTCTGCAATTCTCTTAAATCCCCCAAGAGCACAGTGTCATCGAAAAGGCAACTTAAAACCCCCATTTATGTGTGACTTTTTCTTTTAAATCCCGCTTCTTCCCGACCTCGCATTTTCTTCTTTCAACCCCTTTAAAATATATTAAAACAGCCCGGTGGCATCACCATCCTTGTTAAGGCCCACTTTTACTGGGGAAATAATTTCCCTTTTCCATATCTCTAACTTGAGTCACTATCCTCGTAAAAACTTTCACGCTTTCAGTAACCTCCCTCCTACACCATACACCTGCAACATCTCCCACATTCCCCCCCTATTCACCCTGTCATATCCCTTTTTTCCAAATCCATAAATGCCACAAAGACCTCTTTAGCCTTATCTAAATACTGTTCACTTATATGTTTCACTGTAAACACCGGGTCGACACAACCCTACCTTTCCTAAAGCCTCCTTGTTCATCTGCTATCCTATTCTCCGTTCTTCCTCTTAATTCTTTCAATAATAACTCTACCATCCACTTTACCAGGTATACTCAGCAGACTTATACCCTATAATTTTTGCACTCTCTTTTGTCCCTTTCCCTTTTATACAAAGGAACTATGCATGCTCTCTGCCAATCCCTATACCTTACCTTCTTCCATACATTAAATAATTGCACCAACCACTCCAAAACTATATTCCCACCTGCTTTTAACATTTCTATCTTTATCCCATCAATCCCGGCTGCCTTACCCCCTTTCATTTTACCTACTGCCTCACGAACTTCCACCACACTCAAAATGGCTCTTCCTCACTCCTACAAGAGTTATTGCTCCTTGCCCTATCCCCGAAATCAAAGCTTCCCTATCTTCAAACGTTTAACAATTCCTCGAAATATTCCCTCCCATCTTCCCAATACCTCTAACTCTCCATTTAATAACTCTCCTCTCCTATTTTTAACTGAAAAATCCATTTTTTCTCTAGGCTTCCTTAACTTTTTAAATTTCTCACTCCAAACTTTTCTTATTTCAACAAAATTTGTTGATAACATCTCCCCCACTCTCATTTGCTCTTTTTACATTTCTTCACCACTCTTTAACCTCTCTCTTTTTTTTCCATATACTCTTCCCCCCTTGCATCACTTCTACTTTGTAAAAACTTCTCATATGCTAACTTTTTCTCCCTTACTACTCTCTTTACATCATCATTCCACCAATCGCTCCTCTTCCCTCCCGCACCCACCTTCCTGTAACCACAAACTTCTGTTGAACACTAACACTACATTTTTAAACCTGCCCCATACCTCTTCGACCCCATTGCCTATGCTCTCATTAGCCCATCTATCCTCCAATAGCTGTTCATATCTTACCCTAACTGCTTCCTCTTAGTTTATAAACCTTCACCTCTCTCTTCCCTGATGCGTCTATTCTCCTTGTATCCCATCTACCTTTTATTCTCAGTGTAGCTACAACTAGAAAGTGATCTGACATATCTGTGGCCCCTCTATAAACATGTACATCCTGAAGTCTACTCAAGAGTCTTTTATCTACCAATACATAATCCAACAAACTACTGTCATTTCGCCCTACATCATATCTTGTATACTTATTTATCCTCTTTCTTAAAATATGTATTACCTATAACTAAACCCCTTTCTATACAAAGTTCAATCAAAGGGCTCCCATTTTCATTTACACCTGGCACCCCTCCTACTTTAGCATTCAGGTCCCCTACCACAATTACCCTCTCACTTGGTTCAAAGGCTCCTATACATTCACTTAACATCTCCCAAAATCTCTCTCTCTCTCTCCTCTACATTCCTCTCTTCTCCAGGTGCATACACGCTTATTTGACCCCTTTTCGCACCCAAACCCTTTACTTTAATCCACATAATTCTTGAATTTACACATTCATATTCTCTTTTCTCCTTCCATAACTGATCCTTCAACATTACTGCTACCCCTTCCTTTGCTCTAACTCTCTCAGATACTCCAGATTTAATCCATTTATTTCCCCCCCCTCCGAAACTCACCTACCCCCTTCAGCTTTGTTTCGCTTAGGGCCAGGACATCCAACTTCTTTTCATTCATAACATCAGCAATCATCTGTTTCTTGTCATCTGCACTACATCCACGCACATTTAAGCATCCCAGTTTTATAAAGTTTTTCTTCTTGTTTTTTAGTAAATGTCTACAGGAGAAGGGGTTACTAGCCCATTGCTCCCGGCATTTTAGTCGCCTCATACGACACGCATGGCTTACGGAGGAAGGATTCTTTTCCACTTCCCCATGGACAATAGAAGAAATAAAGAACAAGAGCTATTTAGAAAAAGGAGAAAAACCTAGATGTATGTATATATATATGCATGTGCGTGTCTGTGAAGTGTGACCAAAGTGTGTCAGTGAAACGCCTTCCATTTGAACAAAAGAAACTAATGGAAAAATAAATAAAGAAACGACTAGTAAAAATAATAATGATTTTTGAGGATTTTACTTAAAATTTAAATATAATAAAAAAAATGGCCTTCGGTTCTTGTAGTTGGGCAGGAGTAGGTATGGCCCTGGATAGATCTTCTGATATTATTGATGTAGGTTATCCTGGGCGGATGGTGATAGTCCGATGTTTTGGAATCTCCTACCACTTGGATGGAGCACCACAAGTAGAACAGATAAGGGCCAGTAGTAGTCCAATAATGTTAATAAGTCTCATTAACACATGTCTTGCTCCTTTATCTGGCGTCTATCCTGGATGACCACGCCAGGAACAGAGCTGGTAATAAGAAAAAATAAACTGGTTACCAATGGTCATGATAATATAACATTTAAGAATGGAAGAATGATAAATGCCAAAATCATTACTGGTAACCAGCAAACAAAAGAAAGGAACAAACAGTAATACTCCTTGTAGATCACCCAACCTGATTAGGAGAGTGGAGGTGAAGTGACTCTTCAAACTTCAACCCAACCCAGGTAAGGTCAATATTACCAGGAGTAGAAATTTGAACAAATCAGACACCAAGAACTAGTTTCGCCCCAGCCCGCCAGAGGGGGGGGGGACGTGCGCGACGTAACTCGCTAATGGTTCCTGGTTGCCTGAACAACCCCACTTAGGCCTACTTTTCCCTCACAGTAAGTAGGAGTAGCAAGATATCCCTGTTATCTAGCGTGTTTATGAGACAGAAAAAGAAACCAGCAATCCTACCATCATGCAAAACAGTTACAGATTTCTGTTTCACAGTCATCTGGCAGGACGGTAGTACTTCCCTGGGTGGTTGCTGTCTACCAACCTACTACATATATGTGATATAAGAATTATAAAATGCTTTGCAACACAAGGACACAGAGGGAGGAAGGAAACTTTACATAGACAATCTCTCACTTGGTGACCAAGCTTGAGGAATACACAGGTGGAGTGAGAACCGTAGGTGAGGTGCGGTTAAAGCCAGGGAAGTTTTCAGCGGTCTGGTCCTCCATCCATTTCACTGATTTGATGAAAATCTTTAAAGAGCGAAACGTTTTCACAATAAAATCTTTTTCTGCACCTGTGACATTTTTTCAACATTATGGACACTGAGCTCACGTTCACAAATACTGAAAGGTTTGTTTACTTTTTGCATTTGGTAACACTGAGGCCTGAGAGCAATAAACTGTGGCTTGGATTTTCAGACCTAAATTCTAGGACCTGGGACCTGGGTGTTCAGACCCTAGACCTGGGAATTAAAACCTTCGACCTGTAAAGTATAGTCAAGAATATTTTAGTATACATGTTCAGAAAACCAATCTCTTGATGTTAGTGAATTTGTTATGCAAAAGTACACGGGAGAAAGAAAAGAGAGAGAGAGAGAGAGAGAGAGAGAAAAGAGGGGAAAGAGGGAGAGAGAGAGAAGAGAGAGAGAGAGAAAAGAGAGAGAGAGAAGAGAGAGAATTGTAGTAACGCTGCTAATCTCAATT
>NC_069455.1:2016347-2042492 GCF_026875155.1 Cherax quadricarinatus | reverse complement strand
TCGACCGCTTTTCCTTTATTTTTTGCATGCTTTTTTTGTGCGTATTAGCCATGGTCACACTTGTAAAAGGGTTTTTTTTCCCAAATTCGATATTTACTCTGCATTCTTTTGTCTTCTGGGCACTGGACCTTGTCTAGTGATTCAATTTTAGCAGACAGGACGCTTTTAAAAAAACCCCTGTTGGGGGGTTTGTTATTGAGGGTTTTCTGATGGGTGGTGATCTTGCTTCTTAGGCCCCTTCAAAGATTTTATAAAAAGGGATGTTAGTGCTTTGGTCTGAGTTCTTTGCTGTTGCTTTTCCCCCCTTTTTAATGGGGGTATTTTCTGTTGATTTTAGAAATGTGGGACACCCCCGGTCCATTCCCTCTCCTGGGAGGAAAAAGCTCGGTGGGGGCTTCTTCGTTCTTGATGAACCGGAGTTCCAGGGTCGGGCCCCGGGGGCGGTACAGGGGGATGTCATTTTCCCCTGTTCGAATCTTTGGATCAGGATAACATCAGAAGGGTTGTGTTAACCAAATTCTGTGGCTCTCTCAAAAAAAATTTTCATTTTGATTTCGATTTCCATCGGTTACGGTTTGGCTAAAAATGAGTCAATTGGGACTGATAGCCACTCATTTCCTTGCTTTCTCTGTGTGGGACCCTTTGTTTAAGGGGGGGCCCAATATGGCGTTGTTCTCGATTTTTGATTTGGATAGGAGAAAAAATATTTTGGGGTTTTCTTTCGATTTTTTAGGCTTTTAGTTCTTCCGCATTCCTGACCCCTATGAGATTCCTTTAGCTTAAGTTCTGCTTGCTTTTTCTTGCTTGTCCTCCTATGCCTTTCAGATATTTTTACCTTTTTAGCCGCTCTGTTATTTTTTTCCGTCGCCTTAAGGGACCCCTTTTCCCGAAAATTTAAAGGCACTAGTTTTTATGCATACTTTTTTTAGTAAAAAACCCCCTGAGGTAAGCCGTACTTACGGCCAAACCCCCTGAAAGGGTTAAAGAAGCCACACTGACTGACGATCCTCAACCATCCCCATATTTCTGTAAAATTTTCCTTCTTCAATTCATCATTTTTATTTTTTTATTAATTATTATTATTATCAGGCCGCCATCACAATTGGCAATCATTATTCGGTTCCTTCAGTTTTTCGGCACAAATTTTTGGTTGGGCTAATTTAAAATTTCCAGGGTTCCCACCCCCAACCTGTGTATGTTTGGTGGCACACTTGCTGCATAAGTCATTCCATTTTTTTTTCCCCCATTTATTTTTTTAAAAACCTTTTATTTTTACCCCTAGCCAGGGTTTAAATTTTGAAAAAAAAGAAATGCTTCCATTATGTAAAGCCCCACACAGTACATTATCCATTAAAAATAAGGTGGTTTTAAACCCACTGCGGCTGTCAGACTCAGTTCATAAAAGCGGAGAATATTTTTATTATTACGCTAATATCAACACTACGCTTTTTCCCTATCCAAATTGATCTAATATGACATAAGAAACAATATAAATAACATAAAACATGTTAAAAAACTCCAAAAGAATAAAATTTTTGGGAAACACCGGCAGTTCAACGGAAGTTGAAAAGGAATGGAAACAAATACCTTTTTCCTATCCCTTTTCTTTGGTGGCTTTATTAGGAAACGGAATATAGCACAGGGGTTTAAATACGAATACACTGTATCCACCATAAAAAAGAAACAAAAAAAATTATTTTCTCTCTATAGATTATAACAAGCAAAATATGTGTAAAGAAACCCAGGGTAATCCAAAAAATCAACGTGGCTTATTTTTGGTAAATATTCATTCCCCGCGGGTAGAAACATTAGGGATGTTTCTTTACACCGTGTCTATGTTTACCCATCAGTAAATGGGGACCTGGGGGTAAATCGGTAGTGTGGTGTTTTCCTGGGGCACTGACCTAATTTTCTTGAAATACTCAGATAAAAAGTGCCTTTCTATACAGTAGTATGTCACTTTATTGTAGATAGTGACCCTCAAGTAGTAGTCTTTTTGTCCCTCGTTAGTAATTCTTTTTGTTGGTAAAAATGTTATCTTCATTAAGAATAATAAAAAAATATTAAAAACATTTTTATTTTAATAAAAAGTAAAAGGACCCCAAAGGAAATAAATCACTGGTCGACTTTTTTTTGGGGTTTTCCTAGGTACTTACACTATGTGTATTATATAATTTTTTTTTTATTTATTATACACAGCCACTCGACTCAAGAAATCGTAAGACCGATGCAAACAAACCTCCCCCGGGG
Organism: Cherax quadricarinatus; assembly: GCF_026875155.1. Classification (NCBI taxonomy): domain Eukaryota; kingdom Metazoa; phylum Arthropoda; class Malacostraca; order Decapoda; family Parastacidae; genus Cherax; species Cherax quadricarinatus. The sequence continues at coordinate 2,040,242 of NC_069455.1, read as the reverse complement.
CCCAAATTACCGCGGTCATAGAGTCTCAAAACTCTACCCTCGCTTAGCCACTGCCAGCAGCCCCAAAAAAATTCATCCCAAATAGGTATATTTCTCCCATGGTTAAAAATTACCCATTGGATGAATTTATTGTGGTAGCTGGTCAGTGGTAACGGAAGGGGTGGAGTTTTTAGACTCTTGACCGCGGGTTAAAACCCCCCGGGGGTTGGTTTCACACTAGCCATTCCCACCAAGGAGGGTGGCCCGAAAAAGAAAAAAATTTCACCCTCATTCACTCCATCACTGTCTTCCCCGAAGGGTCTTTACACTCAGTTTTTTTAAAAAGCAACATTACCCCTCCTTAGGTGCAACACTGTACTTCCATCCCGGGTCAAGTCCCGGCCCGCCAGTTTCCCTGAAACCCCCTTCATAAAGTTTCTTTGCTCACACTCCAAACACGTAAGTATTAAAAAAACCCTTTGCTCCATTCATCCTATCAAACACGCCACGCATGCCCGGGAAATCCAAGCCCCCCCACAAAAACCTCCCTTTTCCCCCTCCCTCAAACCCTTTGGGCCCACCCCTACCCCGCCTTCCTTCCACTACAGACTGATACACTCTTGAAGTCACTCTGTTTCGCTCCATTCTCTCTACATGTCCGAACCACCTCAACAACCCTTCCTCAGCCCTCTGGACAACAGTTTTGGTAATCCCGCACCTCTCTTAACTTCCAAAACTACGAATTCTCGCATTATATTCACCCACACACGTTGCCCACAGACATGACATCTCCACTGCCTCCAGCCTTCTCCTCGCTGCAACATTCATCACCCATGCTTCACACCCATATAAGAGTGTTGGTAAAACTATACTCTCATACATTCCCCTCTTTGCCTCCAATGACAAAGTTCTTTGTCTCCAGAGACTCCTAAGTGCACCACTCACCCTTTTCCCCTCAAAAATTCTATGTATTTGTGTATACCTGAATAAACTTACTTACTGATGTCAGCGAATGTTGAGGGGGACCTGTATAAATAACATAGAAACCTGATATACTCTAGAACTAATAAAACATGTGACAAGTGGAGGTTTTATTAGTTCTAGAGTATATCAGGTTTCCATGTTATTTATACAGGTCTCCCTCAACATTCGCGTTTTCAACTTTTTCGGGCTTCACACATTCGTGAATTCCCAACTGCCAAATTCCCAGCCGCTAAATCATATTTAAGTTTCCCGCCACCTGCGAGTCCCTACTACCCTCCCTCCGACCCCAGGAACTGGCAGCCAGCCCTCCCACCAGTGTGGTGAGTGTTTGTTCATTATTTGGTATTAAACTACAGTATAAATACTGTAAACCCATTCTAGAGTATATCAGGTTTCTATGTTATTTATACAGGTCTCCCTCAACATTCGCGTTTTCAACTTTTACGGGCTTCACACATTCGTGAATTCCCAACCGCCAAATTCCCAGCCTCCAAATTCCCAGCCGCTAAATCATATTTAAGTTTCCCGCCACCTGCGAGTCCCTACTACCCTCCCTCCGACCCCAGCAACTGGCAGTCAGCCCTCTCACCAGTGTGGTGAGTGTTTTGTTTGTTCATTATTTGCTATTAAACTACAGTATAAATAATGTAAACCCATTCATGACTGCATATTGGAATGGCTATTCGGACAGGTATCGGATGGTGACATCATGTGTTTACTCTTGAGCACAGCAAAGAATCAAACATTTTTTGCTACTAATAATATCAATAGTAATAATAATAATAATAATAATAATAATATTAATAATAATACAGGTCCTCCATCACAATCCGGCATCATTGGGCCCAGTAGTGTGCCGGATTATTGAGTTTGCCGAATTACTGTGTTTAATAGCAAATAATGAACAAACAAAACACTCACCACACTGGTGGGGGGGCTGGCTGCCAGTTGCTGGGGTCGGAGGGAGGGTAGTAGGGACTCGCAGGGGGGCGGGAAACTTAAATATGATTTGCGGCTGGAATTTGGAGGCTGGGAATTTGGCGGTTGGGAATTCACGAATGTGTGAAGCCCGAAAAAGTTGAAAACGCGAATGTTGAGGGAGACCTGTATAAATAACATAGAACCTGATATACTCTAGAACTAATAAAAATGTGACAAGTGGAGGTGACCATAACTGCTTCCGCATTGTTGTAGTATTCACTGCCATCTAATGACGGCCTTTTGAAGCCGTCTAATATTATAATTATTATTAAAGTGCATTATTATTATATTATTATTATACATATTACTACTATTATATTATTATATAATTATATTATTAATATTATAATGGAGAAGCACTTATGGGGAAGGGGATGGAAGGTATTCAGGCTTAATTTAGGGAACTGAAACACAGATCCAATTCCCTAGATCAAGAGCCTCTTACCACATACATAATAAATAATAATAATAATAATAATAATAATAATAATAATAATAATAATAATATTAATAATACAATATAATAGTAATAATAATAATAATAATATAATATAATATTAGTAATAATAATAATAATGCAGTAGACCCCGACATTCGATGGCATCGACATTCGATAAATCCGACATTCGATGCATTTTAATGCAAAATTTTGCCTCGACATAAGATGGAAAACCCGACATTCGATACGATTCGTACGAGACGTGTCCACGTGTGCCTGAACTGCCCCGTGTGTGCCAGTGTTTACAAGCCAGCCAGTGTGCGCGCATCTAAGGATACTTTCGGTACATTCCATATTATCCATATTATCACTGTTTTTGGTGCTTGTTTCTGCAAAATAAGTCACCATGGGCCCCAAGAAAGCTTCTAGTGCCAACCTGTGGTAAAAAGGGTGAGAATTAGTATGGAAATTAAGAAAGATTTTGAAGGGTTTGGGGCTAAACCCTGAGAAGCTATGCCAGTTGTGGACTCCATTGTGCCTGCTTCAAAAATTAGGGAAATGTGTGCAAAGTGGGTTGAACTGCAAACCTTTATGGATGAAAATCACTCTAACACAGCTATTGCAAGCCGTGCTGGTGACTATTACAATGACAATGTTATGGCTCATTTTAGACGAATCTTAAAGGAACGGCGACCGAGGTCCAGCGACTCTCAAGCTGGTCCTAGTGGCATTAAAAGAAGAAGGGAAGTAATCCTGGAAAAGGACTTACTACCTCAAGTCCTAATGGAAGGAGATTCCCCTTCTAGACAGTAACAACTTCGACACTCTCCCCTTCTCCCATCCCATCAATCATCACCAGATCTTCATTAAAGGTAAGTGTCAATTATTCTATTGTTACTGTTGTTATTATTGTTATTGTAATTATTCTATTGCATTAAACTTAATATTTCTTTTTGTAAAAATGTTTTTTTCATACTTTTGGGTGTCTTGCACGGATTAATTTGATTTCCATTATTTCTTATGGGGAAAATTAATTCGACTTTCGATATTTTCAACATTCGATAGCTCTCAGGAAAGGATTAGTATCGAATGTTGAGGGTCCACTGTACAATATAATAGTAATAATAATAATAACAGTATGGAGAAACTTCAAACGGCTGCCAGTAGTTGGCACCACCATCAGCAAAACATTAGTAACCACTACTTCTCACTTATCTAGACTCAAGTCATATATAAATGTTAAGTAAGTCTGCCCGAAATGCCTCGGCATGATAGATGCTTTCTTTGCTCCAATCATATTATGATATGTAAACACAAACTGTAACCTTTGCAAAGAAATAATATTTTATTTATTCATTTATTTAAGGAATGTTCCATGAGGGGGAAGGATGCATCCTGAAATTTCGTTCATATCCAGAAGCAAAAAATCGACTGAACGATGGTTCATATCCTGAAAAGTTAGCATGTTGGGGTGTTTGTAAGCAGAGGTTCCAGTGTATATCAAATGTATCTATGTGACTATGTAATTATTATTTACCATAATGTAAATAAGTACCTATTACTGTAAGTTGATCTTCTTTTTAACCCTTTCAGGGTCCGTCCCATAGATCTACGGCTTTATGTTCAGGGTCCAAACCGTAGATCTACGCCATGAGCTCAGCTCACTCTGATAAACTGTGAGTGGTACATTTGGGCCTAGATATGAGAGAATACATCTATGTGGTATGTGTGCACCACATAAAACACATCCTGCAGCACACTGTGTATAATGAGAGAAAAAAAATGAAATCATGATTTTTCGATTAAAACAGCAACTTTGCAGTGTTTTTTCGTATGTTTTTTATAGTTGTACAGTGGACCCCCGGTTAACGATTTTAATCCGTGCAAGAGGGGTAATTGTTATGCGAAATAATCGTTATGTGAATGAATTTTCCCCATAAGAAATAATGGAAATAAAATTAATCCGTGCAAGACACCCAAAAGTATGAAAAAAAAAATTTTTTACCACATGAAATGTTAATTTTAATACACACAAACTGAAAAAGGCATGCACAATTACATGACACTTACTTTTACTGAAGATCTGGTGATGATTGATGGGATGGGAGGAGGGGAGAGAGAGTGTTAGTGTTTAGAAGGGGAATCCCCTTCCATTAGGACTTGAGGTAGCAAGTCCTTTTCTGGGGTTACTTCCCTTCTTCTTTTAATGCCACTAGGGCCAGCTTCAGAGTCACTGGACTTCTTTCGCACAAGATATCTGTCCATAGTGGCCTGTACCTCTCGTTCCTTTATGACTTGCCTAAAGTGTTTCACAACATTGTCAGTGTAATAATCACCAGCACGGCTTGCAATAGCTGTGTGAGGGTGATTTTCATCCATGAAGGTTTGCACTTCAAGCCACTTTGCACAGATTTCCTTTATCTTTGTAGTAGGCAACTTCTTCAATTTCTCTCTCCCCTCCTCTGAACCAGTTTCCCCAGGTCTGGCCTCTTGCTCTTGAAGTTGATCTATCAGCTCATCAGTGGTTAGTTCTTCATTGTCCTCCTCCACCAACTCTTCCACATCCTCCCCACTAACCTCCAACCCAAGGACTTTCCCAATGCCACAATGGATTCCTCAACTGGCACAGGATTCTCAGGGTTAGCCTCAAACCCTTCAAAATCCCTTTTGTCTACACATTCTGGCCACAGTTTCTTCCAAGCAGAGTTCAAGGTCTTCTTAGTCACTCCCTCCCAAGCCTTACCTATAAGGTTTACACAATTGAGGATATTAAAGTGCTCTCTCCAAAACTCTCTTAGAGTCAGTTGAGTTTCTGAAGTCACTACAAAGCACCTTTCAAACAGAGCTTTTGTGTACAGTTTTTTGAAGTTTGCAATAACCTGCTGGTCAATGGGCTGCAGGAGAGGAGTGGTATTAGGAGGCAAAAACTTCACCTTAATGAAGCTCATGTCCCCATAAAGTCGCTCTGCCACGTCTGTAGGATGACCAGGGGCATTGTCTAACACCAGGAGGCACTTAAGGTCTAATTTCTTTTCAGTTAGGTAATCTTTCACATTGGGGGCAAATGCATGGTGTAACCAGTTATAGAAAAAGTCCTATGTGACCCATGCCTTACTGTTTGCCCTCCACAGCACACACAAATTATCCTTGAGGACATTCTTTGCCTGAACGCTCTGGGAGTTTCAGAGTGATACACTAATAAAGGCTTAACTTTGCAATTACCACTAGCATTGGCACACATCAACAAAGTAAGCCTGTCTTCATAGGCTTATGTCCTGGGAGTGCTTTTCCTCCTGAGTAATGTAGGTCCTGCTTGGCATTTTCTTCCAGAACAGGCCTGTTTCATCACAATTAAACACTTGTTCAGGTTTCAGTCCTTCACTGTCTATGTACTCCTTGAATTCCTGCACATATTTTTCAGCCGCTTTGTGGTCCGAACTGGCAGCCTCACCCTGCCTTATCACACTATGGATGCCACTACGCTTCTTAAATCTCTCAAACCAACCTTTGCTGGCCTTAAATTCACTCACATCATCACTAGTTGCAGGCATTTTTTTAATTAAATCCTCATGCAACTTCCTAGCCTTTTCACATATGATCGCTTGAGAGACGCTATCTCCTGCTAGCTGTTTTTCATTTATCCACACCAATAAGAGTCTCTCAACATCTTCCATCACTTGCGATCTTTGTTTCGAAAACACAGTTAAACCTTTGGCAAGAACAGCTTCCTTGATTGTCTTTCTGGTCCCCACAATAGTAGCGATGGTTGATTGGGGTTTCTTGTACAACTTGACTAGGTCGGCGATACGCACTCCACTTTCATACTTATCAATGATCTCTTTCTTCATTTCAATGGGAATTCTCACCCTTATTGGTGTACGGTTGGCACTAGAAGCTTTCTTGGGGCCCATGGTCACTTATTTTCCAGAAACAGCACCGAAAACACTGTAATAATACGAAATATTCCGAGTGTATGCTTGGATGTTACCGCGGAGGCTGGCTGGTAAACAATGGCACGGGCGGCACATGTGAGGCTGGCTGAGGGCGCACATTGGACGCGTCTTGGACGAAAATCGGTGAGCGGGTTTTTAATCGGTATGCGCGGCAAAATTTTTGCGGTTAAAGTAAGCGGTATGCGGATTAATCGCTATGTGATGCCATCGTTATGCGGGGGTCCACTGTATTTGCGATTTCTTGGTCTCATTTGATAGAATGGAAGACATATTACAGAAATAGAGATGATTTTGATTGGTTTTAGCATTGGAAATGGCTTGAAACTGAGCTCAAAGTAGCGGAAATGTTAAATTTTTGCCGATATTCAAGAGTAAACAAACGACCTCACACGTCTAATACACGTCAGCTGGTGGGTCTAATATACATTCACAAATATGGTGATGATATTTATACAATTATTACAGTATTGCATAACAGTAAATCTTCTATTTTTGGTGTGAATAAAAATTCATTATGTGAATAAAAAATCAAAATGGAATTTATTTGTAAAGCCTCAAAACATAACTAATGAACAGAGGAAATGTTAGTTTAGTGCCAGGAATGCCTACATTGTTCATTCTGGACCCTATTTTGAAATTGGAATATTTTGAACTTTGTGTTAAATTGGCCAAATTAACAATTTCCGATCACTTTATTTTGTAGTTGAAACAGTTGACTTGGCGATTTCTTGTGCTCAATCGATAGAATAGAAGTAATACTAGTGAAATAGCTAAGAATTTGGTTTATTGGAATAATGTAATTGGCCTAAAATGGGAGTCAAAGTCGGCAAAATCGCCGATTCGTAAATATCGCTGACACATCAAAATTCGCGAGAGCATAATTTCGTCAATTTTCCACCAATTTTCATACTTTTTGTTTTATTACCTTCACAAAAAGATTCTCTACGATTTCATAAGAAAAAATAACAATTTTTTTTTTTGAAAATTCTTGGACACTGGTGCGTGACTCCAGATTTGGGCCTTGGACCCTGAAAGGGTTAATGTAAATGGAAATAACTCAGTTTAACTTAAGATTTTATTCGAGTTTTTAAACCAAGAGGATTAGCCACCCAAGATAACTCAAGAAAATCAATGTGTCAATGACGGACTATCTGTCTTATTTCCATTGTAGTTCTCAATCTTGTCCCCCAGGATGCGACCCACACCAATCCATTAACACCAAAGTACCTACTCGCTTGCTAGGTGAACGGGACAACAAATGAAAGGAAACACAACCAATGTTTCCACCCTTGCCAGGCCACGAGCCTCCCTTATTGCCAGGCCACCAGCCTCCCTTATTCCTAAAATATCTTACTGTATTGTAAATGATTTTTTCACATTTGAGTTACTTTGTTGTTTTAAGGTTTAAATAATAAGATATTACAAGGACCACACAGTAATTAAGTCACTGAGTTTTTTGTGTTACTCTGGTGGTTAATGTACATGTTACTATACATGATAATTCTTTAATGTACAGTGGTACCTCAGGATACGAACAGCTCAAAACTTGAACAATTATGTAAGTGTATTTATGTAAGTGTTTTTGTAAGTGTATTTTTGGGGGTCTGAAACGGATTAATCTAATTTACATTATTTCTTATAGGAACAAATTCGTTCAGTATTGGCACTCGAACAGCCTTCTGGAACAAATTAAGTTCGTATCCTGAGGTACCACTGTACATGTTACTATGCATGATAATTTGTTGAAGTGTATTTATGTGTACTTGCACCTAAATAAGCTTACTAACTTATTGGGTTATTCTTGGTTAAATAATGAGATTTGTATAAGAATGTTCTGCCAACAATATTGTTTATTATGTAACATAAACCTTAAAACTTACTAACTTAAACCTGCTGCTGCCTCACCACCTAACACCTGCTGCTGCCTCACCACCTAACACCTGCTGCTGCCTCACCACCTAACACCTGCTGCTGCCTCACCACCTAACACCTGCTGCTGCCTCACCATCTAACACCTGCTGCTGCCTCACCACCTAACACCTGCTGCTGCCCCACCACCTAACACCTGATGCTGCCTCACCACCTAACACCTGCTGCTGCCTCACCACCTAACACCTGCTGCTGCCTCACCACCTAACACCTGCTGCTGCCTCACCACCTAACACCTGCTGCTGTCTCACCATCTAACACCTGCTGCTGCCTCACCACCTAACACCTGCTGCTGCCCCACCACTAACACCTGCTGCTGCCTCACCACCTAACACCTGCTGCTGCCTCACCACCTAACACCTGCTGCTGTCTCACCATCTAACACCTGCTGCTGCCTCACCACCTAACACCTGCTGCTGCCCCACCACCTAACACCTGCTGCTGCCTCACCACCTAACACCTGCTGCTGCCTCACCACCTAACACCTGCTGCTGCCTCACCACCTAACACCTGCTGCTGCCTCATCACCTAACACATGCTGCTGCCTCACCACCTAACAACTGCTGCTGCCTCACCACCTAAGACCTGCTGCTGCCTCACCATCTAACACCTGCTGCTGCCTCACCACCTAACACCTGCTGCTGCCTCACCACCTAACACCTGCTGCTGCCTCATAACCTAACACCTGCTGCTGCCTCACCACCTAACACCTGCTGCTGCCTCATAACCTAACACCTGCTGCTGCCTCACTACCTAACACCTGCTGCTGCCTCACCACCTAACACCTGCTGCTGCCTCACCACCTAACACCTGCTGCTGCCTCATAACCTAACACCTGCTGCTGCCTCACCACCTAACACCTGCTGCTGCCTCACCACCTAACACCTGCTGCTGCCTCACCACCTAACACTTGCTGCTGCCTCACCACCTAACACCTGCTGCTGCCTCACCACCTAACACCTGCTGCTGCCTCATAACCTAACACCTGCTGCTGCCTCACCACCTAACACCTGCTGCTGCCTCACCACCTAACACCTGCTTCTGCCACACCACCTAACACATGCTGCTGCCTCACCACCTAAGACCTGCTGCTGCCTCACCACCTAACACCTGCTGCTGCCTCACCACCTAACACATGCTGCTGCCTCACCACCTAAGACCTGCTGCTGCCTCACCACCTAACACCTGCTGCTGCCTCACCACCTAACACCTGCTGCTGCCTCCCCACCTAACACCTGCTGCTGCCTCACCACCTAACACCTGCTGCTGCCTCATAACCTAACACCTGCTGCTGCCTCACCACCTAACACCTGCTGCTGCCTCATCACCTAACATCTGCTGCTGCCTCACCACCTAACACCTGCTGCTGCCTCATCACCTAACACCTGCTGCTGCCTCACCACCTAACAACTGCTGCTGCCTCACCACCTAAGACCTGCTGCTGCCTCACCACCTAACACCTGCTGCTGCCTCACCACCTAACACCTGCTGCTGCCTCACCACCTAACACCTGCTGCTGCCTCACCACCTAACAACTGCTGCTGCCTCACCACCTAACACCTGCTGCTGCCTCACCATCTAACACCTGCTGCTGCCTCACCACCTAACACCTGCCACTGCCTCACCACCTAACACCTGCTGCTGCCTCACCACCTAACACTTGCTGCTGCCTCACCACCTAACACCTGCTGCTGCCTCACCACCTAACACCTGCTGCTGCCCCACCATCTAACACCTGCTGCTGCCTCACCATCTAACACCTGCTGCTGCCTCACCACCTAACACCTGCTGCTGCCTCACCACCTAACACCTGCTGCTGTCTCACCACCTAACACCTGCTGCCTCACCACCTAACACCTGCTGCTGCCTCACCACCTAACAACTGCTGCTGCCTCACCACCTAACAACTGCTGCTGCCTCACCACATAAGACCTGCTGCTGCCTCACCACCTAAGACCTGCTGCTGCCTCACCACCAAACACCTGCTGCTGCCTCACCACCTAACACCTGCTGCTGCCTCACCACCTAACACCTGCTGCTGCCTCACCACCTAACACCTGCTGCTGCCTCATAACGTAACATCTGCTGCTGCCTCACCACCTAACACCTGCTGCTGCCTCACCACCTAACACCTGCTGCTGCCTCACCACCTAACAACTGCTGCTGCCTCACCACCTAACACCTGCTGCTGCCTCACCATCTAACACCTGCTGCTGCCTCACCACCTAACACCTGCCACTGCCTCACCACCTAACACCTGCTGCTGCCTCACCACCTAACACTTGCTGCTGCCTCACCACCTAACACCTGCTGCTGCCTCACCACCTAACACCTGCTGCTGCCCCACCACCTAACACCTGATGCTGCCTCACCATCTAACACCTGCTGCTGCCTCACCATCTAACACCTGCTGCTGCCTCACCACCTAACACCTGCTGCTGCCTCACCACCTAACACCTGCTGCTGTCTCACCACCTAACACCTGCTGCTGCCTCACCACCTAACACCTGCTGCTGCCTCACCACCTAACACCTGCTGCTGCCTCACCACCTAACACCTGCTGCTGCCTCACCACCTAACACCTGCTGCTGCCTCATAACCTAACACCTGCTGCTGCCTCACCACCTAACACCTGCTGCTGCCTCACCACCTAACATCTGCTGCTGCCTCACCACCTAACACCTGCTGCTGCCTCATCACCTAACACCTGCTGCTGCCTCACCACCTAACAACTGCTGCTGCCTCACCACCTAAGACCTGCTGCTGCCTCACCACCTAAGACCTGCTGCTGCCTCACCACCTAACACATGCTGCTGCCTCACCACCTAAGACCTGCTGCTGCCTCACCACCTAACACCTGCTGCTGCCTCACCACCTAACACCTGCTGCTGCCTCACCACCTAACACCTGCTGCTGCCTCACCACCTAACACCTGCTGCTGCCTCATAACCTAACACCTGCTGCTGCCTCACCACCTAACACCTGCTGCTGCCTCACCACCTAACATCTGCTGCTGCCTCACCACCTAACACCTGCTGCTGCCTCATCACCTAACACCTGCTGCTGCCTCACCACCTAACAACTGCTGCTGCCTCACCACCTAAGACCTGCTGCTGCCTCACCACCTAACACCTGCTGCTGCCTCACCACCTAACACCTGCTGCTGCCTCACCACCTAACACCTGCTGCTGCCTCACCACCTAACAACTGCTGCTGCCTCACCACCTAACACCTGCTGCTGCCTCACCATCTAACACCTGCTGCTGCCTCACCACCTAACACCTGCCACTGCCTCACCACCTAACACCTGCTGCTGCCTCACCACCTAACACTTGCTGCTGCCTCACCACCTAACACCTGCTGCTGCCTCACCACCTAACACCTGCTGCTGCCCCACCATCTAACACCTGCTGCTGCCTCACCATCTAACACCTGCTGCTGCCTCACCACCTAACACCTGCTGCTGCCTCACCACCTAACACCTGCTGCTGTCTCACCACCTAACACCTGCTGCCTCACCACCTAACACCTGCTGCTGCCTCACCACCTAACAACTGCTGCTGCCTCACCACCTAACAACTGCTGCTGCCTCACCACATAAGACCTGCTGCTGCCTCACCACCTAACACCTGCTGCTGCCTCACCACCTAACACCTGCTGCTGCCTCACCACCTAACACCTGCTGCTGCCTCACCACCTAACACCTGCTGCTGCCTCACCACCTAACACCTGCTGCTGCCTCATAACCTAACATCTGCTGCTGCCTCATCACCTAACACCTGCTGCTGCCTCACCACCTAACACCTGCTGCTGCCTCACCACCTAACAACTGCTGCTGCCTCACCACCTAACACCTGCTGCTGCCTCACCATCTAACACCTGCTGCTGCCTCACCACCTAACACCTGCCACTGCCTCACCACCTAACACCTGCTGCTGCCTCACCACCTAACACTTGCTGCTGCCTCACCACCTAACACCTGCTGCTGCCTCACCACCTAACACCTGCTGCTGCCCCACCACCTAACACCTGATGCTGCCTCACCATCTAACACCTGCTGCTGCCTCACCATCTAACACCTGCTGCTGCCTCACCACCTAACACCTGCTGCTGCCTCACCACCTAACACCTGCTGCTGTCTCACCACCTAACACCTGCTGCTGCCTCACCACCTAACACCTGCTGCTGCCTCACCACCTAACACCTGCTGCTGCCTCACCACCTAACACCTGCTGCTGCCTCACCACCTAACACCTGCTGCTGCCTCATAACCTAACACCTGCTGCTGCCTCACCACCTAACACCTGCTGCTGCCTCACCACCTAACATCTGCTGCTGCCTCACCACCTAACACCTGCTGCTGCCTCATCACCTAACACCTGCTGCTGCCTCACCACCTAACAACTGCTGCTGCCTCACCACCTAAGACCTGCTGCTGCCTCACCACCTAACACCTGCTGCTGCCTCACCACCTAGCACCTGCTGCTGCCTCACCACCTAACAACTGCTGCTGCCTCACCACGTAAGACCTGCTGCTGCCTCACCACCTAACACCTGCTGCTGCCTCACCACCTAAGACCTGCTGCTGCCTCACCACCTAACACCTGCTGCTGCCTCACCACCTAACACCTGCTGCTGCCTCACCACCTAACACCTGCTGATGCCTCACCACCTAACACCTGCTGCTGCCTCATAACCTAACATCTGCTTCTGCCTCACCACCTAACACCTGCTGCTGCCTCACCACCTAACATCTGCTGCTGCCTCACCACCTAACACCTGATGCTGCCTCACCACCTAACACCTGCTGCTGCCTCACCACCTAACACCTGCTGCTGCCTCACCACCTAACACCTGCTGCTGCCTCACCACCTAACACCTGCTGCTGCCTCATCACCTAACACCTGCTGCTGCCTCACCACCTAACAACTGCTGCTGCCTCACCACCTAAGACCTGCTGCTGCCTCACCACCTAGCACCTGCTGTTGCCTCACCACCTAACAACTGCTGCTGCCTCACCACATAAGACCTGCTGCTGACTCACCACCTAACACCTGCTGCTGCCTCACCACCTAAGACCTGCTGCTGCCTCACCACCTAACACCTGCTGCTGCCTCACCACCTAACACCTGCTGCTGCCTCACCACCTAACACCTGCTGCTGCCTCACCACCTAACACCTGCTGCTGCCTCATAACCTAACATCTGCTGCTGCCTCACCACCTAACACCTGCTGCTGCCTCACCACCTAACACCTGCTGCTGCCTCATAACCTAACACCTGATGCTGCCTCACCACCTAACAACTGCTGCTGCCTCACCACCTAAGACCTGCTGCTGCCTCACCACCTAACACCTGCTGCTGCCTCACCACCTAACACCTGCTGCTGCCTCACCACCTAACAACCTGCTGCTGCCTCACCACCTAACACCTGCTGCTGCCTCACCACTAAACCCGCTGCCTCACCACCTAACACTGCTGCTGCCTCACCACCTAACACCTGCTGCTGCCTCACCACTAACACCTGCTGCTGCCTCACCACCTAACACCTGCCTGCCTCACCACCTAACACCTGCTGCTGCCTCACCACCTAACACCTGCTGCTGCCTCACCACCTAACACTGCTGCTGCCTCACCACCTAACACCTGCTGCTGCTCACCACCTACACCTGCTGCTGCCCCACCACCTAACACTGTGCTGCCTCACCATCTAACACCTGCTGCTGCCTCACCACCTAACACTGCTGCGCTCACCATCTAACACCTGCTGCTGCCTCACCACTAACACTTGCCACTCCCCGAGCACCTAACACCTGACACAGTCAAACCTGAGCACGACACATAACACCTGAGCACATGACACACTCAACAAGACACAGATATGATCATGTCTGGCACCTTAATACACTATATTTCACGGGTCAAACTCTCACTATATATCATCTAGCACATGAATATTGTATTGCAATAAAGGCAGGTGTTACTCACCTGTGTTAGACACCACAAACACTGTTTATTGTTGCTTCTGCTGCTGTAAGTTTCACTATCACTGACAAAATACGTATTGTACTTCCTGTTGTTGTTGTTGGGGTTATAAGGGTCAGTGACAGCATCAGCCGGAGTGTCCAGTCCGGTTTCTTGATGGTACCAGGAAAACTTGTTGTCGAAGGCAACAACTATCTCTATTTAGAAATTTCCTTTGTAAATAGAGATACAAACTTGAGGTTTCCAATTATATCCGGTGGAGCGCCCAGGAGAGAGGACGCCCACACTCCCACCTGAGTTCAGTAACCGGCTTCCCAACCAAGACGGTAAAGAATTTTCCGCAGAGCGATAAAATGGAGCTGGATAAAATAAGGTGATGTACAGGTACCCTCCTGTACAGTGCCAGGTGCCCTCTGTAGAGTGCCCGGCGGGTAAAATAGATGAGGACAAGCGTCCTAGTGAGAACGGTGGAAATTTGTCACTGATACTCAGGCGAGAGAGAGACGTCCACGCCTGACGAGGCTGGTGTGTAAGTCCCATACGTATTGTTGGCTTATACAGCAATCAGCAACAAGTGTTGTTGTTGTTGTTGTTTTTTGTTGTTGTTGTTTATAAGGCCACTGACAGTGTAGGTAAGTAACTAAGTAAGTTTATTCAGGTATACACAAATACAGTTACATAGAATTGTCATACATAGCAGCATATGTGTAGAAACCTAGGATAACCCAAAAAAGTCAGACTGACTTATTTCCATTGGGGTCCTTTTACCTTATTATTATAATATAAAGGTTATAATATCTTATTATTGTTCTATAATGAAGATAACATCTTATATCATACGAAGAAGACTATCTACTACACGAGGGTCATTAAGACTATCTACATACGAGGATCATTACTAGGAATAAGGTAAAATTACACGTGTGTTAGCTAAAAAATAGAAATCATTCCCTCCCTTTCTGTAGCTGCATTCATCAGGCACCTTTTGGCACTCTTCTTGAACTGGTTCATGCTATGACTGGCTTTGACATGTGCGGGCAATCTGTTCCATTCCTTTATTGCTGTACAATAAAAGGTGTTTGAAGCCTGGCCACTGACTGTGGGTACTACAAAGTTGTGCTCTCTCCCCCTAGTACTATGATTGCTTTTGGTTCCCAACCTTGACAAAATTGACAGCAAGGTATTCTGGACACTGTTTGTGAGCAATTTTATAAACATGATTTAGCTTCAGTTGCTTGACTCTGTCTTCAACATTCAGCATGTCCAACTGCTGTAATTCATCCTGGCCTACATGCTCTCTTGGACCCAGGTCCAGGATAAATCTTACCATTTTGTTCTGGATGATTTGCAGTCTATCTTTCAGTTTTTTTGTCAAGGTAGAGTACCATGAAGAGCAAGCGTATCCATTTGACACTGTATAAGGGATAGACATAGGGTCCTGCGAGCCTCAGTAGGTAGACACTGTGCTTGTCTATAGAGGAACTTCTATAGAGGTCGTATCTAGCCCTGACTCTCAGTGCTCGGAAATGGAACCTCGACCATAATAGAGAGTAGATTACAATCTTGGGTTGTCAGTTAGCAGTTTGTGAACAATAATACGAAAGAACTTCAACTGAACTTTATTGACTTAAGACTCAGGGAGACTGATACTAGTCAGTCCATCTATCATCATTTCATCACGCAGGAGGAGCCACATGTCTGTGGTGCATCCAACAAGATAAGCAGACTCTTGAATGTCACTATCGCCCGGCTCCGGCTGGGTTACAAGTATCTTTAAGATAAGATAACATTTTCTTCTGATTTTTAACCCCGGAGGGTTAGCCACTCAGGATAGCCCAAGGAAGTCACTGCATCATCGAGGTCTGTCTAACTTATTTCCACTGGGGTCCACAATCTTGTCCCCAGGATGCGACCCATACCAGTCGACTAACACCCAGGTACCTATTTGCTGCTAGGTGAACAGGACAACAGGTGTAAGGAAACACGATGAAATGTTTTCACCCGCCGGGAATCGAACCCGGGCCTTCCGTGTGTGAAGCGAGAGCTTTAACCACCAGGCCACCAGATTACCTGGAGTTTACCTGGAGAGAGTTTCGGGGGTCAACGCCCCCGCGGCCCGGTCTGTGGCCAGGCCTCATGGTGGATCACGAACTGATCAACCAGGCTGTTACTGCTGGCTACACGCAATCCAACGTACAAATAACCAGCACATAGAAGAGAGGAGCTTACGACGACATTTCGGTCCGACTTGGACTTTATAAATGGTACAAGTCGGACCGAAGCGTCATCGTAAGCTCTTTTCTATGTGCTGGTTATTTGTGTATTGTTCCAGTCACGGTATTGTGCCATTTTTTGTTAGTAACACACAAGATCAAGATCAGTACAGTACAGTAACACAGATCAGTACAATACAGTACAGTAACACAGAACTCTACAGCACAGTAACAGAAGACTATAGTACAGTAACACAGAAGAGTACAGTACAGTACACAGAAGAGTACAGTACAGTAACTCAGAAGAGTACAGTACAGTAACACAGAAGAGTACAGTACAGTACACAGAAGAGTACAGTACAGTACACAGAAGAGTACAGTACAGTAACACAGAAGAGTACAGTAGAGTAACACAGAACTCTACAGCACAGTAACAGAAGGCTATAGTACAGTAACACAGAAGAGTACAGTACAGTACACAGAAGAGTACAGTACAGTAACTCAGAAGAGTACAGTACAGTAACACAGAAGAACAGTACAGTAACACAGAAAACCAGTACAGTAACACAAAAAACCAGTACAGTAACACAGAAAACCAGTACAGTAACACAAAAAACCAGTACAGTAACACAGAAAACCAGTACAGTAACACAAAAAACCAGTACAGTAACACAAAAAACCAGTACAGTAACACAGAAAACCAGTACAGTAACACAGAAGACCAGTACAGTAACACAAAAAACCAGTACAGTAACACAGAAAACCAGTACAGTAACACAGAAGACCAGTACAGTAACACAGAAAACCAGTACAGTAACACAGAAGAACAGTACAATAAAACAGAAAACCAGTACAGTAACACAGAAGACCAGTACAGTAACACAGAAAAACAGTGCAGTAACACTGAAGACCAGTACAGTAACACAGAAGACCAGTACAGTAACACAGAAGACCAGGACAGTAACACAGAAGACCAGTACAGTAACACAGAAGACCAGTACAGTAACACAGAAGACCAGTACAGTAACACAGAAGGCCAGTACAGTAACATAGAAGACCAGTACAGTAACAGAGAAGACCAGTACAGTAACTCAGAAGACCAGTACAGTAACACAGAAGACCAGTGTTGTGATAGAAACACAGGCCTTATCTCTAGGCTTTATTGAACATAGAATCTTCATAGTATTTCTGCAACAACAAAATATAATGACTAGTACATCTAGTATGTGTGTGGGTGTGTGTGAGGGTGTGTGTGTGGGTGTGTGTGAGGGTGTGTGTGTGTGGGTGTTGGTGTGTGTGTGTGTGGGTGTGTGTGTGTGGGTGTTGGTGTGTGTGTGTGTGGGTGTGTGTGTGTGGGTGTGCGTCCTTGTGTGTATGCATATATTTGTACGCTCGTGTGCACATGTCCGTGCGTGTGCCCTAGTGTGTGTATGTGCGCGCGCGCGCTAGTGTGGGTGTATGATCCACTTAATATTTGTATTTATAACTCATTACAATTGTGACCAGGTGTGGACGTATCAGTGGTTCATTACTTTGTAATTTGTTCATGACTGTAACCATGTATAGGAGTGAAGCTGATTCATTACCTCTGTAACTTGCCATGATTAGTGACCAGATCTACCTGGAGTTCATTACCTTTGTAACTAGTTCAGCTGTCATAACTTTGGGGTCCAGTCACTGGACCCATTATGTACCTTTGTAATCTTTTGACTACCGCCCACAGGATGGGTATGGGGTGCATAAAGATATTAAACTAAAGTGTGTGTGTGTGTGTGTGTGTGTGTGTGTGTGTGTGTGTGTGTGTGTGGTGTGTGTGTGTGTGTGTTGTGTGTGTGTGTGTGTGTGTGTGTGTGACTCAACAATCAATATTTGCACCAATAACTCATTACAGTTGTGACCGGGTGTGGAAGTGTGAATTGCTCATTACTCTATAATTTGTTCATGATTGTAGCCAAAGTATAAACGTAAGTAACCATTCTACAGAATTCATTACCTTTGTAACTTGTGAGCTCATTACCTTTGTACCTAGTTCAGCTATCAAAACTTTGGGGGCCAGTCCTGGACCCATTACGTACCTCTGTAATCTGTAAATACCTTTGTAACTTGTCATGATTGTGACCAGACTTACCTGGAGTTCATTACCTTTGTAAATTGTGAGTTCATTACCTTTGTAAATTGTGAGTTCATTACCTTTGTAAATTGTGAGTTCATTACCTTTGTAAATTGTGAGTTCATTACCTCTAACTTGCTCAGCTATCAAAACTTTGGAGTCCAGTCCCTGGACCAATTATGTACCTCTGTAATCTTTTGACTACCGCCCACAGGATGGGTATGGGGTGCATAATAAACATATTAAACTAACTAAACTAGTACATCTAATAATGGCTTCTACAGGGATGGTGATGTCTTGCATATGTCAAGAGAAAAGTTATAACTACAGGCCACATATTTAAACTCACCATGTAATCTGCATCGCTGATAAATGGATAAAGTAGGAGAGAATCACACACCATGTGTTGGTGCCCATGACACACACCAAACTGTTGTTGTTGTTAAGGGCCCCTAGAGGTGGTGCAGTATTATCCTGCTGCTGCTCCCCACAGGACCAGTATCACTACAATCTCCCCCTTCTAAAATATCAGAGACAGTAATCTCCCAAACTGTTAGGTGGGCGACGTACACGTCCCGACCTTCGTAGCCCTTGAGCCTCTTCACCAGGTTCGATATTTTCCAGCGGGGTTTGATTAACTGCTGGAGCAGAATCCTCTATTTCCATAGGGGTAGTCTCAAGGGGCTTTCCAGGAGGGAAAACGAAGCATCTTTCACATCTATTGGTGTATCTTGAGATTCCACACTAATAGGGATTTCAACTGGGGCTAAATGTCTTGTAGATACTGTAGTCTCTTCACCATTTTGGTAGCGAATGTGGGCGTAATGTGGATTAGCTTGCAGGAGCTCTACCTCTTCCACTAAAGGATCCGTCTTGTTCATCCTACGGTGACTCTTCAGGAGAACGGGTCCAGGATGACATAACCAAGTGGGCACGGAGGCTCCCGTAGAGGAACGACGTGAATAGTTGAGGAGTCTTTCATGAGGGGTTGCATTAGTAGCTGTGCACAGCAGTGATCTAATAGAGTGAAGAGCATCAGGTAGGACAGTTTGCCAGTGTTGAACAGGTAGATTGCGCGACTTTAATGTCATTGTAACTGCCTTCCATATAGTACCATTGAACCGCTCCACTTGACCATTGCCTTGAGGGTTGTAGCTTGTTGTTCTGCTGCAGGCAATACCTTTGCTAGCCAAAAACTCCTGAAGTTCGTTACTCATGAACGAGGATCCCGTCTGAATGGATATAAGCTGGCATACCAAAAATAGAGAACTGTGAAAGACAACTAATAACAGTTGAAGCAGCCATATTTGCACAGGGGAATACAAAGGGAAACCTTGAATATTCATCTACTATGTTAAGGAAATACCTATTCTGATTTGTGCTTGGTAGAGGTCCTTTGAAATCTATATTCAATCTTTCGAAGGCTGGGTGGATTTTATGAGATGAGTCTTCTCTGGCTGATGAAAGTTTGGCTTGCACTCTGCACATACTCTGCATGCTCTGATCACTTGTCGCACATCTTCCACTGAGTAGGGCATGTTCTTTGATTTGACAAAATGTACAGGGTGTAACTCCTGGGTGACACAAAGCCTGTGGAGAGCTGAGAGTGATTGCAAATCATGACATGCTGCTCCACAGTGGGACCTAGAGAATGCATCAGGTGAGATGTTCTCTTGACCCGGTCGGTACAGAATATCAAAGTCATAACACGATAGTTCCATCCTCCAGCGTAATATCTTGTCATTGTTTATCCTACTTTTGTGCCTCTTGTCGAACATATACATCACGGACCGTTGGTCAGTCCTTATGGTGAAATGTCTACCAGTTAAATAATGCCTCCAGTGGTGAACTGCTTCTATGATGGCCTGGGCTTCCTTTTCTACAGCAGCATAACATTTCTCTGATCCTTGAAAAGTTCTCGAAAAGAAGGCTACTGGTCGTCCTGCCTGAGATAAGACTGCAGCAATGGCAATGTCAGATGCATCCGTTTCCACTTCGAATGGTAGGGACTCATCAATGGCTTGAACTACTGAGTTTTCAATGTCCTGTTTGAGAGTATGGAAAGCGGCTTCTGCTTCCTTTGTCACAGGAAATGTGGTAGCACTCAATGGGCGGACTTTACTTGAATAGTTGTAGATCCATTGTGAGTAATAAGCAAGAGACCAAGAGTTCTTCGGAGTGACTTTTTGTCTTGAGGCATTGGAAGTTCCCGTAGAGGTCGTAGTCGTTCAGGGTCTGGGAATATTGAACCTCCTTCCACTACATAACCAAGGATGCTAAGCCTTTTAGTTGAAAAAGTGCACTTTTCCTCATTGTAACTGATATTTTTCTTCTTGGCGGCTTCAAAAAACTTATCAGGTTTGCATCATGTTCCTCCTGGGTCTTGCCACAAATGGTAACATTATCTAAATACGCGTAGGTTCCCATGAGTTGCTCTTCCTGAATGAGTGAATCCATAATCGTTGGAAGCGGCTACCCCATTGGTGACTCCAAAAGGGACTCTGGTAAACTGATACAGGCCATCACTAGCCTGAAACGCTGTGTATGGTTTATCTTCATTCCTTATAGGGACTTGATGATAGGCACTCTGCAGATCAATTGTACTAAACACGTAGTACTGAGCAATTTTGTTCACTGTATCGTCAATTCGAGGTAGAGGGTACCCATCAAGAAGTGTAAATTTGTTGATTGTCTCAGAGTAATCGATAGCCAGTCTCCGTTTCCTATAACCATCTTTAACAACAACAACCTGTGCACGCCAAGGGGAATCACTCGGTTCTATATACCCTCCTTCAGCAGCCTCTGAGTTTCTTTCTCAATGAACATCCGATCCTCATAAGAATAGCGACGTGACTTAGCTGATATAGGATGGCAATCCGCGGTAAGATTTGCAAACAGCTTTGGTGGGTCTACCCTTAAAGTGCTAAGTCCACAGACAACAAGAGGAGGCAGTTCACCTCCATGTGTTAAGGTGACACTACCATGCAGCTTCCGAAAGTCCTGACCAAGGATAACATCAGAGCACAGTTGTGGCAGAATAGCTAAATGTACATCTTGATAATCCTTTCCATTAACTCTGAGATTTACCTTACAAAACCCTAAGGTCTGAATAGAGAGAGATGACTTAAGAAATCGTAATGACACGATTGCAAATAAACCATACCCCCGGCCGGGATTGAACCCGCGGTCATAGAGTCTCAAAACTCCAGCCCGTCGCGCTAGCCACTAGACCAGCTAGCCACAATAAGATTCATCCAACTAGGTATATTTCTACACCATAGGAAAGTTAGCACAGGCACCTCTGTGACCACAAATGCAAGTTTTTACAGACGAATCTCCAGCTAGCGTGGCCGTGACGAACTCTAGCTCAAGTCCCTTCACTGCCGTCAACATGACTTAAGAAATCGTAATGACACGATTGCAAATAAACCATACCCCCGGCCGGGATTGAACCCGCGGTCATAGAGTCTCAAAAACTCCAGCCCGTCGCGCTAGCCACTAGACCAGCTAGCCACAATAAGATTCATCCAACTAGGTATATTTCTACACCATAGGAAAAGTTAGCACAGGCACCTCTGTGACCACAAATGCAAGTTTTTACAGATGAATCTCCAGCTAGCGTGGCCGTGACGAACTCTAGCTCAAGTCCCTTCACTGCCGTCAACATGACTTAAGAAATCGTAATGACACGATTGCAAATAAACCATACCCCGGCCGGGATTGAACCCGCGGTCATAGAGTCTCAAAACTCCAGCCCGTCGCGCTAGCCACTAGACCAGCTAGCCACAATAAGATTCATCCAACTAGGTATATTTCTACACCATAGGAAAGTTAGCACAGGCACCTCTGTGACCACAAATGCAAGTTTTTACAGACGAATCTCCAGCTAGCGTGGCCGTGACGAACTCTAGCTCAAGTCCCTTCACTGCCGTCAACATGACTTAAGAAAATCGTAATGACACGATTGCAAATAAACCATACCCCCGGCCGGGATTGAACCCGCGGTCATAGAGTCTCAAAACTCCAGCCCGTCGCGCTAGCCACTAGACCAGCTAGCCACAATAAGATTCATCCAACTGGTATATTTCTACACCATAGGAAAGTTAGCACAGGCACCTCTGTGACCAAATGCAAATTTTTACAGACGAATCTCCAGCTAGCGTGGCCGTGACGAACTCTGCTCAAGTCCCTTCACTGCCGTCAACATGACTTAAGAAATCGTAATGACACGATTGCAAATAAACCATACCCCCGGCCGGGATTGAACCCCGGTCATAGAGTCTCAAAACTCCAGCCCGTTGCGCTAGCCACTAGACAAGCTTGCCATCTTATTGTGGCTAGCTGGTCTAGTGGCTAGCGCGACGGGCTGGAGTTTTGAGACTCTATGACCGCGGGTTCAATCCCGCCGGGGGTATGGTTTATTTGCAATCGTGTCATTACGATTTCTTAAGTCATGTTGACGGCAGTGAAGGGACTTGAGCTAGAGTTCGTCACGGCCACGCTAGCTGGAGATTCGTCTGTAAAAACTTGCATTTGTGGTCACAGAGGTGCCTGTGCTAACTTTCCTATGGTGTAGAAATATACCTAGTTGGATGAATCTTATTGTGGCTAGCTGGTCTAGTGGCTAGCGCGACGGGCTGGAGTTTTGAGACTCTATGACCGCGGGTTCAATCCGGCCGGGGGTATGGTTTATTTGCAATCGTGTCATTACGATTTCTTAAGTCATGTTGACGGCAGTGAAGGGACTTGAGCTAGAGTTCGTCACGGCCACGCTAGCTGGAGATTCGTCTGTAAAAACTTGCATTTGTGGTCACAGAGGTGCCTGTGCTAACTTTCCTATGGTGTAGAAATATACCTAGTTGGATGAATTTATTGTGGCTAGCTGGTCTAGTGGCTAGCGCGACGGGCTGGAGTTTTGAGACTCTATGACCGCGGGTTCAATCCCGGCCGGGGGTATGGTTTAGAGAGAGATGTTGATGCCATGGAAACGGTACCTGATGAGTGATGTAGAGTCAAGGAGAGCCGTTTAACTAAGTCAGGTTGATGAAACTCTCGAGCTGCCACTATCAATAAGACCATCTACTTCTGTTCCTTTGATGAATACTTTCACAACTGCCTTTGACAGTGAATTTGGAGTAGCCGCAGAAGTCACTGTTGCTAGAGTCGCATGATCACTGGAATGTGTGGAGGCACTAGCTCTTGTTGATGCATTAGCACGACATACTTTAGCAAAGTGACTTTCTTGTGGCATTTAGGCACATTGCTTCAAAGAGCAGGACACTTTGGACGTGGATGTCTTGAAAAACACAAAAGAAACACACCG
>NC_069455.1:1992210-2015847 GCF_026875155.1 Cherax quadricarinatus | reverse complement strand
ATTTAAAACCAATATGCGGTTCCTTTGGAGAGATATCCTCAAGACCTTATTAATATCCCCTTTTTTAAATTTACCTATCTCCACTTATAACTTCGATCAGGTCTCCCTCATTCTTCGTCTAACAGTGAATGTAACTTAAGAGTCTTCAATCTTTCTTCTAAGGAAGATTTTAATGCTATGTATTAATTTAGTCATCCTACGCTGAATGTTTTCTAACGAATTTATGTCCATTTGTAATATGGAGACCAGAACTAGCTGCATAATCTCGGTGAGGCCTTACTAAATGATGTATAAAGCTGCGTATGACCTCTGGACTTCTGTTGCTGACACTTCTTGATATAAATCCCAGTAATCTATTTGCCATATTACGTACCTTAGGCATTGCTGTCTTGGTTTAAGGTTGCTGCTCTCCATAACCCCAAGCCCTTTTCGCAATCTGTATGGCTAAGTTCTACATCATTTAACTTATAAGTACTAGGGTTATGGGCACTCCCAAGCTTATGAACCTTGCATTATCTACATTGAACTGCATTCTGCCACTTTTCTGACCAAGAATAGAGTTTGTTTAAATCCTCCTGAACTTCCATAACATCTACGTTTGAATCAATTATCCTACCTATCTTTGTGTCATCGGCGAATTTGCTCATATCACTAGTAATTCCCTCATCAAGATTTGATATTATATTATAAACAACAAAACAGGCCCAAGACTGATCCCTGTGGAACGCCACTTTTTACAGATCCCCACTCGGATTTAACCCCATTTATGGACACTCTCTGCTTCCTGTCAGTGAGCCATGACTCGATCCACGAGAGCACTTTTCCCCAATGCCATGAGCTGCCACTTTCTTTAATAGTCTATGGTGCGGAACTCTATCAAAAGCCTTACTAAAATCTAAGTAAATAATATCAAATTCCTTATCGTGGTCAACAGCCTCAAAAGCTTTACTGAAGAAAGTTAATAAATTAGTTAGACAAGACCGGCCTCTTGTGAATCCATGCTGAGTATCATTAATCAAGCTGTGCTTATCGAGATGGCTTCTTATAATCTCAGCTATAATTGACTCTAGTAATTTGCCTACAATTGAGGTCAGGCTTATTGGGCGGTAATTTGACGGTAACGACTTGTCCCTGTTTTAAAAATAGGAATTACATTAGCCATCTTCCAATATCAGACACTACACCTGTTTGAAGAGATAAATTAAAAATATTAGTTAATGGTTCACAGAGTTCCATTTTGCATTCCTTAAAAAACCTTGAAAAAACCTCATCAGGCCCCGGCGACTTATTTTGCTTCAGTCTGTCTATGTGCTTCACAACATTTCACTAGTGACTGTGATGTTACATAATTTATCTTCTTCTAGCCCACTATAAAAATTAATTACTGGAATACTGTTAGTGTCTTCCTGTGTAAAAACTGAGAGAAAATAATTATTTAAAATCGAGCACATTTCATTCTCTTTGTCAGTAAGGTGCCCATAGTTATTTTTAAGGGGACCTATCTTATCTCTAACTTTTGTTCTATTGACCTGGGGAAAAAACTTTTTGGGTTTAGTTTTAGAATCCCTAGCAACTTTAATTTCATAGTCCCTTTTAGCTTTTCTTATCCCCTTTTTAATGTCCCTCTTAATGTCAATATACTGATTCATAAGATGACCCTCACCTCTTTTGATACGCCTATAAATTCCTTTCTTATGCCCTAATAGATATTCGAACCTTTTTTTCATCCATTTTGGGTCATTTCTATTTGTTCTAATTTCTTTATAGGGGAAAATTCTTTGAGCAGATGATGTGTTCAGAAAGCTGTCATTTGATAGCTGTCTTCTTTTACCCCAGTAAAACGATATAAGGTTCTCTAAGCCCATGAAATCTGCTAAGCGAAAATCTGGGATGTTCTGAGTTATCGTACTTCGTACTTCCTTCAATGCTAAATTAATTTTTTTGTGGTCGCTAGCCCCCAGTTCTCTGAAATTTTAAATTATAAAAAGGGGATTCTTTGTTTGCCAAAAAACAAGTCAAGGGTTTTTTTCCCCCTTTGGGTTCTGTCACAAACTGCTTAAAAAAGCAACCCTTGAACTATTCTAAGGGGTCGTATGATTCTAAAATCCCCAGTCAAGTAGATAGATTTTGCCACCGAAGTGGCTATTTTAATTGTGCCCCCCTATCCATACTGTGGACGAAGGCGAGGCTTTGGGATACACAAAAGCTGGGAACTGGGCCCCCAAAAGGGTTAACAAATTCATATGGTTTTTAATCTACTATCTATGTTCACTTATCGTTACAAAAAATTTAGGAAATTTGCTTAGAAAACGGGTTTATTTATTTTCATTAATTAGTACTTGACATTCACTGGGTTATTATCTGTCTGTCTCTGTATTCCTCAATAAGGGAAAATTTAAGAATGGTGTTCAAGAGAGTGCCCATATGCTAAATAAATAATTAATTTATTTGGGTTTTAAATCTGTGTGTTCCCCCCAAACTGCCAAAAGTACTTGAACCAAAGCCTAACCCTTTCCCACAAATACAGTCTGTTCACATTGAAGTTGCCCCCATAAACGTACTTATTTTTTCATATTATCATAGGGGGTTATAGTTACTCACTTCTAACTGAATTCCTAAACAATCTTTTTTCTTTTATTTATTCTCCCCAAAAATTTTTCCTAATGCTAGACACATTTATCCAAAGTTATTTTCTACTTTTCTCCTTCGGGGTCTCTTTTTGGGCTAAATTTTCACTTTACATGAAGGAGTAATCCAATGGTGATGGGATCCTAGAAAATGTATTTTAATTCCTTTGCCCCTTTATTTTTGGTATCTAACGGTTTCCCCCAATGAGCTTTGTTGGGAGTATTTATGAGCAAGAGCCTTCAATGATACATAGAACGTAAGATGATAGAGTCAAGCTCAGTGTTTGGGGTTAGCTTTAGCGCCATTAGGATTGCAAACATCATTTTGCAGTGTAGACCCCCAGTTTTTAAATTTTTAGCCTAACTCAAAAATTTATTATTTTCTTAACTGGGGAGGTGGAACAAGAAAATCAGCCCTCCCAGAAGACTCCTTTTTAAATCCATCAGTGATTAACTTGTGATAACTTATTATCCCGCTAGGGAGAAATTTCTTTTGGCTTGTTAAAAGAGATTTAAGGAAGGGATTACTAGCAATGAGCTTCTTGGGGGGGATTGTAGGTATTGATTTTAAATGAACCCCTCTTCCAGGGGGGGTGAAATGCTCTTTTTTGCCTACGTGATACAGTTCATTATTTTTAAACTTAATGCAATTGCACGTTTTCAAAATCCATTTAGATCTGGTGTATTTCCACTAGACACTTGTTAAGATTCACTATGACAGTGCTGGTTCGTTTCTAACATTCTAAATCCGGGGTTTTTTTAATTTTTAAAATCCTATCACTGATTCTAGAAACCAAGCCCCTTTCCTCATGTAAAACTTTTGTAGATCGGGCACCAAGAATAACCCTGAGAGCTTCATTTTGCATTAACCCAAAGGGGTCGGAAAAATTTTCTCTAGTAATATCAACATGGGAGCGCAAATAATTAAGGACCTAACATAGGGTACTCATTTTCTCCGTTCTACATTGCACCAAAAGTTGGGATTGTAGCCACAACAGTTTTGAGAGCATTTAGCCTACTTTGCATTTTTTTTGTTTATTTGTGGTAATGGATTTTTTAAAAGGGTAATCTACCCAAGAAATCTGAAAGTTTTAACGTAGCTAATGATTTCACCTCAAAATAGAGGGGTGGGGGATTCGTTTGTTTGTTAATATCTTTGTTTAAGGAAGATATTATGAGGCCTAGTCAATTAAAAAATTGCTTGAACTTCTTAAAGAATGGTATTCATTTTCTTATGCCTGTTGTAGGATCATAACACAGCATCCTTATAGTATATGTTTGGGTGAGGCGGGTATTGTTTGGGAGAGCATTATCAAAATTTAAATAGCGGGGACAAGACCCTCCCTGCGGTGTCCTAAAGCTTTTTCTTTAGAATCCTTCTGAAGCCTTATAAAGGCGAGGATAGTTTTTTGAATACCCTATTACCCGCAAGTAAGCTACCACCAATATTCATTTTGGTAGTTCATGTATATAAGGGTTCTTTTCGAATATCAATGAATTTTAGTCAAAAAAAGGGGAAAAAATTAAGGTGTGTGCAGTGAGAAAGGTGGAAATACATTTTCTGCACATTTTTACCTTTCAGAACCCAAGGGGTTTGGGGGGAAAGTTGGTGTCTGTTCTGATACAGTCTGTTAAGCTATTCTTTAAAAGTTTTACAAAGACAACTGGGTTAAGGAATGGGCCTAAATGTACAGGCTGTTGGGTTTAGGGATAGGCACAAGAAATTTGGTCCGGGAAGTAGAAACCCCTCAATGAATGAGTTTTATACAGTCCCAAACAAAGGGTTTCAGGCAGTGCCTTTAGGGGTTCTGAAATATCATGGTTTTATCCCACCCTCTCCGGGAGCTTGATCGACCTTTGGTTAATGCTTATCAAATTCATACCCCAAATCAATATGACTAAATTAAAGTTCTCCTAGAATTACACATTATGTCCCTTGGGGCCCCTAACAATTTCCCTCCCATATTAGTCCCCTTTTGGTCCTTTCAAATTTTGGGGAGGGTATATCACTCCTAAAGCATTTTTTTCATGCCCCTCTGAAAATTCTATCCAAACAGCTCTTTGTGTTACTTCAGTTTAATCCCATTTTTTTGCAACATTTCAAGGATCCGGGAATCAATGCCACCCCACCCCCTTTTCCTGTACTTCTATCTCTTGGACAATTTAAAATCTGAATATGACATTCCCAGGCATGCCCCGATTTTTTGATTAAACCCACGTCTCAGTAAGGCAAATACATCAATGTTCCTGCCCCACAAAATCTCAACCGTTCACTTTTCCTAGCACTAGGGAAATTAGCAAAATAAACATTGAAAGACTTCCTTTCTCTTTCCCCCTTCTGTCATTTCTGTTTTTCTACTAAACCTATACTGTCCTTTCACCCAAAGTCACGGCTTTTTAAATTCTACCTCGTTCTGCTTATTTTATTTCCCCCAGAACTCGTAATATTACCCCCACTGGGCTTCATTTTTTCCCGCCAAAACCCATACCACTAACATTCCTATTTTAAAAGCGTAGCAGCTCCCTCCACGCATTTTTGCCGTGCTACCACCCCACCCTAGATAAGTAAACCCCCATCCTGGCATACATTATTTTGCCTAGAAGAGGTCCCAGTTGTAAAACGAAGTTCCCGCATTTTCCTTACAGTTTTTGCCAGCCAACAATTGAAAGCAATTACCCTGGACAACCACTCATTTCCAACTCCCCCCCTTGGCAAATTCCCACAATGACGGGTTCCCACCCTTTACTCCAAATTTTTTCATTGCTGACCTATACCTGCAAAACAGGGTCTTCACTCCTGTCTGCCAACATCGTTGCCCCCGCACTGAGAAGATAATGGGTTTTCTCCATTCCCTTCATGTTCTCCGACGGTTAACAATATCCTCCCCCCACCCCCCAGGAAAAGAAAAAACTTTTGGTTCCTACTATTGTCCTTAAAGCAACGCCCTACCATATACCTAATTTGGGCTATCCCCAACACAACAAATTCTTACCTTCCTTTGCGTTTGTCTACGTCCCAGTAGTTGACTCACATTCATCAGGGAGCCTGGAAAGTATTGATGTTTCCCCATCATTTCCCGCAGTCTCTTTCTTCTTTTATCGTTTCTATTTTTACATTCATCCTCTTCATCTCAAATTGTTCCCTGCTGTCCAGCCCCTGCAAATTTCCCTCTTTACCCAGGCTCAAAACAGGAGGACTACTATGAACTTCTTTTTTTCCTCGGGCAGTCGCCCGATCTCCCCTTCGCCCTCCCAAATTTTTCCAAGCTGTTGGTAAAGTTGCTCGTGGAGGGACTTGCTTCAATTCGTAAAAGAGCGCGCAAACAGGTCTTCACAGAGCTAAGTAACGTCCCACTGCGCCAAAAAACCAATCAACAGGACGACTGGCGCACTCACACGGCCGAATCGATGCGAACACTGGGGGCTGTGTCCTGTGACTGTGTCCGGGGGCTGTGTCCTGGGGGGGTGTCCTGGGGGCTGTCTCTAGGGGGGGTGTCCCGGGGACATGGCCTGGGGCGTGTCCTTTGGGGCGTGTCCTGGGGGCTGTGTCTTTGGGGGTGGTTTTTGGGGAAAGTGTCCTTGGGCTGTTCCTGGGGGTGTGTCCTGGGGGGTGTGTTCCGGGGGCCCCGTGTTTTGGGACTGTGTTAGAGACTGTCCCCGGGGGCTGTGTCCCCGGGGGGCTGTTCCCGGGGGCTCTCCTGGGGCTTGTCCCAGGATGTGCCCCGGGGGGTGTGCCCCGGGGGCTGTGCCTGGGGCAGTGTTGGGGGCTGTGTCCCGGGGATGGGGACTGTGTCCTGGGGCTGTGTTCTGAGGGGTATGTCCTAGGGTGTGTCCTGGGGACTGGTCCCCGGGGGGCTGTGTCCTGTTTACTGGGGGCTGTGTTCTGGGGACTTGTCCTGGGAGTTTGGGGTGGGGACGTGGTCGGGGGTTGTCAAGACTGTGGGGCCCGGGACTGTCCTGGGGGGGGTGTGTCCCGGGGACTTTGTCCTGGGGCTGGGGCCCGGTGTGGCCTGAGGACTGGTCTTGGGGGCTGTGGTGGGGGTGTGCCTTTGGGAAAGTGTCCCGGGGGGGTGTCGTGGGGGCTGTGTCGTGGGGCTGTTTCCTGGGGACTGTGGTCGGGGACTTTGGGGCCCGAGGAGGGGATGGCCCTTTGGGCTGTGTTTGTGGACTGTGTCCTGGGGACTGTGTCCCGGGGACTGTGGCCTGGGGACTGGCCTGGGGGCTTCCCGGGGTGGGGACTGTTTCCCCGGGCTGAGGACTGTGTCGAGGATACTGGTGACTGGTCCAGGGGGCTGTGTCCTGGGTACTGTTTCCTTGGGGGTGTGTCCGGGATGTGTCCTGGGGGCTTTGTTGGGGGGGTTGTCCCCTTTGGGGGGGGGGGGGGGGGTTTTTCCGGGACGTGTCCCTAGGGATGTGTCCTGTGGGTGTATCCGGGGAGTGCCTGGGGGGTGTCCTGGGGCTGTGTCCTGGGGCTGGTCCTGGGGGCTGTGTCCCGGGGGGGTGTGTTCTGGGGTGTGTCCTATGGGGCGTGTTTATGGACGTGTCCTAGGGGCTGTGTCCTGGGGGGCTGTGTCCTGGGGACTGTTTCCTGGGGGGTGTGTCTGGGGACGTTCCTGGGGGGTGTGTCCCGGGGACGTGTCCTGGGGGCTGTGTCCCGAGACTGTGTCCTGGGGGCTGTGGTCTAGGGACTGTGTCCTTTGGGGTTTGTCCCGGTGGGGTGGTCTTGGGCTGTATCCTGGGGACTGTTCCGGGACGTGTTCGGGGGGGTGGGTCCCAGGGCTGGGCTGGGGGGTGTGCCCCCAGGACTGTGGCCTGGGGGGCTGGTCCTGGGGAAAATGTGGCCAGGTACTGTCCCCGGGGACTGTCCTGGGACTTTGTCCCGGGGGTGAGCGGGGATGTGGCCTGGGGGCTTTTCCTGGGGGTGTTCCTGGGAACGTGGCCGGGGGCTCTGGCCCGGGGGATGGGGGGTGTGTCCCGGGGGCGGGGCCCTGGCGACTGGGGACTGTTCTGGGGAATGTGTCCCGGGGGGCTGTGTCCTGGGGGGGCCTGGGGGTTGCCTGGGGACTGTGTTCTGGGGGAATCTGCCGGGGGACTTGTCTTGGGGACTCTGTCCTGGGGACTGTGGCCTCGGGGTGTGGCTCGGGGCTTGTCTGGGGGGTGGTCTGGGGGGTTGGGAGTGTGTCCTGGGGGTGTGGGCCGGGGGCTCGGGTGGGGACTGGGGGGCTAGGGCCCGGTGACTGGGGGCGTGGGCCCGGGGGCTTGTCCCGGGGGGCTTGTTCTGGGGGCTGGTCCTGGGGGACTGTGGCCCCGGGGATTGTGTTACCTGGGGTTTACCCGGAAAGTTCCGGGGGGCAACGCCCCCGCGGCCGGTCTACCCGGCCTCCCGGGGGATCGACCTGATAAACCAGGCTTTTGCTGCTGGCTGCCGCAAACCCCCCTACGAGCCACAGCCCGGCGATAGGGAAATGACTTTAGGGGCTTTTCCATGCCGCTTGGGAAATGCAAAGGGGGCTGTTGGTAATCCCCCTTATTGTGTGGGAGCAGTTGAACTCTCGGGCCCTGACACTTATTGTATGGTCCTTAAAGTGCTAGTGACACCCCGCTTTTCATTGGGGGGATGGGGCATGTCTCCAATTTTTCTTTCGTAGGATGATTTCGTGTCAATTCGGTATAGTCCCTCTAGGGTTTTCCATGTTATAATCATGTATCCCCCTCCTTATTCCAGGGAAACGGTTTGGAAACCCCAATGCTCCCAGTAATTGAGGTGTTTTTTCTCCCTTTTGCGCGCCGTGAAAAGTTCTTGTCATTTTTTAGGTCAGCAAATTTTACCCGCCCTTTAAAGTGCGTTAGTGTGCAGCAGTTTTCCCGCCTAGATAGAACAATGACCTGAAGAGTTCATAAGGGGGTTTGCTCCCTAGTTTTGAAGTTTCAATACCATCCGTCATTTTTTAGCAGATGCGATTGATACAATGTTATGGCCTTTAAGGTGGAAACCTCCGACATGATCATCCCAGGGCTTTGACGTTTGGGGTTTCGCTCTTTTTGTGGGGAAAATTTGTTTTGTACTCTGATGAAGATTTAAATTTTCCCCATGTTTACCATATCTGAGTAATTGAATTTCCCGTTAACTTCATATTGTTTTTTTGCAGCCCCCTGAAAGATTTGGGTTTATGTCCGCTGGAGCTTGCAGTGTCTGCAATGAAAGAACTGTCATGCAGATTCGGGGGTCCTGCAAAGGAAAAACACGGGGTGTGGCTGACACCTTTTTATATTCGGGTATGAGGTGAGGGAAAAAATGGGGGGTCTTTCCTTTTGGAACAGACTTTCACCGTAGTGCCCGGGCTTTTCTTGTTAGATACTCTCTGTGTTCTGTTAGTGAGGAAATTATAGATCCACGAACTTTTCCCTTTTTTCCTTTTGCACGCATTTTGTGCGCATTAGCCTGGTCACACTTTCGAAGGGTTTCAAAGTCTGTATTATTAATCTGCATTCTTTTTGTTTCTAGTGCATTTTTGGGCCCTTTTCGTAGTGATCCAATGTTGAGACAGACAGGAGCGACCTGTTTTAAAACCCCTGTTTCCCTGGGTTTTTGTAACTGATGGGTTTTAATTGGTGGGATCTTGCTTTTGGGCCCTTTCAAAGTTTTTTGATATGGGGTGTTAGTGCTATTTGGGCTGTAGTTCTTTGCGTTGCTTTACTGCCCCCTTTGTGGAGTGGGGCTATGTCTGTTGTTTTTAGTAACTGTGGGACACCCCCGGTCCCGTCCCTCTCCATGGATGGAAAAAGGGTCGTGTAGGGGGTTCTTGCAGTTCTTGATGAACACAGGTTCCTGAGTCTGGCCCCGGGGCAAGTGCATGGGCATTATTTTTCGCCTGTTCGAAATCATTTTGGGGTAGGATAAAATCGGGGCTTTTTTCTTTTTGGGCTTTTAAAAAAATTTTGTGGGGATCTCATTTTTTGGGTTCAAAAACTTTGTCATATTGGGGCTTGATGGCTCACTCATTTTTTTGCTGCATCTGGTGGACCCATCTTGTTTAAGTGGGGCCCCCTACTGGCGTTTTTCTCGATTTTGATTTGCATGGAGAAAAATACTTTGGGTTTCTTTGATTTTATTTATGGGGTTTTAGTTCTTCCGCGATTCCTGACCCTAAAGGATTCTTTTTGCTTAATTCGATTTGCTTTTCTTGACCAGGGTCTCCCTACGCATTTCAGATATATTGACCTCTTTTAGCCGCTCTGTTATTCTTTTCCACACATGTCTGAACCTCAATTATGTTGTGATCTGAGTATATTGTTTTTGATATGGTGACATTTCTTATCAGATCATCATTGTTAGCGAAGATGAGGTCTAGTGTATTCTCCAGTCTAGTAGGCTCTATTATTTGCTGGTTTAAATTGAATTTTGTGCAGAGATTTAAAAGCTCGTGTGAGTGTGAGTTTTCATCAGAGCTGCCTCCTGGTGTTATTACTGCAACAATATTATTTGCTATATTCCTCCATTTTAGGTGCCTTAAGTTGAAATCTCCCGGAGCAAGATGTTGGGTGCAGATCTGGAAGATTTTTCCAGACAGGGGTCAATTTTTAAAAAGCTGTTCCTGGAATTGCTGGGATGTTGCATCAGGAGGCTTGTAGATACCACAATGACTAGGTTTTGGTTCTCGACCGTTACTGCTAAAAATTTCCACTACATCATTTGAGGCATTAAGCAGTTCTGTGCAAACAAGTGACTCTGCAATGTACGGGCAACCCCCCCCCTTTTCCCTGTTCACTCTGTCACATCTGTATAGGTTGTAAACCTGGGACCATATTTTCGTTGTCCAAGTGATCCTTTATGGGGGTCTCAGTGAAAGCCGCGAACATTGCCTTTGCCTCTGCAAGCAGTCCCGGATGAAAGGTATTTTGTTGTTTTTTTTGCGGGCTTTAGACCCTGTATATTTGCAAAGAAGAATGTTATCGACTGGTGGTATTGTTGGTACTGGGGGGGGATTTTTTCCGGCTTTTAGTATCTGTATCTGTTGGTTTGGAGTGGAGGCCATCGCTGTGGTTCCACTCCAGGAATGACGGGATTGGTGTACGATTTCTGCCATTTCCTGCCAGTTTTTTTTCCTTCCTGGAAACTAAAAAACCTCTCCCCTTGAGTGGCTGTGGCTACCCAAAGGTTTTCCCGGGCCTGGATGTTTTGTATTTTTTTTGTCCCCTTTAGATGGTATGCCGGCAATTTAAGTTATAGCACAGCTTTCCGTTACTGAAGAGGTTCACAGTTCAGGGTGAAAAGCTTACAGAAAGGGGAGTTGCATTTTCCTGTTGTCATATGGGCATGCATTTTCTAGGTGGTCATAGTTGCACGCCCCATCGTTTTTTTTCCAGTTTTCCATGCTAGCAGATACCAAGTGCATAGTATGTGCACAGGCTTGTTTCCGTTTGCCTTGGGTTTCTGTGACTGTATCAATCTTTGTGCAGGGGTTTCCCTGTCTTACTTCTATCCTCCCTAGCACCAACATGGAGCCCCACCAGTTGTTTTTGGTAATAAATCCTCACTTTTGCTAGTGGAGTCCTCTTGTTTGGTATTTCCTGCGGTAATTTCTAGTTTGCAATATTGGTTTTATCTTATTTTTGACTCCCTTTTGTTTCCCTACTATGGCTCCTGTCCCCTATGAGGTCATTTATATGTATTCCTTCCTGCGTATAATTCCCGACTACCGGACAAATCTCCAGCTTCACCATTACGGGCCTCCCAGGACGCATCTCCACTTCCCAATACTGTCTCCCAGGACAGCACCCCCACTTCACCATTACTTCTCCCAGGACAGCACCTCCAGCTTCACCATTACTGTCTCCCAGGACAGCACCTCCAGCTTCACCATTACTGTCTCTCAGGACAGCACCCCCCAGCTTCACCATTACTGTCTCCCAAACAGCACCTCCAGCTTCACCATTACTGTTTCCAGGACAGCACCTCCAGCTTCACCATTACTGTCTCCCGGGAACAGAACTATCACCCCCACATTTACTGACTACCAGACTTCATCTCCAGCCTTACAGTTTCTGACTACATGGCCAGTATAAAGGGCAGTACCATTCAGCCCAGACTTTTTATGTTCCCATCTGTTGTAGAAAGTTTCCCAGGTTTTCTATGAAAGCAGCTTTGATGTTGTCCTCTTTTAATACCCTTGTGATTTTAGTCCACAGATTTATCTCATTTGGGCATACCCAAAAACATTTCCCCGTTTTAATACTGCTTGTACTAGTTCTTGGATATCTGCACAAGGGCGTGACACCAATTTCCACAAAAATGACAATTTATCCATGTGGAAGCCCGTTTGTTTGACTGACCACAGACTACACACAGCTTCATAATGATTTGAATGGTTGATTTACTGCAATTCTACTAGCAACCCCTTGAATATTCATTAAATTAACTCCTTAAATGAAGCTCTAGCTATTTGTATTTCTGTTTCTAACTGTTTTTGTATATTGGACAGCTTCCGTGCACGTTCCTGAATATATTTAAGTTTTGTTTTTATAAGGGCGCCTACAACCCCATCCGTTTACAGTCTGCTTTATTTTCCAACGAAACCGTTTGAAAAACCCGTCAAGGGTTCGGTCCAGTCCAAGGGGCGGACCAGTCAAGGGTTCGGACCAGTCAAGGGTTCAGACCAGCCCAAGGGTTCGAACCAGTCGATCTGATCTGATTAGTGGGTTTGCTTATTTAAAACATACTGGTTTGGTATTTGGGCTAACACATGAAAGATCTACTGGAAATTATCTACCCGAGTAATATGGATATGATTGATACAAAAGTATAACTTGCGTGTTGAAGAAACCGTGACTGCTGGGAACTCCTACAATGACGAACGGTCCGACCTCAACCTTTGTTTATCAAACGCTGTATCTAGCTTTTCTATTTTTTTTTTTTTTTTTCGGCTCCACCACAATAAATGCTATATTATCACTATAGTTGACTGGTGGAAATTTTGGAGGAAGGACGCTTTTTCTGTAGTAATATTTGCTTCTCGTTGTGTATATTGCGACCGCTGGTAACTACAGGTTATATGAAATTCACAGTATACGTCTGGTATTTCAAGAAAAAAGGAACTAATGAAAGTCACTCCACTCCACTAAGTACCATTATAATACTGGTTAGTTGCTACTACAACACTGTATTCTGCTATTCACTGGTATCACTAGATTATATGCGAGTACACTGGCAAGCCAGGAAGATTATTAAAAACAGCTGACCTGTGGTCCTGTGTCCTGGGGACTGTGTCCTGGGGACTGTAGCCTGGGGACTGTTGCCTGGAGACTGTGGCCCAGGGACTGTAGCCTGGAGACTGTGGCCTGGGGACTGGGGACTGTGGCCTGGGGACTGGGGACTGGGTGAATGTGGCTGGTGGGGACTGTGGCCTGGGGACTGTAGGCTGAGGGACTGTAGCTGGGGGACTGTGCCTGGGGACTGTGGCCAGGGAACTTGTGACTGTGGCTGGAGACTGTGGCCCTGGGGGACTGTTGCCTGGGGACTGTGGCCCTGGGGGACTGGGCCTGGGAACTGTGGGCCTGGGGACTGTGGCTGGAGACTGTGGCCTGGGGACTGTTAGCCTGGGGACTGTTGCCTGGGGACTGTGGCCTGGGAACTGTGACCTGTGGCCTGGAGACTGTGGCATGGGGACTGTTGCCTGGGGACTGTGGACTGGGGACTGGCCTGGGGACTGTGGCCTGGAGACTCTGGCCTGGGGACTGGGTAGGGAACAGTGGCCCCTTGGGTCTGTGGCCTGGGGACTGTGGCCCTGGGTGACTGTTGGCTGGGGACTGGGGGACTGTAGCCTGAGGACTGTAGCTGGTGACTGTGGGCCCTTGGGACTGT
Source organism: Cherax quadricarinatus (assembly GCF_026875155.1). NCBI lineage: Eukaryota > Metazoa > Arthropoda > Malacostraca > Decapoda > Parastacidae > Cherax > Cherax quadricarinatus. The sequence goes on along the minus strand of NC_069455.1, from coordinate 2,002,359 downwards.
TGGCCCTGGGGATGTGGCCTGGGGACTGTGGCCTGGGGACTGTGGCCTGGGGACTGTTGGCCTCGGGGACTGTGGCCTGGGGCCTGAGGGACTGTGGCTGTGGATTGGCCTGGAGACTGGGGACTGTGGCCTGGGGACTGTGGCTGGGGACTGTGGCCTGGGGACTGGGGACTGTGGCCTGGGGACTGTGGCCTGGAGACTGTGGCCTGGGGACTGGGGACTGTGTCCTGGGGACTGTGGCCTGGGGACTGGGGACTGTGGCCTGGGGACTGTGGCCTGGGGCCTGGAGACTGTGGCTTGGGGACTGTGGCCTGGGGGCGGGGGACTGTTGTCCGGGGGGGGGGGTTTTGGACTGGGGACTGTATCCTGGGTACTGTGGCCTGGGGACTGTGGCCTGGGGCCTGGAGACTGTGGGCTGGGAACTGTGGCCTTGGGACTGGGGACTGTGGCCTGGGGACTTGGGACTGTGGCCTGGGGACTGTGGCCTGGGGCCTGGAGACTGTGGCCTGGGGACTGTGGCCTGGGGACTCGGGACTGTGGCCTGGGGACTGTGGCCTGGGGACTGTGGCCTGGGGCCTGGAGACTGTGGCCTGGAGACTGTGGCCTGGAGACTGTGGCCTGGGGACTGTGACCTGGGGACTGTGGCCTGGGGATTGTGGCCTGGGGACTGTGGCCTGGGGACTGTGGCCTGGGGACTGTGGCCTGGGGACTTGCCTGGGGACTGTGGCCTGGGGACTGTGACGTGGGGACTGTAGCCTGGGGACTGTGGCATGGGGACTGTGGCCTGGGGACTGTGGCCTGGGGACTGTGGCCTGGAGACTGTTGCCTGGAGACTGTGACCTGGGGACTGTGACCTGGGGACTGTAGCCTGGTGACTGTGGCCTGGGGACTGTGGCCTGGAGGACTGTGGCCTGGGGACTGTAGCCTTGGGACTGTAGCCTGGGGACTGTGGCCTGGAGACTGTGGCCTGGGGTCTGTGACCTGGGGACTGTAGCCTGGGGACTGTGACCTAGGGACTGTAGCCTGGGGACTGTAGCCTGGGGAATGTGGCCTGGGACTGTGACCCTGGGGGACTGTAGGCAGGGGACTGTAGCGTGGGGACTGTGGCCTGTAGACTGTGGCCTGGGAACTGTGACCTTTGGACTGTAGCCTGGGGACTGTGGCCTGGCGACTGTGGCCTGGGGACTGTGACCTGGGGACTGTAACATGGGGACTGTGGCCTGGGGACTGTGGCCTGGGGCCTGGAGACTGTGGCCTGGGGACTGTGGCCTGGGGACTGTGGCCTGGGGACTGTGGCCTGGAGACTGTGGCCTGGGGACTGTGGCCTGGAGACTGTGGCCTGGGGACTGTGGTCTGGGGACTGTAGCCTGGGGACTGTAGCCTGGGGACTGTGGCCTGAAGACTGTGGCCTGGGGACTGTAGCCTGGGGACTGTGGCCTGGGGAAAAAACTGTTGCCTGGGGGACTGATGTGGCCTGGGGCCTGTGGCCTGGGGACTGGACCTGGGGGGGAGACTGTGGCCTGGAGACTGTGGCTGGGGACTGTGGCTGGGGACTCTGTGGCCTGGGGATGTGGCCTCGAGGTACTGAGGCCTGGGGCCTGGAGACTGTGGCCTGGAGACTGTGGCCTGGAGACTGTGGCCTGGGGACTGTGGCCTGGGGAGTGTGGCCTGGGGACTGGGGCCTGGGGACTCGGGCCTGGAGACTGTGGCCTGGGGACTGTGGCCTGGGGACTGTGGCCTGGGGACTGTGGCCTCGGTACTGTGGCCTGGGGCCTGGAGACTGTGGCCTGGAGACTGTGGCCTGGGGACTGTGGCCTGGGGACTATGGCCTGGGGACTGTGGCCTGGGGTCTCTGGCCTGGGGACCGTGGCCAGGGGCTGGAGACTGTGGCCTGGGGACTGTGGCCTGGGGCTGGAGACTGTGGCCTTGAGACTGGTGGCTGGGGGGACATGTGGCCTGGGGACTGGGGACTGTGGCTGGGGACTGTGGCTGGAGACTGTGGCTGTGGGGACTGTGGCCTGGGCGATGTTGCTGGGGACTGGATGGCCTGGGGGGACTGGGGCCTGGAGGACTCTGGCCTGGTGACTGTGGCCTGGGGGGAACTGTGGTCTGGAGGACTGTGGGGGGGGCCTCGGTACTGTCGGCACTGGGGAGGAGGATGTGGCCTTGGAGACTGTGGCCTGGGGACTGTGGCCTGGGGACTATGGCCTGGGGACTGTGGCCTTGGGACTCTGGCCTGGGGACCGTGGCCTGGGGCTGGAGACTGTGGCCTGGGGACTGTGGCCTGGGGCCTGGAGACTGTGGCCTGGAGACTGTGGCCTGGGGACTGGGGACTGTGGCCTGGGGACTGTGGCCTGGGGACTGTGGCCTGGGGCCTGGAGACTGTGGCCTGGAGACTGTGGCCTGGCGACTGGGGACTGTGGCCTGGGGACTGTGGCCTGGGGCCTGGAGACTGTGACCTGGAGACTGTGGCCTGGGGACTGTGACCTGGGGACCGTGGCCTGGGGCCTGGAGACTGTGGCCTGGGGACTGTGGCCTGGGGACTGTGGCCTGGAGACTGTGGCCTGGGGACTATGGACTCTGGCCTAGGGACCGTGGCCTGGGGCCTGGAGACTGTGGCCTGGAGACTGTGGCCTGGGGACTGTGGCCTGGGGCCTGGAGACTGTGGCCTGGAGACAGTGGCCTGGGGATGTGGCCTGGGGACTGTGCTGGGACTGTGGCTGGGGACTGTGGCCTGGAGGGACTGTGGCCCTGGGGACGGTGGCCCTGCAGACTGTGGCTGGGGACTGTGGTCTGGGGGACTGTTAGCATGGGGACTGTAGCCTGGGGACTGTGGCCTTGGAGACTGTGGCCTGGGGACTGTTGACCAGGGGCAAAAAACCCTTTTTTTTTGTAGCCTGGGGACTGTGGCCTGGGGGACTGTTGCCTGGGTAGGGATGTGGGCCTGGGGACTGTGGCCTGGGGACTGTTTGAAACCTGGGGACTGTGGCCTGGGGGACTGTTATGGCCTGGGGACTGTGGCTGGGACTGTAGCCTGGGGGACTGTGGCCTCGGTACTGTGGCCTTGGGCTGAGACTGGCCTGGAGACCTGTGGCTGGAGATGTGGCCTGGGGATTGTGGCCTGGGGACTGTGGCTGGGGATGGGGCCTGGGGACTGGGGCCTGGGAGACAGTGGCCTGGGGACTGTGGCCTTGGGATGTGGGCCTGGGTACTGTGGCTCGGTTACTGTGGCATGGGAGGGCTGGAGACTGTTTGCCTGGAGACTGTGGGCCTGGAGACTGTGGCCTGGGGAACTATGGCTGGGGACTCTGGCCCTGGGGACTCTTGCCTGGGGGGACCGTGGCCTGGGCTGGGAGGACTGTGGCCTGGGGACTGTGGGCCTGGGGGCCTGGAGACGGGTGGCCTGGAGGGACTGTGGCCCTGGGGACTGGCACTTGTGGCTGGAGGACTGTGGTGGAGACTGTGGCCTGGGGTTTGGAGACTGTGGCCTGGAGACTGTGGCCTTGGGACTGTGGCCTTGGGTCTGGAGACTGTGGCTGTGGGACTGTGGCCTGGGGCCTGGAGACTGTGCCTGGGAGACTGTGGCTGGGGACTGTGGCCTGGGGTCTGAGAGTCTGTGGCCTGTGGTCTGTGGCCTAGGTTCTGGAGCCTGTGCCTGGAGGATGTGGCCTGGGACTGTTGGCCTGGGGACGGTGGCCCTGGGGCTGGAGACTGTGGCCTGGAGACTGTGGCCTGGGGACTGTGGCCTGGGGCCTGGAGACTGTGGCCTGGAGACTGTGGCCTGGGGCCTGGAGACTGTGGCCTGGGGCCTGGAGACTGTGGCCTGGAGACTGTGGCCTGGGGACTCTGGCCTGGGGACAGTTGGTCACAAAGATGACGGGGTACTTGTACCTCCTCACATGGAGACTTAGGTCTCAGACACTGGGAAAGGCCCGGCAGTATACGGCGAATCTTTACAAGAATAGAACTTCAACATTATTATATGATAATTTATGTTTAGTTTTACTAGCCTTCCTAGCATTATTGTTAGTTGGTCACTAACAATTGTTAGTTAGTAATTGTTAGTAACCCAGGATAACCCAGAGTGTTAGTAACCCAGGATAACCCAGAGTGTTAGTTAACCAGGATAAACCAGGAGTGTTAGCAACCCAGGTAACCCAGAGTTGTTAGTAACCCAGGATAACCCTCGAGTGTTAGTAACCCAGGATAACCCAGAGTGTTAGCAACCCTGATAACCCGAGTGTTAGTAACCAGGATACCAGAGTGTTAGTAACCAGGAGAACCCAGAGTGTTGTAACCCAGGATAAAGCAGAGTGTTTCGTAACCCAGGGATAACCAGAGTGTGTAACCAGGATAAACCCACGAAGTGTTAGTAACGCAGGAGAACCCAGAGTGTTAGTTTACCAGGATAACCAGAGTGTTAGTAACCCAGGAAGATAACAGTAGTGTTAGTAACCAGGATAACCCAGAGTTGTGTGTTGTATCCCAGGATAACCCAGAGTGTTAGTAACCAGGATAACCCAGAGTGTTAGTTAACCCAGGATAACAGCGGTGTTAGTAAACCAGGATAACCAGTGTTAGTAACCCAGGATAAACCAGAGTGTTAGAACCCAGGATAAACCAGAGTTTAGTAACCCAGGATAACCCAGTGTGTTAGTAACCAGGATTACCCAGAGTGTTAGTAACCAGGATAACCCAGGAGTGTTAGTAACCCAGATACCCGTGTTAGTAACCCAGGATAACCCAGAGTGTTTAGTAACCAGATAACCCAGAGTATTAGAACCCAGGAATAAACCCAGAGTGTTAGTAACCAGGATAAACAGAGTGTTAGTAACCAGATAACCCTGTGTTATTAACCCATGGATAACCAGCGTGTTAGTAACCAGAATAACCAGAAAAGAGTTAGTACCCAGGATAACGCCGCAGAGTGTTAGCAACCCAGGATAACCCGAGTGTTAGTAAACCAGGATAACCCAGAGTGTAGAAACCCAGGATTACCCAGTGTTATTAACTCAGGATATAACCCAGAGTGTTAGTAACCAGGATAACCAGAGTGTTAGTTCACCAGGATAACCCGTGTTATTAACCCAGGATAACCCAGAGTGGTAGTATCCCAGGATAACCCAGACAGAGTGTGTTAGCTAACCAGGATACCCAGAGTGTTAGATACCCAGGATAATCCAGAGTGTTAATAACCCAGGGTAACCAGGTGTTAGTAACCCAGGTAATCCAGAGTGTTAATAACCCAGGAGAAACCCAGAGTGTTTGTAACCAGGATAACCCAGAGTGTTAAGTAACCAGGATAACACAGAGTGTTAGTAACCCCAGATAACCCAGAGTGCAAGTATAAACCAGGGGTAAACCAGAGTGTTATTAACCAGGATAATCCTGAGTGTTAATAACCCATGGAGAACCAGCATGTGTTAGTAAAACAGGTAACCCAGAGTGTAGTAACCGGATAACCAGAGTGTTAGTAACCCTGGATAATCAGAGTGTTAATAACCCAGGATAACCAGAGTGTTTAGAAACCAGGGATAACCCAGGAGTGTTAGTAACCCCAGGATACCCAGAGGTTAGTAACCCAGGATAAACTCAGAGTTTTAGTAACCCGGATCCCAGAGTGCAAGTAACCCAGGATAACCCAGTGTGGTAGTAACCAGGATAATCCTGAGTGTTAATAGACCCAGGATAATCCCAGAGTGTTAGTAACCCAGGAGAACCCAGAGTGTTAGTAACCCAGGATAACCAGAGTGTTTAGTACCATGGATAATCAGAGATGTTAATAACCCAGGATATCCCAGAGTGTTAGTAACCAGGATAAACCAGCCCAGAGTGTTAGAACCCAGGAAAACCAGAGGTTAGGTAACCAGGATAACTCAGAGTGTTAGTAACCCAGGGATTACCAGAGAGCAAGAAACCCAGGATAACCAGAGTATTAGTAACCCAGGATAATCACTGAGTGTTAGTAACCCAGGAATAATCCAGAGGACTAGTAAACCCAGGATAACTCAGAGTGTTAGTTACCCAGGATAACCTGGAGTGTAGTTATGCAGGATAACAGAGTGTAGTAACCCGGGCATAACTCCATAGTGTAGTAACCCAGGATGGATACCTGGGAGTGTTAGTTATGCAGGATAACCCAGAGTGTGAGTAACCCAGGATAACTCATCTGTTAGTAACCCATAATAACCTGGAGGCGTTTAGTAACTCGAATAAACCTGGAGGTTAGTACCAGGATAACCTGGAGTGTTAGTAACTCAGGAATAACCTGATGTTAGGAAACCCAGGATAACCCAGCGTATTAGTAACCCAGGATAACCCAGAGGTGTTAGTAAAACCAGGATAACCCAGAATTTAGTAAACCCAGGATAACTGGGAGTGTTAGCAACCCAGGATAATTGCAGCGTGTTTAGGAACCCAGGATAACCAGAGTGTTTAGTAAACCCCGGTTTACAGAGTGCAAGTACCGGAGTAACCAGAGTGTTGTAACCCCGGGATATCCTGAGTGTTTGTAACCAGGATAATCCAGAGAGTGCTCGTAAACCAGGATAACTCAGAGTGTTAGTTACCCAGGATACCTGGATTGTTGTTAGGCAGGATACCCAGGTGTTAGTAACCAGGATAAACTCACCGTTTTAGTAACCCAGGATGGAATAACCTGGAGTGTCGTTAGCTAGGGATAACCAGAGTGTTAGTAACCGGATAAACTCATATGTTAGGAAACCCAGAATAACTGGAGGTTGTAACCCAGGATAAAACTGGGAGTGTTAGTAAATAGGATAACCCCGGTGTTCGCAACCAGGGATAATGCAGACTGTTTGTAACCAGGATAATCTGGGAGTGTTAGTACCCCAGAATAACCAGTGTGTTAGTAACCCAGGTTAACTAGAGTCTTAGTAAACCCAGGATACCCTGGAGTGATAGTAACCCAGGATAACCTGGGAGTGTCAGTAATCCAGGGATAACCCAGAGTGTTGTTGTTGAGAAAGGGGTCTCCCTAGGTTTAATCAGTGAAAACTTAATTAGAAAGACAACTCATCACTGCACAGCGCCCCTGCAGACGAGGTCTATGAGAAGTGTCGAAGTCATCTCTCAACGGGCTGTAAAAGAGTTATAATTTGTAGATTATAAAAATAACCTAGGGGGTGTTATGTCAGACATATTTTCATCACTGATGGCTGACAAACTTACTTGTGTGGACTCAAAAGTCCACCCCTTACTGCCACTATAGGTTGATTACAAACCCCTTTTGCGACCCCAAAAACTGCGCAGTACCCCATACTACAGAAATTTGTAACCTACCTGCACTTGTAGTGTGAGCTATGGTGTTCTTCACACCTTCGACAGATATCGGTGACTTGATAGAACTGAGTGTCCTTGGATGTCCACGTCTTCCATAGTCTAGGAATCGCACACTGGTACACTATGTTCCACAAGATTTGTCTTTATTGTTCAAAAACTTATCACTAAAGAATCTGATCACACTTTTCTTAAGTGTTTATTGTGTTTTATGAGATACTTTGTTCACACTAATGCACAGTTCATTCTTTGTTGGTTATCCTGGCATCAGTGTCACTCTCAGTAGAGTCAAAAGTAATCTGAAGATGCCACAGCGCCCCACGCCGTTACTCCCCTAGCACAAAAAAAAGCTGACCTAGTACTTTTGCTTCCTTGCCACTTCCTCGATGAAGGAAAGCAGAATGTTTGATTGTTGCTGTCTTAAGCATAGACAACAATGTCCACTATCTTTACTATGGTAATAAAGTGGGAGCAGGATTTACCTTAATTGTCCTGCTAAAGTAAGAGATGTACTGTCTCTTATAAAAATACACTTTGCAACACTGGACTGCAAGGAGCAGCGGTCACTTGGCCACGTCGCATACTCATACGGCATCTGTGATCAGTTACTCACTGTAGCAGTAAACAAGATGCTTGCCCCTTCTGAGAGGGCTGGGCCCCTCAGGGCTGAAAGGGGCTGAAGGGGGCTGATACCCCCCTCCTGGAGAAAATTTCTCCACACTGGGGGGCGGCGGAGGTTCGCTGCAGGTGAACTATTCATCACTTAACATTAATTTAATTTTCTCTCTCGCCACCACTGCTGCTTTTCTTTTCTGAACAGCTTTAGTCTGTGTGGTTTCTGGAGAATCACTAATTTTGTTTTCAACACTGTGTAATTCTAACGGCACTAGTTTATTTTTTGTCCGCTTATTCACTACACCTTTGCTTAAAACACATCTGCCTGATATTCATTTGCATCAGGATATATGGTCACAATTTTTCCAAGTGGCCATTGGGACCCGGACCATCTTGTCAATAATCACTATGTCACCAGGTTTTAAAGGGGACTTACGATTTTCAGGACACCAGCTCCATAGAAGTGTTTCTCTCAATGAGGTGAGATGGTCTTCTCGCCAAATTTTTTTCCAACGTTCAATCACTTTATTAAGGTGTTTGAATTTACGTCTTGAGTTGCTCAGGTTCGAAATAAGTAGGATCCTTATGATTTTTATCATTCATGGAGAAAAAGGTTCGAGCCTTCTGCCATGGAGTAAATGAGTGGGGCTTAACACTTCTAAATTTCCAGATCTCGGTAACATAAGTTTTGAGGTCTGTTGTTGACTCTATCTATTTTCTTTTCAGTCACAACTGTACGGAATTCTTCTAAGTCGATTTTCTGCGATGAAGAGTTTTCCTTAAACAACTTTTACAATGCCGATCATTCTTTCATAAAATCCCCCCGTGCCATGGAGATTTAAAGGGGGAATGTATCTCCAACGACCCAAATGCGTTGATTCGCATCTGTTGTACTTTGGTTGATCAAAGATTTTTGCTTATATAAGCAGCACCAGCAACAAAGTTCGTTGCATTATCTGAAATTATCAGTCTGGGACATCCCCTCGGCTGCAAACCTTCTGAATAATTTGATAAAGGTTTCAGCAGACATGTCAGTGGCTACTTCTAGATGTACTGCTCTAGTTGTAGCACAAGTGAACACACAGATGTACACCTTGATGGGAACTTTGTCAACTGTTTTGGTTAAAATTATTGGTCCAGTGTAATCTACACCTGTTACCTCAAATGGAGTGAAAAGACAAATTCTTTCAGAGGGATATGGAGGTGGACCTGGATACTGACATACTCGCATATCATAGTGACGACAAGTAATACAGTCCCTTATTTGTTTTTCACACTTTGTCGACCTTGAGGTATCCAGTAGGATTGCGTTATATGACAAAAGTGTGTCAGCTACCCCACCTGAACCGTTACTTGGGGCATTTGCACAAACAGTTTTGTTAGCCAATGATTTTTGGGGATCAATATTTGGGTGTATGGCTTCTTTTTGGTAGTGAAAATTTTGGATTTTCCCACCCCTACAATCTTTTTTTGAGTGAGAAAAAAAAAGGGAAAAAAAAAAAGGGGGGGTTTTTGGCAGAAAATTTTAAAGAAAATCATTTTTAACCCCGTTTTTTTTGGGGAAAAATTTAAAATCGGGGTTTTTCCAAGAAATTTTTAAAAAAAACCCGTAAAAAAGAATTCCGGGTATTAAAATCCCCAATATTTTGGGTTCAGTATTTAACAATTTTTTTCCTTTTGTTAAAAAAAAGACTGTTTCTTTGGAAAAATTGGTTTTTCTAATTTTTTTCTTGGAGCCAGTTCGGCCGTGGAAGGCCCAATTTTATTATCCACAAAATTTCTTAAGGGGACACCTGTGACAACATGTCAGCTGATTTCTTGGGTAGAGGGATGAAGAAAAAGATATCTTTTTGCATCCCTTTTTTTTTTGCTACCGTTCGTACATAGACCACTTTCTCTATTATTTCTTAACACTAGAAGCTTCATTACACCCAGATCACGGCTTTTTCAATATGAGATGATCAAGTACTTGTTGAATAACAGCTAAATTTTTTACCTAATTGAGGCTGTCAGTTCCAAATTTTGGGTCGTTCTGACCTCAAGGGGGGCTACCTTGGGGCCCTTTTAAATAATTAGTTTTACTTCCCTTTAGCATTTTCATAAGAAAAAGAACAAAGAAGGAGGAACCTGCAGGAGGCCCGCTGGCCCATACTAGGCAGGGGCCTTTACAAATTCATCCCCCTAACAAAAAATTTAAACCCCAAACCCCAATTTTCAATGCTACCCCAAAAAATA
>NC_069455.1:1931492-1991710 GCF_026875155.1 Cherax quadricarinatus | reverse complement strand
AGAGTGAAGGCACTGTACTTCCATCTCCAGGACTTCAAGTCCGGCCGCGGTTGACCTGAATCCCTTCATAAATGTTACTTTGCTCACACTCCATACAGCACGTCAAGAATAAAAACAATTTGTCTCCATTCATATCTTCTATCAAACACGCTCACGCATGCCTGCTGGAAGTCAAGCCCCTCGAAAACAAAAACCTCCCTTTACCCCCCTCCCCTCCAACCCTTCCTAGGCCGACCCTACCCCGCCTCCTTCCACTACAGACTGTACCTCTTGAAGTCATTATGTTCGCTCCTTTCTATCTACATGTCCGGAACACCTCAAACAACCCTTCCTCAGCCCTCTGGACAACAGTTTTGGTAATCCGCACCTCCTCCTAACTTCCAACTACGAATTCTCTGCATTATATTCACACCACACATTGCCTCAGACATGACATCTCCATGCCTCCAGCCTTCTCTCGCTTGCATCATCTTCACCATGCTCACACCCTGTAAGTGCGTTGCGTAAAACTATACTATCATACATTCCCTCTTTGCCTCCAAAGGACAAAGTTCTTTGTCTCCCTGACTCATAAGAGCACCACTCACTCTTTTTCACTCTCAATTCTATGATTCACCTCAGCCCATTTCATAGACCCATCCGCTGAACGTCCACTCCCAAATTTCTGACTGAATACGTTCACCTCCGCCCTGACTCTCTCCCTCCAATCTGATATTCAATTCTTTCATCACTAATCTTTGTGTTATCCTCATAACCTTACTCTTTCTGTATTCACTTTAATTATCTTCTTTTGCACACCCTACCAAATTCATCCACCAATCTCTGCAAACCTTCTCTTCAGAATCTCCCAAGAGCACAGTTGGGGGTGTAATCAGAAAAGAGTAGCTGTGACAAACTCCACTTTGTGTGTGATTCTTTACTCTTTTAACTCCACGCCTTAGCCAATGACCTGCATTTACTTATCTTACAACCCCATCTCATAAATATATTAAAAACCACGGTGACATCACACATCCTTTGTCTCAAGGCCTACTTTTTACTGGGAAAAAATTTCCCTCTTTCCTTACTACACTATCTTGAGCCTCCACTATCCGTAAAAACTCTGCACTGCTTTCAGTAACCTACCTCTACACCATACCACTTGCAACATCTGCCACATTGCCCTATCCTCCCTGTCATACGCCTTTTCCAAATCCATAAATGCCACAAAGACTTTTAGCCTTCATCTAAAATACTGTTCCACTTATCTGTTTTCACTGTAAACACCTGGTCCACACACCCCCTACCCTTTCTAAGCCCTCCTTGTTCATCTGCTATCCTATCATCCGTCTTACTCTTAATTCTTTCAATTATACTCTACCATACACTTTACAGGTTACTATCAACAGACTTATCCCCATATAATTAGTTTGCACTCTCTTTTTATCCCTTGCCTTTCATACAGGAACTATGCATGCTCTCTTGCCAATCCCTAGGTACCTTACCATTTCCTTACATTGTTAAATAATTGCACTACAATCCAAACTATATCCCCACCTGCTTTTAACATTTCTATCTTTATCCACAATCCCGGCTGGCCTTACCCCCTTTCATTTTTCATACTGCCTCACGAAATTCCCCCACACTCAACAACTGGGCTATTCCTCATCCTTACAGATAGTATTCCTCCTTGCCCTAATAACGAAATCACAGCTTCCCTATCTTCATCAACATTTAAACAATTCGCTCATAATATTCCTTCCATTCTTCCAATACCTCTAACTCTCCCATTTAATAACTCATCTCTCTCTATATTTAACTGACAAATCCATTTGTTCTCTGGCTTTCTTAACTTGTTAATCTCACTCCAAAACTTTTTTCTTATTTTCAACAAAAATTTGTGATAACATCTCACCCACTCTTCATTTGCTTCTTTTTACATTGCTTCACACCTCTTAACTTTCTCTCTTTTTCTCCCATATACTTTCCCTCCTTGCATCACTTCTACTTTTGTAAAAACTTCGTTCATATGCTATATTTTTCTCCCTTACTACTCTCTTTCATCATCATTCACCAATCGATCCTCTTCCCTCCTGCAACCACTTTCTGGAACCACATACTTCTGCTGAACACTCTCTAACACTACATTTTAAACCTAACCCCATACTCTTCGACCCCATTATATCCCATCTATCCTCCAATAGCTGTTTATATCTTAACCTAACTGCCCCATCTTTTAGTTTATAAAACCTTAACTCTCTCTTCCCTGATGCTTCTATTCTCCTTGTATCCCCTTCTACCTTTTACTTCAGTGTAGCTACAACTAGAAGTGATCAGTATATCCTGTGGCCCCTCTATTAAACATGTACATCTGAGAGTCTACTCAACAGTCTTTATTACATACATAATCCCAACTAACTACTGTCATTTCGCCCTTCTTCATATAGTGTATACTTATTTATCCGCTTTTCTTAAAATATGGTCCCTTTACACTATATAAACTATACCCCTTTCTATACAAAGTTCAATCAAAGGGCCCCATTATCATTTACACCTGGCACCACAAACTTAACCTACCCACCCTCTCTAAAAGTTTCTCCTACTTTAGCATTCAAGTCCCCTACCACAAATTACTCTCTCACTTGTTCAAAGGCTCATATACATTCACTTAAACATCTCCCAAAAATCTCTCTCTCTTCCTCTGCATTATCTCTTCTCCAGGTGCATACACGCTTATTATTGACCCAACTTCTCGCATCTATATTTAACTTTTAATCACATAATTCTTGGATTTACACATTCATATTCTCTTTTTCCTTCAAACTGATATTTAACATTACTGCTACCCCTTCCTTTGCTCTAAAACTCTCTCAGATACTCCAGATTTAATCCCATTTATTTCCCCCACTGAAACTCTACTACCCCCTTCAGCTTTGTTTCGTTAGGTCCCAGGACATCAACTTCTTTTATTCATAACATCAGCAATTCATCTGTTTCTTGTCATCCGCCACTACATCACGACATTTAAGCAACCCCAGTTTTAGAAAGGTTTTTTTCCTTATCTTTTTTAGTATATGGGATACGGAGAAGGGGTTACTAGCCCAATTAGCTCCGGGCATTTTAGTTACGCCTCATACGGACACGCATGGTTACGAGAAAGATTCTTTTCCACCTCTGTGCTGAGGTTATGACTTGAGGTAGTTGTCGGGAAGTCGCCTCTCTTATAACATAGGTGTGACATTTTATGGGAGAAGTCATGGTCAACTGTGTCAAAAGTTACGTAAGTCAATGAGGTCCCAGTGGAATCTTTTTTCTCTATTGCAGTTGTATATATGTTCTAGCTGTGTATAATACGCATCATTTAAGTATTATTATTAGGCCTGAATCCAAAATAGTAGGGGTTGAGTTTTGTTTTGGGAGTTGAGGGTAGGAGTACCTACATGTTTAGTGCTTCCTCATGGTTATAGCAATAATAATAATAATAGTAATTTATTTATTTATTTATTTATTTATTTTATTGCCTTTGCAATAGTGCATTGAGATTTTGTATTTACAATTGTGGGTGCAATGCAAGAGAGCCTTTATTATGCCTAGGCATTATGGCTGACTTAACATAATGGGCTTACAGGGACTACTTAACACTTAGGATTGTATCATAGTTATACAGTAGGATAGTAATTATTTCATAGTTGTACAGTAGATTATTATTTATAAGTGCTCTTTTTGTATAAGAACAAAATATTATATTCAATATTCTAAAAATGCTTTTTGTGAAAACAATGATTTCAAGTATATTCCTGTCAACAATGATATATGGTTCAAGCGTTATTGTTGAAGTTTATGTGTGGGAGTTAACATAAGTGAGTATATGTTTTGTACTGAATAATTTATTCTAGGGTGATTAAGTGGCTTTTGAGGATAGAGTTCTTAAATTGATTTCAGACGGGGTACTTAATATCTTCGGTAATGGAATTCCACATTTTGGGGCCCTTACTGTGCATAGGTTTTTAACAGTGTGTATATGGACTCGAGGTACATCAAAATGAGTTCTGTGTCGTGTGTTAAGGTCATGTGTCTGTTAAGGTTGGTGAGGAGAAGTTTGAGTGAGGGTTTATAATTTGCGTGTATTGTTCTGTGTATGTAGTAGGCAAATGAATAAGTATGGATGGTTCTTAATGGTGAGCAGGATTCAGTCCTTTGAAAATTGGTGAAGTTATGCTGCAGGAGTGGGATTTTTTATCTTTTTACTGCTGACTTTTGCTGGGTTATTAGAGGTCTTAGGTGATTGGATGTTGTTGATCCCCATGCACAAATTCCATATGTAGGATAAGGGTATATGAGTGAATGGTACAGTGCCAGGAGAGCTGATTTTGGAGCGTAGTACCTTATCTTTGATAGTATGCCTACAATCTTGGAGATTTTCTTTGTGATTTGTTGTATATGTATCTGGAACTTTAGGTTACTGTCAAGGTAGATACCTAGGAATTTTCCCTCTGTAAGTCTTGTGACTGATGGATCATTTGCAGCTTTGTTTCCAAACTGAATGAAATAGGTTTTATCAGCATTCAGGGTAAGTTTATTAGCCATCATCCAGGCAGATATTTTCTGCAATTCAGCATTGACTGTGTTTGCTAGTATGACATATGTTGTGTCATCTTCAAATAATATGGGTTTGAGTAGCTATGATGCATTCGGTAGATCATTGATATAGATGAGAAAGAGGAGTGGCCCAAGGACACTTCCTTGTGGGACTCCTACTGTGACTGGTTGGGTGGAAGAGTTTGCACCATTTGCATACACATATTGAGTCTGTTACTAAGGTATGATTTTAGGTAGTTCATGGAGTGGCCTCTGATACCATAGTGCGTTAGTTTGGAGTACAGCAGTTCATGGTCGACTGTATCGAAAGCTTTACGTAAATCAATGAAAGTGCCCAGCGGGACTTCTTTCTTTTCGAGTGTGGTATGTATTAGTTCTAGCATATGTATGATAGCATCATTTGTGCTTTTATTATTCCTGAATCCAAACTGATAAGGGTTTAATATGTTGTGTGAGACGAGGTAGGAATACATCCGTCTATGAATTAATTTTTCAAAGATTTTAGAGAGCAGTGGTAAGTTAGATATTGGTCTATAGTTATTCAAGTCAGCTTGGTCACCTCCTTTGTGGATCGGAGTGACCCTCTCTATTTTGAGGATTGTTGGGAAGGTAGATGATTCAATGGATTTGTTAAAGAGTGTTGCAATAATTGGTGACAATACTTGAGAAGTTTTTTTGTACATAAAAGCAGGCAAGTTGTTTATGTCTCCTGCCTTGTTTTTAAGGGTGTTTATGATGAGCATAACTTCTAAAGGGTTGGTTGGAGCTAGGAATAGTGTATTTGGGTAGGTACCTATGAGGTAGCCTGATGGACACGTGTGTTGTGCTTGGTATTTTGTTCGCTAGATTTTTTCCTATGGTGGAGAAGAAAACATTAAGTGTGGTTGGTGTGAGTAGGGGTTCATCTGATTTTGTTAGTTTAATTGTTTTGTTTTTGGATAACTTTTTTATTTCTTCTATTGTCCATGGGGAAGTGGAAAAGAATCTTTCCTCCGTAAGCCATGCGTGTCGTATGAGGCGACTAAAATGCCGGGAGCAATGGGCTAGTAACCCCTTCTCCTGTATACAATTACTAAAAAAGAGAAGAAGAAAAACTTTATAAAACTGGGTTGCTTAAATGTGCGTGGATGTAGTGCGGATGACAAGAAACAGATGATTGCTGATGTTATGAATGAAAAGAAGTTGGATGTCCTGGCCCTAAGCGAAACAAAGCTGAAGGGGGTAGGAGAGTTTCAGTGGGGGGAAATAAATGGGATTAAATCTGGAGTATCTGAGAGAGTTAGAGCAAAGGAAGGGGTAGCAGTAATGTTAAATGATCAGTTATGGAAGGAGAAAAGAGAATATGAATGTGTAAATTCAAGAATTATGTGGATTAAAGTAAAGGTTGGATGCAAGAAGTGGGTCATAATAAGCGTGTATGCACCTGGAGAAGAGAGGAATGCAGAGGAGAGAGAGAGATTTTGGGAGATGTTAAGTGAATGTATAGGAGCCTTTGAACCAAGTGAGAGAGTAATTGTGGTAGGGGACTTGAATGCTAAAGTAGGAGAAACTTTTAGAGAGGGTGTGGTAGGTAAGTTTGGGGTGCCAGGTGTAAATGATAATGGGAGCCCTTTGATTGAACTTTGTATAGAAAGGGGTTTAGTTATAGGTAATACATATTTTAAGAAAAAGAGGATAAATAAGTATACACGATATGATGTAGGGCGAAATGACAGTAGTTTGTTGGATTATGTATTGGTAGATAAAAGACTGTTGAGTAGACTTCAGGATGTACATGTTTATAGAGGGGCCACAGATATATCAGATCACTTTCTAGTTGTAGCTACACTGAGAGTAAAAGGTAGATGGGATACAAGGAGAATAGAAGCATCAGGGAAGAGAGAGGTGAAGGTTTATAAACTAAAAGAGGAGGCAGTTAGGGTAAGATATAAACAGCTATTGGAGGATAGATGGGATATAATGGGGTCGAAGAGGTATGGGGTAGGTTTAAAAATGTAGTGTTAGAGTGTTCAGCAGAAGTTTGTGGTTACAGGAAAGTGGGTGCAGGAGGGAAGAGGAGCGATTGGTGGAATGATGATGTAAAGAGAGTAGTAAGGGAGAAAAAGTTAGCATATGAGAAGTTTTTACAAAGTAGAAGTGATGCAAGGAGGGAAGAGTATATGGAGAAAAAGAGAGAAGTTAAGAGAGTGGTGAAGCAATGTAAAAAGAGAGCAAATGAGAGAGTGGGTGAGATGTTATCAACAAATTTTGTTGAAAATAAGAAAAAGTTTTGGAGTGAGATTAACAAGTTAAGAAAGCCTAGAGAACAAATGGATTTGTCAGTTAAAAATAGGAGAGGAGAGTTATTAAATGGAGAGTTAGAGGTATTGGGAAGATGGAAGGAATATTTTGAGGAATTGTTAAATGTTGATGAAGATAGGGAAGCTGTGATTTCGTGTATAGGGCAAGGAGGAATAACATCTTGTAGGAGTGAGGAAGAGCCAGTTGTGAGTGTGGGGGAAGTTCGTGAGGCAGTAGGTAAAATGAAAGGGGGTAAGGCAGCCGGGATTGATGGGATAAAGATAGAAATGTTAAAAGCAGGTGGGGATATAGTTTTGGAGTGGTTGGTGCAATTATTTAATAAATGTATGGAAGAGGGTAAGGTACCTAGGGATTGGCAGAGAGCATGCATAGTTCCTTTGTATAAAGGCAAAGGGGATAAAAGAGAGTGCAAAAATTATAGGGGATAAGTCTGTTGAGTGTACCTGGTAAAGTGTATGGTAGAGTTATAATTGAAAGAATTAAGAGTAAGACGGAGGATAGGATAGCAGATGAACAAGGAGGCTTTAGGAAAGGTAGGGGGTGTGTGGACCAGGTGTTTACAGTGAAACATATAAGTGAACAGTATTTAGATAAGGCTAAAGAGGTCTTTGTGGCATTTATGGATTTGGAAAAGGCGTATGACAGGGTGGATAGGGGGGCAATGTGGCAGATGTTGCAAGTGTATGGTGTAGGAGGTAGGTTACTGAAAGCAGTGAAGAGTTTTTACGAGGATAGTGAGGCTCAAGTTAGAGTATGTAGGAAAGAGGGAAATTTTTTCCCAGTAAAAGTAGGCCTTAGACAAGGATGTGTGATGTCACCGTGGTTGTTTAATATTTATAGATGGGGTTGTAAGAGAAGTAAATGCGAGGGTCTTGGCAAGAGGCGTGGAGTTAAAAGATAAAGAATCACACACAAAGTGGGAGTTGTCACAGCTACTCTTTGCTGATGACACTGTGCTCTTGGGAGATTCTGAAGAGAAGTTGCAGAGATTGGTGGATGAATTTGGTAGGGTGTGCAAAAGAAGAAAATTAAAGGTGAATACAGGAAAGAGTAAGGTTATGAGGATAACAAAAAGATTAGGTGATGAAAGATTGAATATCAGATTGGAGGGAGAGAGTATGGAGGAGGTGAACGTATTCAGATATTTGGGAGTGGACGTGTCAGCGGATGGGTCTA
Organism: Cherax quadricarinatus; assembly: GCF_026875155.1. Classification (NCBI taxonomy): domain Eukaryota; kingdom Metazoa; phylum Arthropoda; class Malacostraca; order Decapoda; family Parastacidae; genus Cherax; species Cherax quadricarinatus. Next base: position 1,983,655 of record NC_069455.1, on the reverse strand, counting down.
TGAAAGATGAGGTGAATCATAGAATTGATGAGGGAAAAAGAGTGAGTGGTGCACTTAGGAGTCTGTGGAGACAAAGAACTTTGTCCTTGGAGGCAAAGAGGGGAATGTATGAGAGTATAGTTTTACCAACGCTCTTATATGGGTGTGAAGCATGGGTGATGAATGTTGCAGCGAGGAGAAGGCTGGAGGCAGTGGAGATGTCATGTCTGAGGGCAATGTGTGGTGTGAATATAATGCAGAGAATTCGTAGTTTGGAAGTTAGGAGGAGGTGCGGGATTACCAAAACTGTTGTCCAGAGGGCTGAGGAAGGGTTGTTGAGGTGGTTCGGACATGTAGAGAGAATGGAGCGAAACAGAATGACTTCAAGAGTGTATCAGTCTGTAGTGGAAGGAAGGCGGGGTAGGGGTCGGCCTAGGAAGGGTTGGAGGGAGGGGGTAAAGGAGGTTTTGTGTGCGAGGGGCTTGGACTTCCAGCAGGCATGCGTGAGCGTGTTTGATAGGAGTGAATGGAGACAAATGGTTTTTAATACTTGACGTGCTGTTGGAGTGTGAGCAAAGTAACATTTATGAAGGGATTCAGGGAAACCGGCAGGCCGGACTTGAGTCCTGGAGATGGGAAGTACAGTGCCTGCACTCTGAAGGAGGGGTGTTAATGTTGCAGTTTAAAAACTGTAGTGTAAAGCACCCTTCTGGCAAGACAGTGATGGAGTGAATGATGGTGAAAGTTTTTCTTTTTCGGGCCACCCTGCCTTGGTGGGAATCGGCTGGTGTGATAATAAAAAAAAATAAATAATTTTTAGTACCAAGAATTTCAGATAGAGTTTTCCAGGTTTTTTTCATATCACCTTTGATGTTATGTAATCTATTTTCATAATACAATTTTTTAGATCTTCTTATCAGGCTGGTAAGAGCTGACAAGTAATGTTTAGACTGTTCTCTAGTTATTTGACCCATTCTACACTGTTTTTCATATTTGTGCTTTGTGTTAATGGATTTGAGGAAGCTTGGTGTTAGCCAGGGATTATTCACTCTTTAACAAATCCAATATTCAGTCTCTTTGCTGTGATCTGTTTAGTTTTTTGGGGGCAATGTTTGTTATAGAGGCTTTGAGCGTTTTTTAGAAAATTATTTATACATTCATTCATATCTGTATATGTGTCGAGCTCATTTTGCCAATCGACGTTATTTATAGCTGCTATAAAGTTGTTAACTGCTGTCTCGTTATGTAGTCTGAAGGTTACTTTAGTAATGTCTTGTGGCAGTTTGCCCAGATTAGTTATGAGAAAGGTTGGGTAGTGGTCTGTAGTGTTGTCTGTGATTATGCCTGATTTTAACCCTTTCAGGGTCTGTGCCCTAGATCTATGGCTTTATGTTCAGGGGCCAAACCGTAGTTCTACGCCTTGAGCTCAGCTCACTCTGATAAGCTGTGAGTGGTAAATTTGGGCCTAGATATGAGAGAATACATCTATGTGGTATGTGTGCACCACATAAAACAAATCCTGCAGCACACAGTGTATAATGAGAAAAAAAACTGAGACTGTGATTTTCGATTAAAACAGCGACTTTGCAGTGTTTTTTCGTATGTTTTTTATAGTTGTATTTGCGATTTCTTGGTCTCATTTGATAGAATGGAAGACATATTACAGAAATAGAGATTATTTTGATTGGTTTTAGCACTGGAAATGGCTCGAAACTGAGCTCAAAGTAGCGGTAATGTTAAATTTTTGCAGATATTCAAGAGTAAACAAACAACCTCTAATATACATTCACAAATGTTGTGGTGATATTTATACAATTATTACAATATTGTATAACAGTAAATCTTCTATTTTTTGGTTTGAATAAAAATTCATTATGTGAATAAAAAATCAAAATGGAATTCATTTGTAAAGCCTCAAAACATAACTAATGAAAAGAAGAAATGCTAGTTTAGTGCCAGGAATACCTACATTGTTTTTTCTGGACCCTATTTTGAAATTGGAATATTTTGAACTTTGTGTTAAATTGGCCAAATTACCAATTTCTGATCACTTTATTTTGTAATTGAAACAGTTGACTTGGTGATGTTCTTGTGCTCAGTCAATAGAATAGAAATAATGCTAGTGAAATAGCTAAGAATTTGGTCGACTGGACTAATGTAATTGGCCTAAAATGGGAGTCAAAGTCGGCAAAATCGCCGATTCGTAAATATCGCTGGCACATAAAAATTCGCGAGATCATAATTTCGTCAATTTTCCATCAAATTTCGTACTTTTTGTTTTATTACCTTCAGAAAAAGATTCTCTACCATTTCATAAGAAAAAATAACAAAACTTATTTTTGAAAATTCTTGGACCCTGGTGCGCACTTAGAAATTTGGCCTCTGAACCCTGAAAGGGTTAAAGGGGATATGGTGTTTGTCGAGATGGGGTCTATTAAGGAGATACTTGTCTCAGTGATTCTTGTAGGTTTAGATATTGCTGGTAGCAACAGGCAGTTGCTCATTGTGTTTGTGAATTTGGTTACTTGTGGGTCCTGGTCGTGTAGTATGTTTATGTTGAAATCTCCTGTTAGTAGTAAGTGGTCTTAATTCATGTGTGCATCAGTAATCATGTTTCCTAGTTTTTCACTAAAGTGGTAAATGTTTGACTGTGATACTCTGTAGATGTTTATAACTGTAAGGGGTTTTTGCAGGTCTTTTGATTTAAATTTGGCTATGATATATTCTCCATGTTCGTCCCTTATGCAAGATTCATTGATGCATTCAAGTTGATTTGAGTAGTACAGTATATAGCTGTTCCTACATCTTGCTGGTCTGTTCTACAGTTGTGTGGCCATGTAGCCAGGAATGGTATAGACATCTGTAATATCAGGCTTAAGCCAGGTTTCTGTGTGTGTGATGATTGATATATTGGAATGAAGGGAATTGAGCAATGCAGTGAGATCGTCATAATGTTTGCTCAAGGATCTGACATTATAGTTAAAGATGGTTATGTTATTGTTTGCACTAAGTAATGTCTTTGCTTGGTCTGCTGTATAATAATTACAGTTGCTGTGTTGTGAAATGGGTTACCAGCTAAGATTGATTAAATATAGAGAATACTTAGCTGATAAAAGACAGCAAATCGTCCACACAGCCACCCCTGCAGACGAGGTCTTGAATTGTTGTAACATCCACTTCACAACGGGCTGTAAATGAATATTTTGTAAGATTATAAATTACCCCTAGGGGGTGTTATGTCACTGGTTGCTGACAAACTTAGGTGTGTGGACTCAAAAGTCTGCCTATCACAGGGGTTTATGATAAGTGACTGACTCATAACTTCGACTCAACTGCGCAGTCAATAGTAGTACATCATGAGTTAGAACACTTACTTGGGTATATGTATCTGACCCGTAGTTATGCCCAGATATCCATTGAGTTGATTGAAGAATAGTTTTCTTTGAAGAATGTCGCACCACACTCTGTTGGATTGCATCACTTGTTGTTACACTGTTAAGATAAGATAAGATTTCGTTCGGATTTTTAACCCCGGAGGGTTAGCCACCCAGGATAACCCAAGAAAGTCAGTGCGTCATCGAGGACTGTCTAACTTATTTCCATTGGGGTCCTTAATCTTGTCCCCCAGGATGCGACCCACACCAGTCGACTAACACCCAGGTACCTATTTGCTGCTAGGTGAACAGGACAACAGGTGTAAGGAAACTTGTCGAAATGTTTCCACCCGCCGGGAATCGAACCCGGGCCCTCCGTGTGTGAAGCGGGAGCTTTAGCCACCAGGCCACCGGGCCATCTGTTTACTAGAGAAGCTGAACACTCTTCTCTGTAAGTGTTTATTGTGCTTTTGAGACACTTTGTACACACTAACACACGGATCAGTGTTCTGTGTTGGTTATTCCGGCGTCAGTGTGACTCCCAGTAGGGTCAAAAGTAATCTGCCTCACAGCGCCCTACACCGTCACTGCCCCTAGCACATAAAGGAAAAGCTGACCTAGTACTTTTGCTTCCTTGCCACTTCCTCCATGAAGCAAAGCAGAATGCTTGATTCTTGCTGTCTTAAGCATAGACAACAATGTACACTATCTTTACCATGGTAATAAAGTGGGAGCAGGATTTTCCTTAATTGTCCTGCTAAGGTAAGAGATGGACTGTCTTTTATTAAACTACACTTTGCAACACTAGACTTTGTAAGGAGAGTCGGTCGCTTGACCACGTCGCATACTTGTACTGCATCTGGGATCAATTACTTGTTGAATCAGTAAACAAGATGCTTGCCCCTTCTGAAAGGGCTTGGCCCCTCAGGGCTGAAAGGGGCTGAATGGGGCTAATACCCCCTTCCTGGAGAAAATTTCTCCACACTGGGGGGCGGCAGAGGTTCGCTGCAGGTGAACTATTCATCACTTAACATTAATTTGATTTCCTCACTCGTCACCACTGCTGCTTGCCTTTTCTGAACAGCTTTAGTCTGTGTGGTTTCTGGAGAATAACTATTTTTGTTTTCAACACTGTGTAATTCTAACGGCACCAGTTTATTTATTGTCCGCTTGTTCACTACACCTTTGCTTAAAACTTCATCTGTCCTGATGATTCCATTTGCATCAGGATATATGGTCACAATTTTTCCAAGAGGCCATTGGGACCTTGGACCATCATTGTCAATAATCACTATGTCACCAGGTCTTAAGTTAGGACTTAGGATTTTCAGGAACACCAGCTCCATAGAGGTGTTCTCTCAATGAGGTGAGATAGTCTTCTCGCCAAATTTTCTTCCAACGTTCAATCACTTTATTAAGGTGTTTGAATTTACGTCTGAGTTGCTCAGGTTCGAAATAAGTAGGATCCTCTATGATTTCTTTATCATTCATGGGAGGAACAGGTTTGAGCCTTCTGCCATGGAGTAACTGAGATGGACTTAACACTTCAAAATTGTCCAGATCATCGGTAACATAAGTTAGAGGTCTGTTGTTGACTCTATTTTCTATTTCAGTCACAACTGTACGGAATTCTTCTAAGTCTATTCTCTGATGATGAAGAGTCTTCCTTAAACAACGTTTTAAAATGGCGATCATTCTTTCATAAAATCCGCCGTGCCATGGAGATTTAGGAGAAATGTGTATACAACATGTAGTAGAGTGGTTTCAGAATCTTTTCTGACTCCATGGTGTGGGAGATAATGAGCTTCTGTCTTCAACTTATCTTCAGCTACTTCCTCAATGAATTTATTGCCCAACTGTTCTTGTATGATATTATCATAGACAGTCAGTAGCTCTGGATTCTTCCTGAGCTCATGTATTTGTGCTTTCATTTGTCCGAAAGCCATGTGATAATTGCTAGGCAGAAGTAGTGGATTTAATTTCCATGGTAACCTAACCCAATACTGTCCATCCTTATATTTGACAGCGTCCAAATATTGATTATAAGTCTGAGACTCTTGTGGGCTTGATTTATTTACGTCAATACCTTATTTTTTTTTATTAACACACTGGCCGATTCCCACCAAGGCAGGGTGGCCCGAAAAAGAAAAACTTTCACCATCATTCACTCCATCATTGTCTTGCCAGAAGGGTGCTTTACACTACAGTTTTTAAACTGCAACATTAACACCCCTCCTTCAGAGTGCAGGCACTGTACTTCCCATCTCCAGGACTCAAGTCCGGCCTGCCGGTTTCCCTGAATCCCTTTATAAATGTTACTTTGCTCACACCCCAACAGCACGTCAAGTATTAAAAACCATTTGTCTCCATTCACTCCTATCAAACACGCTCACGCATGCCTGCTGGAAGTCCAAGCCCCTCGCACACAAAATCTCCTTTACCCCCTCCCTCCAACCTTTCCTAGGCCGACCCCTACCCCGCCTTCCTTCCACTACAGACTGATACACTCTTGAAGTCATTCTGTTTCACTCCATTCTCTCTACATGTCTGAACCACCTCAACAACCCTTCCTCAGCCCTCTGGACAACAGTTTTGGTAATCCCGCACCTCCTCCTAACTTCCAAACTACGAATTCTCTGCATTATATTCACACCACACATTGCCCTCAGACATGACATCTCCACTGCCTCCAGCCTTCTCCTCGCTGCAACATTCATCACCCATGCTTCACACCCATATAAGAGCGTTGGTAAAACTATACTCTCATACATTCCCCTCTTTGCCTCCAAGGACAAAGTTCTTTGTCTCCACAGACTCCTAAGTGCACCGCTCACCCTTTTCCCCTCATCTATTCTATGATTCACCTCATCTTTCATAGACCCATCCGCTGACACGTCCACTCCCAAATATCTGAATACATTCACCTCCTCCATACTCTCTCCCTCCAATCTGATATCCAATCTTTCATCACCTAATCTTTTTGTTATCCTCATAACCTTACTCTTTCCTGTATTCACTTCTAATTTTCTTCTTTTGCATCTATCGCATCTAAATCCCACATCTTATCAACTGGTTCATTCATTTCTTCCAGTAATGATAATTTTTGCTGTGGTACATGATCAGTGGTTATTCTTGTAACTAGTACATTTTCCACTGAATCAATTTGGATGGGATGAGAACTTGCTTCTAGAAATGAGTCAAGCATGGGATGAAATATCCAGGGAGTTTAAGCAACTTCATCAAATTAAATTCCACAGACAAATAGGTCAAGAGGGAAACAATTACACATGTGTTCTGCGATGCATCAACCTGAGGTTATGGCACTGTAGCTTACATGAGTAATGCTGAAGGAAGTACACTAATTACTTCAAAGGCCAGGGTAGCACCCTTGAAGTTCAGAACAGTACCACAATTGGAACTGACAGCACTCTATGTAGGTACAAAATTAGCTGTCTATCTCAACAAAGTACTTGATCATCTTACTCTTGAAAAAACCGTGATCTGGAGTGATAATGAAACAGTTCTCCAGTGGTTAAGAAATAATAAGAGTAAGTTGGTCTATGTACAGAATAGAGTAGCAGAAATAGAAGAGATGCAGAGAGATTATCTCTTTCTCCACATCTCTACCCAAGAGAATCCAGCTGACATGTTGTCACGTGGTGTCCCACTCAAGAAATTTGTGGATAATAAATTATGGCTCCACGGACCGAACTGGCTCTCTAATGAAATTAACTGGCCTCAGCAAAAAGTTCACATTATGCCAGAAGAAACAGTTTGCTAGAACACAGCAGAAATAAGTTGTATAAATACTACAGACACAACAGAAAGAGTCATTGATGGATCTAAATACTCATCTTTGGGTAAACTCTTAAGAGTTACAGCTCTTGTCTGTAAATTCATTAAAGGAATGAAACCTGATTATGAATATCTTGAACCCATTAAATACTGGGTGACACTAATACAGAAAGATGTTTTCTCTACAGAATATAAATTTCTGTATGTATGCTCAAATTACTAAATAAATAAATAAAATAAATAAATTCTTTAGGACTTTATCTCGACTCAGAAAAGATTATAAGATGTCGAGGAAGAATTCATAATTCTTCACTACCTAAAGAAGCCATACATCCAATATTGATCCCCAAGAATCATTGGCTAACAAAACTGATTGTACAAAATGCCCACAGTAACGTGTTACATGGTGGGGTAGCTGACACTCTTTGTCATATACGACAATCCTACTGGATACCTCAAGGTCGACAAAGTGTGAAAAAACAAAGGACTGTATTACTTATCATCACTATGATATGCGAGTATATCAGTATCCAGGTCCACCTCCATATCCCTCTGAAAGAGTTTATCATGTCACTCCATTTGAGGTGACAGGTGTAGATTACACTGGACCAATAATTTTAACCAAAACAGTTGACAAAGTTCCCATCAAGGTATACATCTGTTTGTTCACTTGTGCTATGACTAGAGCAGTACATCTAGAAGTAGCCACTGACATGTCTGCTGAAACCTTTATCAAATTATTCAGAAGGTTTGCAGCCAGAAGGGCATGTCCCAGACTGACGATTACCATGAAGGGTACAAAGTACATATGGCTGGTGTTTATGGCCTGAGTTTGCTGTGTCAGCCTGACAACGTTGATTAATCGTAAATAACGATGTTATACACTTCATTCACTATACACTATAAATGTCACTGTATAGCTGTAAATCACACGTGAATATTACTTACACATATATAAATGTCACTGTTAATATATATGAAAGCTTACATTTTTTATATATAGTTTCCTTTAATATAATAGGTATATCTGTAAGATATACCTATTATACTAATGAACAGAGGAAATGTTATTTTAGTGCCAGGAATGTCTTTCTTGTTTATTCTGGGCCCTATACGGAAATTGGCATCTTTTGAAATTTGTGTGAAATTGGCAAAATTGCTAAATTCTGACCACTGTATTGGGTAGTTGAAATCAGTAAATGGGTGCTTTCTTGTACTCATTCGATAGAAAAAATGGAGTTCTAATGAAATAGTTATGATTTTTGTTGACTAGTACACTGGAATAGGCCGAAAATAGGGCTCAAAGTGGGCAAAATTGCCGATGCGTAAACATCGTCGAGACGACCGCTAACTTCACGAGAGCATAATTCTGTAAGTTTTCCATCAAATTTTATACTTTTGGTGTCATTATGACCAGGAAAAGATTCTCTATCTTTTCATAAGTAAAAATAATTTTTTTTTTTAAATTTGGCTGATCCTGAGAACAAGTCTCTGAGAGGGCTTGTCGATCCTGAAAGGGTTAATCATCTAATAGCACCTTAATTATTTTAACAAATGTGAGTTTATGAACTACGGTAGATATTTACAGCTAAAATAAAGGAGCTAGTGAATATAATAATAAAAGAATGTATTAAAAACAAAATCAGTAGCACTTGGAGTATTTTAATAAAAGTGACTATGTGGACAAGAGGGAAAGAATATTATATCACCTGAAAGTAGTTAGAGCTAGGAGTATAGCAATTACTGAATAAAGGGTGGTACAATGTATTGGTATATAGAAAATTACTTCAGGAGAAATGTAAAAAAAAACTAAATTAAGTAGTGGTAAACAACCTTTAAATAGAATAGTCACTATGATATAAAATTAATCTGAGTGTTGAATTTCCCTTGTAACATAAAGTTTGAGCAATTAATATCACTAAAAGAAGTATTATTTGAGATAGTTGATACTAGCTAGTGAAAGATGGTGCAAGGAATTGCACAGTAGTGTAGTAGGAACATACACTAGTTTGTTATTTGTAGATTCGGAGCAAAGGGAAAATTAGGTAAGATTATAAGAGAATTATAACAGTGCTTAAGTAGGAATAATTGGTAATACAGATATTATTAAAGAGTAAGTATCTTATTAATAAATAATAAATTGTGAATGGGAGATCTGGGAAGATAACACAAATTGGGTCACACAAGGAACTGTGTGGGACACTTGGGATAATGAGATAGTAAATACTATCTATGAGGTGATAGTACAGGGATTAGTTCAATAATGGCATAATAACGTACACTAATGTAGCACAAGGATTTGGTCACTAGTATCAGTCAGACTCAGTAATGTTTGCATCATGAAAGAAGTTTGCTAGTTCTTTTTCATTTGTAATATAGTACGCACGGCCTACATTTGTTTTTCTACTATATGTGCAGTACTAAAGCAGAAGGAGTCTATAAAGGCTATAGCACCAGCAAAGGGTGTTACAGTAATTGTTGAAATGGTTGACGGAGAAACAGCTCACAGGAGATGCGTAGCGTAGCGAGATAAACATAAAAATTGTACGTAGCAGTCCTTAAGAAAAGTGTGAACTCATGAGAGGATATGCTGCTCTGCATTTCTTCTCCAAGATATGTAAATGTTGTATGTACGCCAGATCTAATTCAGTTAGCCTCACAAACTCCGTTTTCGCTTTTAACATCTTTGACGTTTTCGTAGCTTGAATGTTCGACCACAATCCTCCTCCCTCTGCTGTCCACATAATGACATATTTTATACACTCTAGAGTGTATGTCATGTTTCTATCTTATTTATATTGTTTATTATGTTATATTAGATGAATTGTGACAGATAAGCCGTAGAGTTGATATTAGGGTTATTTTGTCATGCCTCCTGAGAGCAGGAATTCACCTGGATGAATTAATTACATTTCAATTAATTTAAATGAGGAAAATTGACCCGGCATATGAACAAATCAGGATACAAACTAGTCCAAGGAACGGATTAAATTCGTAACCCGAGGTTCCACTGTATTGATGATTATGTTTGTGCACTTATTGTGTTGTATACAATGAGTGTATATATGTACATTGCACCTCACTTTGGTCTCACAGGCCACATAAGTTATGTGAAAAAATAAAATAGTGAAAAAAAAAACAAGAAACCTTCGAATGCAAGTAAACCAAAGTTTACCGGGTGAGCGGCATTCACCGCTGTTACCATATGCATCTCATTTTCTGCCAACTTTACTGCTCTTTATCTCGGTAAATACTGATCACAAAAAAATTTTTTGGGCTCAAAACAATCAGAAAATTAATCTTAACACTTTCATAAGAAAAAATATTATTATTTTTTTTAATATTCTTTGACACCAGGAGACACTCTAGGGTTAAAGCACCCTAGAGTGATAAAATGCATATACAGTGGACCATCGGGTAATGCCATTAATCCATTCCAGAGCCAGGCCTGGTGCCGTGTGCAAAATAATAATAATAGAACTTTTCTTTGTCAGAGGAAAGAAAGTCTCCCTGATATCATTGTGTATACACAGTGTATAGTGTATACTACAGTGGCTCCCTAGTATATAGATGATAAAGGCTAAAGTGTCATTTGAAAACAGGTGAATTTGTAAATGAAGTGATAAGCCTACAGAGGCAGGTGCCAGAAGTCGCCAGAAACTTACCACAGAGGTCAGCTGTTTTAATAATCTTCCTGGCCTGCTAGTGTACTCGCATATAATCTAGTGATACCAGTGAATAGCTGAATACAGTGTTGTAGTAGCAACTAACCAGTATTATAATGGTACTTAGTGGAGTGGAGTGACTTTCATTAGTTTCTTTTTTCTTGAAATACCAGACGTATACTGTGAATTTCATATAACTTATAGTTACCAGCGGTCGCAATATACACAACGAGAAGAAATTATTACCTCAGAAAAAGCGTCCTTCCTCCAAAATTTCCACCAGTCAACTATAGTGATAATATAGCATTTATTGTGGTGGAGACGAAAAAAACCTAGAAAAGCTAGATACAGTGATTGATAAACAAGGGTTGAGGCCTCGACCGTTCGTCATTGTAGGAGCTGCCAGCAATCACCGGTTCTTCAACACGCAAGTTATACTTTTGTATCAGTCAAATCACATATTACTCAGGTAGATAATTTCCAGTAGATCCTTCATGTGTTAGCCCAAATCACCGACCAGTATGTTTTAAATAAGTGACCTACTGATCAGATCAGACTGGTTCTGAACCCTCGACTGGTCCGAACCCTTGACTGGTCCGAACCCTTGACTGGTTTCAAATGGATTCGTTGGACAATAAAGCAGACTGTAAATGTTATTGCTGTTCTTGCTGCTGAACAGTGGTTTAGTGCCGACGAAGGTAGCGTAGGTAGCAATGATACGGCCGTGGACTAGTTTGGCTTTAATTGGATAGGAGTACACAACGGGCAGTGTGAGGGAGTGACCGCAAGCCAGTCCGTGGAGGGGGAGCACTTGTGTCTATCAAGTCGGTCGGCCTAGGAGTAAGAGCGAATGGGCTCAGCCTCCCACTGACCTGAGTGAGCCTACAGAGGGCAGCACTTAAATGCCGCAAAATATGAACTAGTCAGAACAGACGGCTAGGCTGTGTGTTCTGACAATACAGGCTGTCTACATAAACGGATGGGGTTGTAGGCGCCCTTATCAAACACAAACAATAAATATAAATCAGGAACGTACACGGTAAGCTGTCCAATATACAAGTACAGTTAGAAATAGAAATACAAATAGCTAGAGCTTCATTTAAGGAGGTTATTAATAGAGTATTCAAGAGGTTGCTAGTAGAATTACAGTAAATCAACCATTCAAATCATTATGAAGCTCTGTGTAGTCTCCTCTCAATCAAACAAATGGGCTTCTACATGGACAAATTGTCATTTTTGTGGAAATTGGTGTCACGCCCCTTGTGCAGATATCCAAGAACTAGCTACAAGCAGTATTAAAACAGGGAAGTGTTTTTGGATATGCCCAAATGAGATAAATCTATGGACTAAAATCACAAGGGTATTAAAAGAGGATAACATCAAAGCTGCTTTCATACAAAACCTGGAAGCTTTCTACAACAGATGGGAACATAAAAAGTCTGGGCTGAATGGTACTGCCCTTGATACTGGCCATGTAGTCAGAAACTGTAAGGCTGGAGGTGATGTCCTGGTAGTCAGTAAATGTGGGGCTGATAGTGCTGTCCAGGGAGACAGTAATGGTGAAGCTGGAGGTGCTGTCCTGGGAGACAGTAATGGTGAAGCTGGAGGTGCTGTCCTGGGAGACAGTAATGGTGAAGCTGGAGGTGCTGTCCTGGGAGACAGTAATGGTGAAGCTGGAGGTGCTATCCTGGGAGACAGTAATCGTGAAGCTGGAGGTGCTGTCCTGGGAGACAGTAATGGTGAAGCTGGAGATTTTGTCCAGGTAGTCGGGAATTATACGCAGGAAGGAATACATATAAATGACCTCATAGGGGACAGGAGCCGTAGTGGGGAAACAAGTGTAGTCAAAGATAAGATAAAACCAATATTGCAAACTAGAAATACCACAGGAAATAGCAAACAAGAGGACTCCACTAGCAATAGTGAGTATATATTACCAAAAACAACTGGTGGGAGCTCCATTGTTGGTGCTAGGGAGGATAGGAATAAGACAGGTAAACATGCACCAACAGGGAATACAGTCACAGAAACCCAAGGCAAACAGAAACCAAGCCTGTGCACATACTATGCACTTGGTATCTGCAGACATGGGAAATCTGGAAAAACAGACGGGACGTGCAACTATGACCACCCTAGAAAATGCCGTGCCCATATGACAACAGGAAAATGCAAACTCCCTTCCTGTAAGCTTTTTCACCCTGAAATGTGTACCTCTTCAGTACAGGAAATACTGTGCTATAACTTAAATTGCCAGGCACACCATCTAAAGGGGACAAAAAGATACAAAACATCCAGGCTATGGGAAAACCTGGGTAGCCACAGCCACTCAAGAGGGAGAGGTTTTTTAGTGCCAGGAAGGAAAAAAAACTGGCAGGAATTGGCAGAAAACGTACACCAAATCCAGTCATTCCTGGAGTGGAACCACAGTCGATGGCCTTCACTCCAAACCAACAGATACAGATACTAATGCCGGAAAAAAAATCCCCCCCCCAGTACCAACAATACCACCAGTCCGATGACATTCCTCTTTGCAAATATACAGGGTCTAAAGCCAGCAACAAACAACAAAATACCTTTCATCCGTGGACTGCTTGCAGAGGCAAAGGCAATGTTCGCGGCTTTCACTGAGACCCACATAAAGGATCACTTGGACAACGAAATATGGATCCCAGGTTACAACCTATACAGATGTGACAGAGTGAACAGGCAAAAAGGGGGGGTTGGCCTGTACATTGCAGAGTCACTTGTTTGCACAGAACTGCTTAATGCCTCAAATGATGTAGTGGAAGTTTTAGCAGTAAAGATCGAGAACCAAAACCTAGTCATTGTGGTAGTCTACAAGCCTCCGGATGCAACATCCCAGCAATTCCAGGAACAGCTGTTAAAAATTGACCACTGTCTGGAAAATCTTCCAGCTCCTGCACCCAACATCTTGCTCCTGGGAGATTTCAACTTAAGGCACCTAAAATGGAGGAATATAGCAAATAATATTGTTGCAGCAATAACACCAGGAGGCAGCTCTGATGAAAACTCACACTCACATGAGCTTTTAAATCTCTGCACAAAATTCAATTTGAACCAGCAAATAATAGAGCCTACTAGACTGGAGAATACACTAGACATCATCTTCACTAACAATGATGATCTGATAAGAAATGTCACCATATCAAAAACAATATACTCAGATCACAACATAATTGAGGTTCAGACATGTATGCGCGGAGCCCCAGACCGACATAATGAGATTAGTCATGAGGGAGCGTTCACCAAATTCAACTTCAATAACAGAAACATAAAGTGGGACCAAGTAAACCAAGTCCTAACCGATATAAGCTGGGAAGATATACTAAGCAACACAGACCCCAACTTATGCCTAGAACAGATTAACTTGGTGGCACTCGATGTATGCACAAGGCTTATTCTTCTAAGAAAAAGGAGGAGTAGATGTAAAATAGAAAGAGACAGGCGCTCCCTTTACAGGCGACGGAAAAGAATAACAGAGCGGCTAAAAGAAGTCAGTATATCTGAAATGCGTATGGAGACACTGCTCAGAGAAATAGCAAGCATTGAACTTAAGCTAAAGGAATCTTATAGGAGTCAGGAATCACGGGAAGAACTAAAAGCCATAAATGAAATTGAAAGAAACCCAAAGTATTTCTTCTCCTATGCCAAATCAAAGTCGAGAACAACGTCCAGTATTGGGCCCCTACTTAAACAAGATGGGTCCTACACAGATGACAGCAAGGAAATGAGTGAGCTGCTCAAGTCCCAATATGACTCAGTTTTTAGCAAGCCGCTAACCAGACTGAGAGTCGAAGATCAAAATGAATTTTTTATGAGAGAGCCACAGAATTTGGTTAACACAAGCCTATCCGATGTTATCCTGACGCCAAATGACTTCGAACAGGCGATAAATGACATGCCCATGCACTCTGCCCCAGGGCCAGACTCATAGAACTCCATGTTCATCAAGAGCTGCAAGAAGCCCCTATCATGAGCCTAAACCATCCTATGGAGAGGGAGCATGGACATGGGGGTCGCCCACAGTTACTAAAAACAACAGACATAGCCCCACTCCACAAAGGGGGCAGTAAAGCAACAGCAAAGAACTACAGACCGATAGCACTAACATCCCATATCATAAAAATCTTTGAAAGGGTCCTAAGAAGCAAGATCACCACCCATCTAGAAACCCATCAGTTACACAACCCAGGGCAACATGGGTTTAGAACAGGTCGCTCCTGTCTGTCTCAACTATTGGATCACTACGACAAGGTCCTAGATGCACTAGAAGACAAAAAGAATGCATATGTAATATATACAGACTTTGCAAAAGCCTTCGGCAAGTGTGACCATTGCGTAATAGCGCACAAAATGCGTGGTAAAGGAATAGCAGGAAAAGTCGGTTGATGGATCTATAATTTCCTCACTAACAGAACACAGAGAGTAGTAGTCAACAGAGTAAAGTCCGAGGCAGCTACGGTGAGAAGCTTTATTCCACAAGGCACAGTACTCGCTCCCATCTTGTTCCTCATCCTCATATCTGACATAGACAAGGATGTCAGCCACAGGACTGTGTCTTCCTTTGCAGATGACACCCGAATCTGCATGACAGTGTCTTCCATTGCAGACACTGCAAGGCTCCAGGCGGACATCAACCAAATCTTTCAGTGGGCTGCAGAAAACAATATGAAGTTCAACGATGAGAAATTTCAATTACTCAGATATGGTAAACACGAGGAAATTACATCTTCATCAGAGTACAAAACAAATTCTGGCCACACAATAGAGCGAAACACCAACGTCAAGGACCTGGGAGTGATCATGTCGGAGGATCTCACCTTCAAGGACCATAACATTGTATCAAACGCATCTGCTAGAAAAATGACAGGATGGATAATGAGAACCTTCAAAACTAGGGAGGCCAAGCCCATGATGACACTCTTCAGGTCACTTGTTCTATCTAGGCTGGAATATTGCTGCACACTAACAGCACCTTTCAAGGCAGGTGAAATTGCTGACTAGAAAATGTACAGAGAACCTTCACGGCACACATAAAGGAGATAAAACACCTCAACTACTGGGAGCGCTTGAGGTTCCTAAACCTGTATTTCCTGGAACGCAGGCGGGAGAGATACATGATTATATACACCTGAAAAATCCTAGAGGGACTAGTACCGAACTTGCACACGAAAATCACTCACTATGAAAGCAAAAGATTTGGCAGACGATGCAACATCCCCCCAATGAAAAGCAGGGGTGTCACTAGCACGTTAAGAGACCATACAATACGTGTCAGGGGCCCGAGACTGTTCAACTGCCTCCCAGCATACATAAGGGGGATTACCAACAGACCCCTGGCAGTCTTCAAGCTGGCACTGGACAAGCACCTAAAGTCAGTTCCTGACCAGCCGGGCTGTGGCTCGTACGTTGGTTTGTGTGCAGCCAGCAGTAACAGCCTGGTTGATCAGGCTCTGATCCACCAGGAGGCCTGGTCACAGACCGGGCTGCAGGGTCGTTGACCTCCGGAACTCTCCAGGTAAACTCCAGGTTAACCAATTTAGCCTTTAGCCGAATTAATTTTTCCCATAAGAAATAATGGAAATCCAATTAATCCGTTAAAGACACCCAAAAGTATTAAACAAAATAATTTTTTTTTTACATGAAATACAGTGGAACCTCAAAAATCGAAAGTATCACATATCGAACGTTTTGAAAATACAGTGGTCCCCCGCTTTTCGTAGTTCCCGACAATCGTAAAATTCGCCAATCATGTGGGTATTTTCGTTTAAACATGGACTTGCTTTTCATAGGTTGACTCGCGGGTCGTAGTTCGTCCGGGATGCATACCCATGGCGTGAGCCAGGGCGGCAGCCAGTCTGGCATTGCTTACCAGTGAGCGAAGGTCCCCTCACGTGCTCTAGCGAAATATTTCATAATATTCCATTTATTTTAGTGCTTGCAAGTACTAAATAAGCTACCATGGCTCCAAAGAAAGCTCCTAGTGCCAATCCTGTGGTAAAGAAGGTGAGAAATGCGATTGAATTTAAGAAAACCATCATTGAACAATATGAAAGTGGTACAAGTGTTGCCGAACTGTCTAGGATGTGTAAGAAACCCTACACAACCTTATGTTCCATAGTGGCCAAGAAAAATGAAATAAAGAATGCTGTTGTTGCAAAGGGAGTAACTATGCTGACAAAATTGAGATCACCAGTACTGGAAGAGGTTGAGAAGTTATTATTGGTGTGGATAAATGAGAAACAATTAGCAGGAGATTCTTATGACTTCGTTTATTTGTGAAAAGGCTAGGCAGTTGCATGAAGATTTGGTAAAGAAATTGCCTGCAAATAGTGGTGAAGTGAGTGAATTTAAGGCCAGCAAAGGCTGGTTTGAGAGATTTAAGAACTGTACTGGCATACACAGTGTGGTAAGGCATGGTGAGGCTGCCAGTTCAGACCACAAGGCGGCTGAAAAATTATTTATTTTATTTTATTATCACACTGGCCGATTCCCACCAAGGCAGGGTGGCCCGAAAAAGAAAAACTTTCACCATCATTCACTCCATCACTGTCTTGCCAGAAGGGTGCTTTACACTACAGTTTTTAAACTGCAACATTAACACCCCTCCTTCAGAGTGCAGGCACTGTACTTCCCATCTCCAGGACTCAAGTCCGGCCTGCCGGTTTCCCTGAACCCCTTCATAAATGTTACTTTGCTCACACTCCAACAGCACGTCAAGTATTAAAAACCATTTGTCTCCATTCACTCCTATCAAACACGCTCACGCATGCCTGCTGGAAGTCCAAGCCCCTCGCACACAAAACCTCCTTTACCCCCTCCCTCCAACCCTTCCTAGGCCGACCCCTACCCCGCCTTCCTTCCACTACAGACTGATACACTCTTGAAGTTATTCTGTTTCGCTCCATTCTCTCTACATGTCCGAACCACCTCAACAACCCTTCCTCAGCCCTCTGGACAACAGTTTTGGTAATCCCGCACCTCCTCCTAACTTCCAAACTACGAATTCTCTGCATTATATTCACACCACACATTGCCCTCAGACATGACATCTCCACTGCCTCCAGCCTTCTCCTCGCTGCAACATTCATCACCCATGCTTCACACCCATATAAGAGCATTGGTAAAACTATACTCTCATACATTCCCCTCTTTGCCTCCAAGGACAAAGTGCACCACTCACTCTTTTTCCCTCATCAATTCTATGATTCACCTCATCTTTCATAGACCCATCCGCTGACACGTCCACTCCCAAATATCTGAATACGTTCACCTCCTCCATACTCTCTCCCTCCAATCTGATATTCAATCTTTCATCACCTAATCTTTTTGTTATCCTCATAACCTTACTCTTTCCTGTATTCACCTTTAATTTTCTTCTTTTGCACACCCTACCAAATTCATCCACCAATCTCTGCAGCTTCTCTTCAGAATCTCCCAAGAGCACAGTGTCATCAGCAAAGAGCAGCTGTGACAACTCCCACCCTGTGTGTGATTCTTTATCTTTTAACTCCACGCCTCTTGCCAAGACCCTCGCATTTACTTCTCTTACAACCCCATCTATAAATATATTAAACAACCACGGTGACATCACACACCTTGTCTAAGGCCTACTTTTACTGGGAAAAAATTTCCCTCTTTTTACATACTCTAACTTGAGCCTCACTATCCTCGTAAAAACTCTTCACTGCTTCAGTAACCTACCTCCTACACCATACACTTGCAACATCTGCCACATTGCCCCCTATCCACCCTGTCATACGCCTTTTCCAAATCCATAAATGCCACAAAGACCTCTTTAGCCTTATCTAAATACTGTTCACTTATATGTTTCACTGTAAACACCTGGTCCACACACCCCCTACCTTTCCTAAAGCCTCCTTGTTCATCTGCTATCCTATTCTCGTCTTACTCTTAATTCTTTCAATTATAACTCTACCATACACTTTACCAGGTACACTCAACAGACTTATCCCCCTATAATTTTTGCACTCTCTTTTATCCCCTTTGCCTTTATACAAAGGAACTATGCATGCTCTCTGCCAATCCCTAGGTACCTTACCCTCTTCCATACATTTATTAAATAATTGCACCAACCACTCCAAAACTATATCCCCACCTGCTTTTAACATTTCTATCTTTATCCCATCAATCCCGGCTGCCTTACCCCCTTTCATTTTACCTACTGCCTCACGAACTTCCCCCACACTCACAACTGGCTCTTCCTCACTCCTACAAGATGTTATTCCTCCTTGCCCTATACACGAAATCACAGCTTCCCTATCTTCATCAACATTTAACAATTCCTCAAAATATTCCCTCCATCTTCCCAATACCTCTAACTCTCCATTTAATAACTCTCCTCTCCTATTTTTAACTGACAAATCCATTTGTTCTCTAGGCTTCCTTAACTTGTTAATCTCACTCCAAAACTTTTTCTTATTTTCAACAAAATTTGTTGATAACAGCTCACCCACTCTCTCATTTGCTCTCTTTTTACATTGCTTCACCACTCTCTTAACCTCTCTCTTTTTCTCCATATACTCTTCCCTCCTTGCATCACTTCTACTTTGTAAAAACTTCTCATATGCTAACTTTTTCTCCCTTACTACTCTCTTTACATCATCATTCCACCAATCGCTCCTCTTCCCTCCTGCACCCACTTTCCTGTAACCACAAACTTCTGCTGAACACTCTAACACTACATTTTTAAACCTACCCCATTCCTCTTCGACCCCATTGCAGGCTGAAGGACTGAAACCTGAACAAGTGTTCAATTGTTAGGTAAGACACATATGCAACAGTTATGTAACTTTATTTCGAAACGTTTCAAAATAAAGATACATAACTGTTGCATATGTGTCTTACCTAACAACCTGTCGGTATTTTATACCATTTTAATGTTCAAGTGTTCAAATGTGACGAAACAGGCCTCTTTTGGAAGAAAATGCCAAAGAGGACCTTCATTACACAAGAGGAAAAGGCAATGCCAGGACACAAGCCTATGGAAGACAGGCTGACGCTAATGTTCTGTGCTAATGCTAGTGGGGATTTCAAAGTGAAGCCATTACTAGTGTACCATTCTGAAAATCCCAGAGTGTTCAGGAAAAACAATGTTATGAAGAGTAAATTGTGTGTTTTGGAATTCTAATAGTAAGGCATGGGTCATGAGGGAGATTTTCGTCGAGTGGTTCAATGAAGTGTTTGGCCCTAGTGTGAAGGAGTATCTCCTGGAAAAGAAATTGGATCTCAAGTGCCTGCTAGTAATGGACAATGCACCTGCTCATCCTCCAAACTTGGATGACCTAATTTTCGAGGAGTTTGGGTTCATCACAGTAAAGTTCTTGCCCCCGAATACCACTCCTCTCCTCCAACCCATGGACCAGCAGGTTATTGCAAACTTTAAAAAACTCTACACAAAAGCAATGTTTCACAGGTGCTTGACTGTGACCACAGACACTCACTTGACCCTAAGGGAATTTTGGAGAGAACACTTCAGCATCCTCCACTGCATAACCCTTATAGGTATGGCTTGGGAGGGAGTGACTACCAGGACTTTGAACTCTGCCTGGAGAAAATTGTGGCCAGATTGTGTCGACAAGAGGGATTTTGAAGAATTTGAGACTGACCCTAATGAGCCTATGTCTGTTGTAAAATCAATTGTGGCACTGGGGAGTTCCATGGGGTTGGATGTGAGTTTGGAGGATGTGGAAGAATTGGTGGAAGACCACAATGAAGAGCTCACCACTGAGGAGCTGCAAGAGCTTCAGCATAACGAGCAACACATCACAGCTCAGAATCTTGCTGCAGAGGAGGAGGAAGAGAGATGGAAGAAGGTGCCTTCTTCAGAAATTAAAGAGATTTTTACTATGTGGGGTAAGATGGAAAGCTTTATGGAGAAACATCACCCTAACAAGGTTGTTGCAAGCCAGGTTGGCAACATGTACAGTGACAAAGTCTTGGGCCATTTTAGGGAAGTGTTAAAGAGGCGCCAGAAACAGCTCTCTCCACAGTTATTTTGTGAGACAGGACTCCAGTGACTCTCAAGGTGGTCATAGTGGCATTAAGAAACAGAGAAGAGAAGCAACCCCAGAAAAGCAAATGGTACCTGAGGTGTTGATGGAAGGGGATTCCCCTTCCAAACTATAAACAATCCACTCTCTCTCCTCCTCCAGTCTCCCATACACTAAGAAGAATCTCCAATAAAGGTAAGTGTTATGCTGTTAATGTTTCATTCATCATTTCCCATTGTATTGTTTATGTACTACATGTATATTTCATGTTAAAAATTTTTTTGTTTTAATACTTCTAGGTGTCAGGAACGGATTAATTGTATTTACAGTATTTCTTATGGGGAAAATTGATTCGTAAATCGTAAATTTCGTTTATAGTAACGGCTCCAGGAACGGATTAATTACGAACAACGAGGGACCACTGTAGGACCATTTTTTCGGACAAGCTGTGTCCCTATTATCGAATGTACCCCTATTTTTGGACCGCCGGGTACGGGACCTGTCTGCCGCCTGCTCTGTCCGCGCCCCCGCCCAGGCACCGTGAGCAGTCTAGCTTTGTTTATGCTTGAGTGAACACTAACCTGCTCTCTCATTCACACATTTTACAATTATTTCGTTGTGTTTAGTGCTTGTGGGACTGTGAAATAAGCTGCCATGGGTTCAAAGAAACTTGCTAGTGGCACCCCTGCCATAAAGAAAGTGAGAAACACCATAGATGTGAAGAAGGAAATAATACAGAAGTATGAGAGTGGTGTGAGTCTTGTTGAGCTTGCCAGGATGTATGGGAAAAACAAGTCGACCATCGGTTCTATCCTGTCAAAGAAAGAACAAATCAAGGAAGCTGATGTTGCGAAAGGTGTTAATATAGGGAGTGGATGAGGTGCCTTCTTCAAAGATTAAGGAGATTTGTGCCAAGTGGAATGATGTCCAAATGTTTGTGCAGAAGTACCACCCTGAGCAAGCTGAAACAAGCCATCTTTGCAACAAGTTCAGTGACAGAACCCTGTCCCATTTTAGGGAAATGTTAAAGAGGTGCCAGAAACAGAGGACTGTGGACAGTTATTTTGTGAGACAGGGGTCCAGTGACTCTCAAGCTGGTCCTAGTGTCATTAAAAGACAGAGAAGGGAAGTAACCCCAGAGAGGGCTTTACCTGAAGTCCTCATGGAGGGGGATTCTCCTTCCAAACACTAACCCCAACTCCCTCTCTCCTCCTCCCTATCTTCCAGATGCCATCACCAATCTTCAATAAAGGTAAGTAAAAATGTTATTTTATATGTATTGCTATACATAATTGAAAACTATATTATTTGTTGTATGTAAAACTGTAATTAATCTTTATAAAATGTATTTTTTGTGTGAATATTTTTGGGTTTCTGGAACAGATTAATTGTATTTCCATTATTTCTTATGGGAAATATTGCTTCGAAATTCAGACTTTTCAAATTTAGAACTAGCTCCTGGAATGGATTAAGTTCGATTTTTGAGGTTCCACTGTATACATTTCCCTACACAGAAAACAATGATACTTATTTTTTTTTTATTATCACACCGGCCGATTCCCACCAAGGCAGGGTGGCCCGAAAAAGAAAAACTTTCACCATCATTCACTCCATCACTGTCTTGCCAGAAGGGTGCTTTACACTACAGTTTTTAAACTGCAACATTAACACCCCTCCTTCAGAGTGCAGGCACTGTACTTCCCATCTCCAGGACTCAAGTCCGGCCTGCCGGTTTCCCTGAATCCCTTCATAAATGTTACTTTGCTCACACTCCAACAGCACGTCAAGTATTAAAAACCATTTGTCTCCATTCACTCCTATCAAACACGCTCACGCATGCCTGCTGGAAGTCCAAGCCCCTCGCACACAAAACCTCCTTTACCCCCTCCCTCCAACCCTTCCTAGGCCGACCCCTACCCCGCCTTCCTTCCACTACAGACTGATACACTCTTGAAGTCATTCTGTTTCGCTCCATTCTCTCTACATGTCCGAACCACCTCAACAACCCTTCCTCAGCCCTCTGGACAACAGTTTTGGTAATCCCGCACCTCCTCCTAACTTCCAAACTACGAATTCTCTGCATTATATTCACACCACACATTGCCCTCAGACATGACATCTCCACTGCCTCCAGCCTTCTCCTCGCTGCAACATTCATCACCCACGCTTCACACCCATATAAGAGCGTTGGTAAAACTATACTCTCATACATTCTCCTCTTTGCCTCCAAGGACAAAGTTCTTTGTCTCCACAGACTCCTAAGTGCACCACTCACTCTTTTTCCCTCATCAATTCTATGATTCACCTCATCTTTCATAGACCCATCCGCTGACACGTCCACTCCCAAATATCTGAATACGTTCACCTCCTCCATACTCTCTCCCTCCAATCTGATATTCAATCTTTCATCACCTAATCTTTTTGTTATCCTCATAACCTTACTCTTTCCTGTATTCACCTTTAATTTTTTTTCTTTTGCACACCCTACCAATGATACATGTGCAATAAACAATACTGAAATAACACTTACCTTTATTATGGACTTGTTGATGAGTGATGAGATGGGAGGAGAGGAGAGGATGAAGGTGTTCTACTGTTTGGAAGGGGAATCCCCTTTCATAAAGACTTCAGGTTCCAAGTCCTTTTCTGGGGTTACCTCCAATCTTTATTTTTTAATGCCCCTATGATCAGCTTGAGTCACTGAACCACCCTCTATCACAACCACTACCACCATCACAACACTACCACCCTCTACCACAATCACAACCACTACCACCCTCTACCACCATCATAACCACTACCACCATCACAACCACTACCACCATCACAACCACTACCACCCTCCACCACCATCACTACCACCCTCTACCACCATCACAGCCACTACCACCCTCTACCACCATTACAACTGCTACCACCCTCTACCACCACCACTTTTGTATTTTACTACAAACTTATTCTTGAATTCTATCGTGTTTCTCACATCCTTTACCAGAGGGCTTACACTAGAAGCTTTCTTGGGGCCCATGGTGGCTTATTTA
This sequence comes from Cherax quadricarinatus, assembly GCF_026875155.1. Taxonomy (NCBI): domain Eukaryota; kingdom Metazoa; phylum Arthropoda; class Malacostraca; order Decapoda; family Parastacidae; genus Cherax; species Cherax quadricarinatus. The sequence goes on along the minus strand of NC_069455.1, from coordinate 1,959,767 downwards.
GCAGTTACAAGCACAAAAAACAATGGAAAATATAAAATATATTCCAAGTACGCGTGGAATTGTCCACAACAGCTTGTAAACAATGGCACACTGGCTGCACACAGAGTCGTGGAGTGGCCGGGCTGCACAGACATGTTCAGGACAAAAGCCCTTAACCGAGTTATTTGGCATTAGCTGAGCCAATATCTTGATGCCAAAGCGAGCTGTTATCCGATTTTGGCACTAACCGATGATGCCTTTACCCGAGGGTCCACTGTACAGGACACTCATTTAAAATATTTGTAGTCTTAATGTAGGGTGAGAGGTGGGTAAATGAGATTAAGTGAATAAAAGAGAGAGAGAGAGAGAGTGAGAATAAGTTTATTCAGGTATACACAAATACAGTTACATAGATTATCATACATAGCAGCATATGTGTAGAGAACCTAGGATAACCCAAAAAAGTCGGACAGTGACTTATTTCCATTGGGGTCCTTTTACCTTATTATTATAATATAAAGGTTATAATATTTTCTTATTATTCTTTAATGGCGATAACATCTTATTATCATACTTAAAAGACTATCTACTACACGAAGGTCATTAAGACTACAATATGAGGGTCATTACTAGGAATAAGGTAAAATTACACGTGTGTTAGCTAAAAAAAAATAAAAAATAATTCCCCTCCCTTTCTGTAGCTACATTCATCAGACACCTTTTGGAACTCTTCTTGAACTGGTTCATGCTATGACTGGCTTTGACATGTGCGGGCAGTCTGTTCCATTCCTTTATTGCTGTACAATAAAAGGTGTTTGAAGCCTGGCCACTGACTGTGGGTACTACAAAGTTGTGTTCTCTTCCCCTAGTACTGTGATTGCTTTGGTTTCCATCCTTGACAAAATTGATAGCAAGATATTCTGGACACTGTGAGCAATTTTATAAACATGATTTAGCTTCAGTTGTTTTACTCTGTCTTCAGCATTCAGCATATCCTACTACTGTAATTCATTCTGGCCTACATGCTCTCTTGGACCCAGGCCCAGGATGAATCTTACAATTTTGTTCTGGGTGATTTGCAGTCTATCTTTCAGTTTTTTTGTCAAGGCAGAATACCATGAAGAGCAAGCGTAATCCATACGACACTGTATAAGGGCTAGACATAGGGTCCTGCGAGCCTCAGTAGGTAGACACTGTGCTTGTCTATAGAGGAACTTCAGTCTGGCATTCGCTTTCTTTACTACACTGTTCCCTATCAATTCTCCTGACATGCATGGGCCAAAGGGGATTCCCAGATATTTTACTGATGAAACCAAAGTGATGGGCTCCCCATTACACTGGACATTAAAATTATTTACCCTTCTCAGTTTATGTTTCGTGCCAAAGAGAATGACTTCAGTTTTCCCAAGGTTTAATGATAGTTTGTTGTCTACTAACCATTTGCTGCAGGACTCCAGTTCCAGTGTTAATACATTAGCTATATCTTGTGGGTCTTTACCTGACACTAACAGAGCACTGTCATCTACATACAGTAGAAGTTTTCACTTGACACTGATAGGCATGTCATTGACATAGCATAAGAATAAAAAAGGACCCAGAATACTACCTTGGGGAACTCCACATGCTATCGGCTGTGGTTCTGATTCCGTTTTGTTAATTTTGACAATTTGTCTCCTGTTGCTAAGGTAGGACTTAAACCAGTCTACAGAACCTATACCTATAGCTTGAAGTTTCTTACATAATATATTGTGGTTGACAGTATCAAAGGCCTTTTGCAGGTCTAAGGTTACCATATCCATGAGGTTCCCCATTGACATTTCAGTTCTCAGGTAATCCATCAGATTAATTAGAGAGGTGTTAGTTGAGTAAGATCTTCTAAACCCTGACTGATAGCTATGGAGAATGTTTTTGTCATTAAGGTACTTAACTACTTGACAGTACACCGCCCTCTCTAGAATTTTGGATAATATACTGAGTATACTAACAGGCCTATAGTTGCTTACATCAGACCTACTATTTTTCTTGAAGATAGGAGTAACTCTGGCCTCCTTGAACCCCTCTGGTACAGTATTAGTGGTGATTGACAGATTTATTATGTGAGCAATAGGGATTGACAGTTCAGAAGCACCATCTTTTAGGAACTTAGATGGAATGTTATCCAGGCCAGTGCTCTTAGTTGGGTTTAACCTGCTTAGTTCTTTTTGAATAAAGTCTTGAGATACACACTAATACACCTACCATCCGACTTACGACCTGCTTGACTTATGACCACTCGACTTACGGCCGTGTTTTTTATGCCAAATTTTTGGGAAATAAACAACTATTTGCATTGTACACAGTGTTTATCCTAAACCTTAGGGTATAAAATACAGTACTAACAGCATAAAAAGTAAAGTAAAACATGAAATACCAAAATAAAACAATAAAATAAAGTCATTACAAAAATGTTTTGTTGATGTTCAGTAGTAAAGTTCGACTTACGACCGGTTTCTCAGAACCGAACTCGGTCGTAAGTCGGATGGTAGGTGTAGTTGACAACTGTTTGGAGTTACCCCTTGATTGGTGTAGTTTTTTTGAAACTTATCAGAGTCTGTGTTAAAGGTATTTGATGCAGCTGGTAGTTTACTTACTAGTGTTGATGCAACAGATGTGTAATAGGAATTAAAACAATTTGCCACTTTAGATGTTTCATGGTGTACCTTGTTATCGATAGTGAGTACTTTGTTAGACCTATCTACTGGTTTATGGCTATACCCCAACTGTTTTAGTTGTTGCCAGAGCTTTCTGGGGTTATGCTTATACTCTTCAATTTTTGAGCAATAGTGCTTTGCCTTTGCTCCTTTTATAAGTCTCTGTACTCTGTTCCTGACCCTTTGGAATTCATTTAGTGCTGCAATATCCTGTCTGTTTGCTTTAAATCTTTTTAGCAGCTGATCTCTGAATTTCATATTATCTAATATCTCAATAGTCATCCAGGGTTCAGTTCTTTGTTTAATCCTAACCTCTTTAACTGGTGCAATATTATCAAGGATGGTAGTGAACATTGTTTTGAATTTTTCCCAGGCATCGTTTACGTCCATGCAACTTGTTATCTCTGTCCAGTCACAATTGTGTAGCCTATTTACCAGTGTTTCTTTACTGTAGTTTCTAGTTGATTTCATTTTTATTGTCCTGTATAGGCCTATCCTATCCCTAGTGATTTTCCTGGTGCAGTAAATGATGAAATGATCACTAAGGCCTGTGGTAATGATGCCTGACTGACTAATGTTCTCAGAGCGGTTACAAAGTATGTGGTCAATTAGGGTGGCTGAGAACTGTGTGATCCAGGTTGGTGTGTTAATTAGTTGAGTGTAACTATTTAAACCTAGAATTTGCTTATACCTTTTCCATAGCCCATTACTTTGCTGCTGAAAACAGATATTGAAGTCGCCCAGTATTATTGTCTCGCAATTGTTTTCAAGTCCTGACAGTACTCTGGAAAAGTCTTCGAAGAACTGGCCCTGGGTTGGAGGGTGGTAACTAGTTCCTACTAAGATGGGTTTAGTCTTGGGAAGCAGGACTTCAAACTATAGAATCTCCAGTTTATTGTTATTTAAATCAGGTCTTGGGTTGTAAGCTAAGTCATGTCTAATGAAGGCACATATCCCACCACCCTTTCTGTTCCTATCTAAGCATTTTTATATTGTAACCTTCTCTTTTGACCTTGTCGTCAGTCACCGTATCATCCAACCAGGATTCAGAGATGGATATAACTGCCACTTTAGTTCTATTAGCTAGAATCCTAATCTCTGCCAATTTTGGAAAAAGTGATCTTGCGTTAACATGAATGAAGTGAAGGCCTGTTTTCATAAAACAATTATAATTATCAATACAGGAGGGCCCCGCTTTATGGCGTTTCACTTTACGGCGTTCCGCTAATACGGTCATTTCAAATTATGACCAAAACTCGCTATACGGCTCCCCCCACCTGACTTTCTAATACGGTCACCGTGCCCCACCCTGTTTGTTTACATTCTCCGTGAGCTCAGTAAGCACTAAGTCTCTCCATTTTGTCTGGAAACTCCAAAATTTCAAATGTTTTTAAAAGTTATTTCATATTTTATATATACTCTGATAATTATACTTATGTATACCTGTACCTAAATAAACTTACATACTGTGCTGGCGTGCAGATACACATTAAAATCGGTAAGTGTCTTATGTCTCCACACGTCATATTAGTAATGATAATAATAATCATCGAGTCATTTAAATGTCGTATATTACGTTAATATACACATTTTCATTAATCCATGTATGGTATTTTTTTCAAAATTATATAATAAACACGATGCATAACATATAAATAAGATAAATACACCCCACAGTAGAATGTACAACAATGCATACAACCATATGACCTGTCTTTGTAATACTCACTTGTGCTTTATAGTAATCTGTTTACATTAAAGTTTTATCACCGATGTCATCATTGCTTAGTTCATCTTAAGTTAATTTTAAGCCAGCCCGTAATGCTATGCATAGTATAAGTGGCTTTGGCATACTGCTCTTTTCTGTATTTTTTGTACCTCTGTATGTGTGCACAAATTTTTAAATAAATAAATAAATAAATAAATAAATAAATAAACATAAATGTGAGATGTGGTAGCAGACGACTTGCACAAGTGACGCCATATTAGAAATTATAATAATAATAATAACAATACTCACCGAGTCTCATTAAATGTCATATATTACGTTAATATACACATTTTCATTAATCCATCCATGATATTTTTTTCAAAATTATATAATAAGCACGATACATAACATAAAAAGATGATAAATACACCCCACAATAGAATAAATAAACAAATATAAGATGTGGGAGCCAGATAACTTGTACAAGTGACAGCAAGAATAACACTTTCTCTAATCTAACATAAGAGAAAATGTGTTACTGGGGGTAACTGTAGAAAATTATTCCTTTCGTATGTATGTAAGTAAGTTTATTCAGGTATACACAAATACAGTTACATAGATTATCATACATAACAACATATGTGTAGAGAACCTAGGATAACCAAAAAAAGTCAGTGTGACTTATTTCCATTGCCTTCACTCAGAGCTTCATTTCTTCTCAAAATGATGTTACATGAGAATGGGAGTTTACTTCTTTATTAATTCTACCGTATCAATGTAGAGACAACCTGTACACAATGTAACTTGTACACAAACCAGACGTGTACACTTCATTTGTTTACAAAACTTACCTTCGCCTGGTTTGTTTACATAACTCTGCGCCTGTCCCCTCTCATGTACTCATTCTTTCTCTCTCTCATTTATTTGTTTTATCTCATTTACTTACTCCTGACCCTACATTAAGACTACAAATATTTTAAGGTAAGTAATGAGTGAACTGTATATACATTTTATCGCTCTGGGATGCTTAAATATCATAGAATATATGTGTGGGTGGGTTGGCCTGGTATGGTAGCCCAGCTGACTACCATACATACCACACTTGATTTTTTACAATAAATACTACTCATCTCACCCTATATTTTAAGGCAAGTAATGAGTGAACTGTATATACATTTTATCGCTCTGGGATGCTTAAATATCATAGAATAGTATGTGTGGGTGGGGTGGCCTGGTAAGGTAGCCTGGCTGATTACCATACATACCACACTTGATTTCTTACAATAAATACTACTTGTCTCACCCTAGATTAAAACTATAAATATTTTAAGGTGAGTAATGAGTGCACTATGTGTGTATTGTACTTTTTTATTGTTTTTTGATGCCTGGTTCTATTGCTAACTTAATATATGTTAGTGTAAACTTGTTATCTAGTGTTTGTATGCATTTATAAGTGGAAAAAAAAGGGTGTTCCACTTTACGGCGGTTTCCGCTTTACGGCGGTAGCCTGGAACCTAACCTGCCATATAAGTGGGGCCCTGCTGTATATAGCAATGGGTCATTTGTATTAAAATTAGGTAAGTCAATGTCATCATTGCTAAAGGGTAACTGTGCCAAAGTGCATTTGTTACACACAAAATGAATTCTGGCACCGTACATACATCCATCATGCACCCACCCCTTGCACATTTTACATAAGGTGCCTTTTCTGTTTTTCTTGCGGATAGTGTATGCACTTGTTTGGTGGTGTTTGAGATAATAAGAATGGCTGTATTGTCTCACATTGACCTATGTATGCATTATGTATGGAGTTAAGGTTATCATTCCTAGCTACTAGACCATCATTAGCACCGTCATTTATCTGTCTGTTTTGCCTCTGCACAATAGTTTGAGGTCCTGGATTAATTTGGATATCACCACTTAAGAGCGCTACAATAAGAGCTGTGTGCAACAGTTTTTGTTTGGGTATGCTTTGTTGCCATACCTTGCAGCGATAGTGACTTTTACTTCTCTGGTAGGATGGCAACTTGGGCTTTTACTGTCCAGGGTGCTATTACTCCATTCGACTGATTTCTTTCTTCATGGAATTGCAGGAGAAAGATAAATATAATTATGGTAGCCTGTACTCCCCTAATGCCTGCCATTTTCACTCTTCACTCTTGTACTCATATACAACAATATTTATCTTTTCCAGTCACCTAGCAAACCCTAGTATCTGCTTTAGCAATCACCACTGAATTTCTAGTAAATTTTCTACTTCAAAACCCTCTTCACTACTCACTTTGCCCTTAACTTCACAAACCCCTTTCAGTTAATCCCTTATTTCATACTCCTCTTCCCACCTCACTTCACAGTCCAGTTTCACCTATTACACTTCTAACTTCTTTCCATTCTGGCAGAACCAGAAAGTTTTAATCAATGGTTTTATCTGTCCAAATCCCCCTTAATTCCATTTATCGGGGCTTGTGTCGTGTTGTTGACTGCCTGACCTGGTCTGCTGTCTCAGCCATTTTTAAAAGCACTGTGGAAAGTAAACGCCACTGTTACGTTTTGAGTCTCTCTTTTAAAGGAGGAAACCCGTTAGTAACAACAGATGAAGACCAACTCAGGTATTCTAACTCTTTTCAGATACAGTGGACCCCCGGTATTTGATATTAATTCATTCCTGAGAGCTCATCGAATACCAAAAATATTGAAAAGCGAATCAATTTTCCCCATAAGAAATAATGGAAATCAAATTAATCCATGCAAGACACCCAAAAGTATGAAAAAAAAAAAATTTTACCACATGAAATATTAAGTTTAATGCAATAGAATAATTACAATAATAACAGTAACAATAGAATAATAACAATAGAATAATTGACACTTACCTTTAATGAAGATTTGGTGATGATTGATGGGATGGGAAGAGGGGAGAGTGTGGATGATGTTAGTGTTTAGAAGGGGAATCCCCTTCCATTAGGACTTGTGGTAGCAAGTCCTTTTCTGGGGTTGCTTCCCTTCTTCTTTTAATGCTACTAGGACCAGCTTGAGAGTCACTGGACTTCTGTTGCACAATATATCTGTTCATAGAGGCCTGTACCTCTCGTTCCTTCATGACTTTCCTAAAGTGGTTCACAACATTGTCATTGTACAAGTTGCCAACACGGCTTGCAGTAGCTGTGTCAGGGTGATTATCATCAAAAAAGCTTTGCACTTCAAGCCACTTTGCACAGATTTCCTTAATCTTTGAAATAGGCAACTTCTTCAATTTCTCTATCCCCTCCTCCGAAGCAGTTTCCTCAAGTCTGGCCTCTTGCTGTTGAAGATGATCTAGCAGCTCATCAGTGGTTAGTTCATCATTGTCCTCCTCCACCAACTCTTCCACATCCTCCCCACTAACCTCCAACCCCAAGGACTTCCCCAATGCCACAATGGATTCTTCAACTGGCATAGGATTCCCAGGGTTAGCCTCAAACCCTTCAAAATCCCTTTTGTCTACACATTCTTGCCACAGTTTTTTCCAAGCAGAGTTCAAGGTCCCCTTAGTCACTCCCTCTCAAGCCGTACCTATAAGGTTTATACAATTGATGATATTAAGTGATTCTTCCAAAACTCTTTTAGTCAGTTGAGTTTCTGTGGTCACTACAAAGCACTTTTGAAAATAGCTTTTGTGTACAGTTTCTTGAAGTTGGAAATGACCTGCTGGTCCATGGGCTGCAGGAGAGGAGTGGTATTAGGAGGCAAAAACTTGACCTTAATGAAGCTCATGTCCTCAGAAAGTCGCTCTGCCAAGTCTGTAGGATGACCAAGGGCATTGCCTAATACCAGGAGGCACTTAAGGTCTAATTTCTTTTCAGTTAGGTAATTTTTCACATTGGGGGCAAATGCTTGGTGTAACCAGTCAGAGAAAAAGTCCCTAGTGACCCTTGCCTTACTGTTTGCCCTCCACAGCACACACAAATTATCTTTGAGGACATTGTTTTTCCTGACCACTCTGGGAGTTTCAGAGTGATACACCAGTAAAGGCCTCACTTTGCAATCACCACTAGCATTGGCACACATCAACAGAGTAAGCCTGTGTTTCATAGGCTTATGTCCTGGGAGTGCCTTTTCCTCCTGAGTAATGTAGGTCCTGCTTGGCATTTTCTTCCAAAACAGGCCTGTTTCGTTGCAATTAAACACTTGTTCAGGTTTAAATTCTTCACTGTCTATGTAATCCTTGAATTCCTTCACATATTTTTCAGCTGCTTTTTGGCCCGAACTGGCAGCCTCACCGTGCCTAATCACACTATGTATGCCACTATGATTCTTAAATCTTTCAAACCAACCTTTGCTGGCCTTAAATTCACTCACATCCGCAATAGTTGCAGGCAGTTTCTTTACCAAATCGTCATGCAACTGCCTAGCCTTTTCACAAATGATCGCTTGAGAGATGCTATCTCCTGCTATCTGTTTTTCATTTATCCACACCAATGACAGTCTCTCAACATTTTCTAACACTTGCAGTCGCTGTTTCATAATCATAGTTGCACCTTTTGCAAGAACAGCTTCCATGATAGCCCTTTTCCTGGTTACTATAGTAGAGATGGTTAATTGGGGTTTACTATACAACATGGCCAGCTCCGACACACGCACTCCACTTTTGTACTTTGCAGTTATCTCTTTCTTCATTTCAATAGTCATTAGCACTTTTTTTCTCGAAGGGTTGGCACTAGAAGCTTTCTTGGGGCCTATGGTGACTTATTTTGCAGAAACAAGCACCAAAAACAGTGATAATATGGAATGTACTGAATGTATCCTTAGATGCGCGCACACTGCCTGGCTTGTAAACACTGGCACACACGGGGCAGTTCAGGCCACACGTGGACATGTCTCGTATGAATCGCATCGAATACCGGGTTTTCAATTGGAAACTGAGGCAAAATTTTTGTGTTAAAATGCAGGTATAGAGGAGTGGTATTCAGGGGTAAGAACTTTACTGTGATGAACCCAAACTCCTTCAGAATTAGGTCATCCAAGTTTGGAGGATGAGCAGGTGCATTGTCCATTACTAGGAGGCACTTGAGATCCAATTTCTTTTCCAGGAGGTAATTCTTCACACTAGGGCCAAACACTTCATTGAACTACTCTACAAAAATTTCCCTCGTGACCCATGCGTTACTATTAGAGTTCCAAAACACACACAATTTACTCTTCATAACATTGTTTTTCTTGAACACTCTGGGATTTTCAGAATGGTACACTAGTAACAGCTTCACTTTGAAATCCCCACTAGCATTAGCACAGAACATTAGCATCAGCCTGTCTTTCATAGGCTTGTGTCCTGGCAGCGCCTTTTCTTCCTGAGTAATGTAGGTCTTCTTCAGCATTTTCTTCCAAAAGAGGCCTGTTTAATCACAATTGAACACTTGTTCAGGTTTCAGTCCTTCACTGTTTATGTACTCCTTGAACTCATACACATATTTTTCAGCCGCCTTGTGGTCCAAACTGGGAGCCTCACCATGCCTTACCACACTGTGTATGCCAGTATGCTTCTTAAATCTCTCAAACCAGCCTTTGCTGGCCTTAAATTCACTCACATCATCACTAGTTGCAGGCAATTTCTTTATCAAATCGTCATGCAACTGCCTAGCCTTTTCACAAATAAGTGACGTCATAAGACTATCTCCTGCTAATTGTTTCTCATTTATCCACACCAATAATAACTTCTCAACATCTTCGAGTACGGTGTTCTCATTTTTGTCAGCATATTTATCCCCTTTGCAACAACAGCGTCCTTGATTTCCTTTTTCTTGGTTATGATGGAAGATATGGTTGTACGAGATTTGTTATACATCCTGGCCAGTTCGCCCACATGTACGCCACTATCATATTGTTCAATGATGTTTTTCTTAAATTCAATCGTATTTCTCACCTTCTTTACCAAGCGGCAGCGGCAGCGGCAGCGGCAACAGGAACCTTGTCCTCTATTTTTACTTCTACCTGAGGTTCCCAGCAGCCCAGTGATGACCTAATCAAGACCCGCATAACACTAACATGTGTGGATACCCAGAATGATATAAAGCAACTGCAGAAATCACCCAAAAGTTCACAAATTACCAACTAATAGGACTCGTTCTAGCAACTCCTACCCCGCTGCCACTGAAGTGATACTCCACAACATTCACCCAACACCCATCGCCTACTATTCACCCGAAGCCACAGCCAATGGACAAGGGTCAGAACAATAAAAGAAGATCCAGTAATCAGCTAAGGACTTCTAACATCAAAGGTGAGAGCAGTAATAACACGAGGAAAACTTGTGGTACTGCCAGCCAGGACACAACCCTCATCACCCACCGACATCACCACAACACACGACAGACGACAACAAACATGGCCGCCGCTACAGTCCAAGATAACTCCTTCCAGTATTTGATGTCAAGAAGATCACCGACCCAGAAATAGCTAAACTCCTTATGATTCAGAACCAAACGATCACCAAACTAACTCAGGAAATGCAGGAACTAAAGGCTAGCAATGCAGATTACCTCAACAAGATCACTGCTCTAGAACATAAACTAGACACTCTAGAACAACAAAGCAACACCCACACCCGGTCCCTAGACACCATCAACACTTTAAAAGACCAAGTCACCCTACTTACTACCAACATTACAGAGGAAAGATCAAGAGTGGACCAACAACTTGCCAATGTCATAACCAACTTCCAAGGCCATAATGACCAACAGCAGCTATCTGACGCTGTTGTAGTTAACAGCAAACATCTCCCACCCACAGTCACCCAAGAGACCTGCATGGAGACCACCCTGCAGCTTATCAAGGACCACCTTATCAAGGACCACCTTAACATACGTAGTGATGAATTAAAGGATTGCAAACTGATGGGCAATCATGCAGGTAAAAAAACAGTGCTGTTAAAATTCCAAACTAGCCTACAAAGAAACAACCTACTAAAAACATCTATTTCTATGAAAACTGATGTTTACGTCAATGAGACAAAACCTTCTTTATCGGCTAAGAAAACTGCGCTATGCCCCAAAAATCCACCAGTGCTTTGTGAGGGATGGAAAAATAGCAGTTAGGAAACAGCCCACTGGAAAGAGATACTTCATCTCCACAGAACATGACCTTAAAACATTCCTAAGTGAGGCTGGGACTAACAGAATCAGAGTAAAGTGCAGATAATACCCATAGTCCACCGTTGTGTTATTTGTCATAAATTTGTGCCCCCTAAAATTCTAATACTCCAACTACTTTTAATTGTCATTGTTGTACTCAACGACCATTTACCTCATAATCTTAATTGTATTAAATATCTAACAGAATCTATCTCCTTTTTTACAACTTACCACATCACTGTTCCATTTTATATTTTTTTATAAACTAACCATAACTTGTCTTCAATAATTCTACCTCACTTTAAAAAATACTCAATTGCCCAATTTTATTCTAAATCCCTATTATTGCCCAATTTTACTTTAAACTATATTGATCAAACTTATTGTAAACTTCTTTTACTGACCATTTTTATTCCATACTTTTTTAACCTAGTATTTTCAACTACAACTTTTATATCATCCTGTCTACCATCTTACTAGCATATTATAACCAAGTCATTGCCATTTTTTTTTTATCAATTCTTTTTTTTTTTATTATTATCTTGCTACCTTAATTTGTGTATTTTTATCTGTCAATTTAAATTAATTATTACTCTAATTCTTGTAAAACAACTTATATAAGACCTTAGTGCAATTACAATTGAGAGTCTTGTTCCTTTATTATATTATTAGATTAATCACAGTTTTACTCTAGCTCATTCTAGCTCCAATACATAATCAATACCAAATTGACTATACTAGACCATAGTGCAATTACTAGTGAGAGACTGGTTGCTATTTGTAATTTGTATTTTTATATTATTAGACTAAACCTAGTTGTACTATAGCTCTTTCTAGCTCAATACATAATCAATACCAAATTCACTATACTAGACCATAGTGCAATTACTGTGAGGTGGTGCTATTTGTAATTTGTATTTTTATATTATTAGACTAAACTAGTTGTACTATAGCTCTTTCTAGCTCAATACATAGTCAATACCAAATTCACTTATTTGACCATAGTGCAAATTACTAGTGGAGGCGGTGCGTACTTTAATTGTATTTTTATATTATTAGATTAAATTCAGTTGTACCATAGCTCATTCTACCTCAAGACATAGTCAATACCAATTTCACTATATTAGACCATAGTGCAATTACTAGTGAGAGACTAGTGCTATTTTTAATTTGTACTTTTATATTATTAGATTAAAACCTATTGTACTTTAGCTCACTCTAGCTCAAAACATAGACTCCACAAAGTCATTATTAGACCTTAGTGCAATTACAAGTGAGAGTCTTGTTCTATTTTTAATTTGTATTTTTATATTACTAGTTTATACCTAGTTGTACTTTAGTTCATTCCAGCACAACACACAGACAACATCAACTTCATTATGTGTAGTAGTGACTATACCCTACATGACCAAAATACTCTAGCTATATACTTGTCCAAACTTCCAACCACTACAGATATCAGTAGTAGAACTCAACACACAACTCAGGATATAAATAACCATAATTCTAAGCCTAGAAGATGACTGATCACGTTGACCCTGATCTAAACCTCCATAATCTGACACCCAATCAAAACCTATTGGAAAGTAACTGCCTTTATTACACAGCATCACAAGCCACCACTATCCTAAACAATGCTAAAAGTCTTCAGTACTTAACTACAACATCAGGTCCTTAAGCAAACACTATGATGACCTCCTAGCACTCCTTGAATCACTAAGACACCCTTCTCCTGCATTATTCTTACTGAGACCTGGCTTAAGCAGGACACAATAGATATCTACCCTCTACCAGGATACACAGCAATTCACAACTGCAGAACAAACCAAGTTGGGGGTGGTATTGCAATCTATTACTCTAACCATTATCTTGTCTTAGCACCACTTGCTTTAGTGATGAATATGGGGAATACATTTTTGCTAATTTTACTGTAAAAAACCTTAAGATGCCTATAAAAATTGGTGCCATTTACCGGATACCTCACACAAACATCCCAAATTCCAGTGAGAAATTAAAGTCACTAATAACAAACAGACAAATGAATAAGCACCACCTTCTCTTAGCTGGAGACTTCAACATCAACCTTGGCTTACTAGATGATCAGCCTGTAACTGATTTCATCAACAATATGAACAACACACTTCTCATACCAACAATAACTAAACCAACCAGGCTCACTGAGACAAGTGCAACCATAATAGACCACATATGGACCAATATACTAGCCCCCCTTAAATCAGGGATAATCACAGATAGCACTACAGACCACTACCCTACCTTCTCCTGACAAACACTTAGTAAACCACCACTTGAATACAACAAAGTCTCATTTAGACTCCATGACAGGCCTCAATAAGGAAGTTCACAGCTGACCTAGAGACTGTTGATTGGCCTACAGAATTCTCCAAGGCCAATGGTATTGATGACTGGACAGACATCTTTCTTAACAAATTACTTAGACTATACAACAAACATTGTCCTATAAAAACAAAACAGATCACAAACAAACGGGCTTGGTTGCCCATGGCTAACCAGCACCATTCTGAAATCCATAGACAAGAAACACCAATATGAAAAGCAATATAGACAGGGCTTAATACACAAAGATACTCTTAAACACTATTCAATCAGCTCTCACCAAAGTAATAAAAAAGCCAAACAACTATACTACTCCAGTAGATTCACAGACACTAGAGGAGATATAAAAAAGACCTGGAAAACACCTCTCAGATTCTAGGGACCCACAAACTGAGAAAAAAACCAAGAATATTGTCCTAACTAAACCTAATGAAACACCACTACATCCCACTGACACAGCTAACAAAGATAAACGACTTCTTCTCAAACATAGGATCTAATCTCGCCAGTAAAATCCCACATACCATGCCATGCGGGGACTACCTAGATGGTAATTTCCCTAATTCTTCTATCTTGCACCAACTGAGCCCACGGAAGTCATTGGGATCATAAAGTCACTTAAAAATAACTCGGGGAATCTGTCTCATGTCCCACCATTACTGTACAAGCGAGCGGCCCATGTCCTTTCGCATGCTATTTCATTACTTTTTAACAAGTCAATAGAGACTAGCACCTTCCCGAAACTACTCAAGATGGCAAGGGTTACACCAATACATAAAGGTTGTGACCCTACAGACTTAAACAACTATAGGCCAATATCTAACTTACCATTGCTATCCAAAATCTTTGAGAAACTCGTGTACAAGAGACTGTATTCATTTATATAACGGCTCAAAACATACTCAACCCCTGCCAGTTTGGATTCAGGAAAAATAAAAGCACTAATGATGCAATCATAAAAATGCTAGATCTGCTTTACACAGCATTGGAAAATAAGGAATATCCACTAGGAATTTTTATTGACCTAAGAAAAGCTTTTGACACAGTAAACCACAAATCCTACTCCACAAACTTGACCACTGGTATGAGAGGCCATGCGCTTGCTTATTTCAAATCTTACATTACTAATAGGTATCAGTACGTCACCATTAAAGACACAGCATCAGCAACACGGCCACTTGATACTGGAGTTCCGCAGGGAAGTGTCCTTGGTCCCTGCTCTTCCTCATATACATCAATGACCTTCCAAACGTTATCCCAACACCTGAAACACATTCTCTTTGCTGATGACACGACTTATGTCATCTCTCACCCTAATCTTGCCACCCTCAACACCATGTGAATGAGGAGCTGATTAAAATATGACTTGGATGACAGCCAATAAACTTACGCTTAACACTGACAAAAACTTACTATATTATGTTTGGTAGCAGAGCAGGAGATGCACAAATTAACATTAAGATTGACAACACTCTAATTACCAGAAATAATGGGGGAAAATTCCTAGGCTTATACCTTGACAACAACCTAAATTTCAGCACCCATATCCAGATATAGCCAAAAAGTATCCAAAACGGTTGGGATCCTCTCCAAGATACGATACTACGTGCCGCAAAATGCCCCTTCTCACACTATACCACTCACTTATTTATCCATACCTCACCTATGCTATTTGTGCTTGGGGATCAACTGCAGCAACACACCTAAAGCCAATAATAACCCAACAAAAAGCTGCAGTAAGAATAATCACTAAATCCCATCCCTGGCAGCACACCCCCCCACTCTTCAAAGATCTAAACTTACTCCCAGTTCAGTACATCCACACTTACTACTGTGCAATCTATATCTACAGGCCTTAAACTCTAATATCAACCTTGACCTAAAACGCTTTCTTGATAGTTGTGACAGAACCCACAGGCATAACACCAGACACAAACATCTCTACGACATTCCCCGTGTCCAACTAAACCTTTACAAAAATTCAATGTATGTCAAAGGCCCTAAAATCTGGAATACCCAACCTGAGAACTCTAGAACTGCAGACACATTCATCACCTTCAAAACTACCATTTATTTATTTATTTATTTGTTTATTTAAAAATTTGTGCACACATACAGAGGTACAAAAAATACAGAAAAGAGCAGTATGCCAAAGCCACTTATACTATGCATAGCATTACGGGCTGGCTTAAAATTAACTTAAGATGAACTAACCAATGATGACATCGGTGATAAAACTTTAATGTAAACAGATTACTATAAAGCACAAGTGAGTATTACAAAGACAGGTCATATGGTTGTATGCATTGTTGTACATTCAGTAGAATGGAGTATTCTGTTAGGTAGTGTATTTAAAAAATAATAAAGTTAGATTGGGTTTTAGGTTTAACATTAGAAAACATCTTATCTCCCTGATACACCCCGTCAACTAACTACACGAATAACACCTGGTGGTTCACACTTACACTCGCTCACTCATTTGACCATAAACAGAAATATTAATCTCAGTCTTAAAATAATGAATCCTGTGATACTCCAATACTGAAAACTATATACTGTGGCAAAACAAAAGCATTCACATTGCTAAACTCATAAACTAGTATTTAGTCACTTAGCCATAAGACCAACTTACCTCATAATTTGTAATATTTTACAATTAAGAATAAAACTAAGTATGCCCGAAATGCCTAGCCATGCTAAGCGTTCTAGTGGTACACTCTGTAATCACAATTTTACTACATGTAAACCAAACAATAACCAAATTTCTGTAAACTCAGCATTGTAATCCTTATAGAGAATAAACTTTGAATTTGAATTTGAATTTGAAAGGCTTGGCACTAGGAGCTTTCTTTGGAGCCATGATAGCTTATTTAGCACTTAAATAACTTGCAAGCACTAAAATAAATGGAATATTATGAAATATTTTGCTGGAGCATGTGAGGGGACCGTCGCTCACTGGTAAACAATGGCACACTGGCTGGGAAGGAAAGGCCGAGGTGGCTCGAGGCGGCTCAGAGCGTGAGTACGAATCTGGGACGAAGGACTATTAGCGAGTTACCAGACCATTTGCGAGCCAATATTTTGACGAAAAAACAGGACTATTTCCGAAATGGACGACTTTCAGGCCGGACAATTATTGAAGGACCACTGTACAGTGGACCCCCACATACCGTACGCATCGCATACCATACAATCCGCATACCGCTCGCTTTGATCGCAAAAATTTTGCCTCGCATACCGCCCAAAAACCGCCTCACCGCTCTCCGTCCGAGACGCATCCAATGTGCGCCCTCAGCCAGCCTCACATGTTCCGCCGGTGGCATTGTTTACCAGCCAGCCTCCGCGGTAACATCCAAGCATACAATCGGAATATTTCGTATTATTACAGTGTTTTCGGTGCTTTATCTGGAAAATAAGTGACCATGGGCCCCAAGAAAGCTTCTAGTGCCAACCCTACAGCAATAAGGGTGAGAATTCCAATAGAGATGAAGAAAGAGATCATTGATAAGTATGAAAGTGGAGTGCGTGTCGCCGACCTGGTCAGGTTGTACAAGAAACCCAAATCAACCATCTCTACTATTGTGAGCAACAGAAAGGCAATCAAGGAAGCTGTTCTTGCCAAAGGTTTAACTGTGTTTTCGAAACAGAGATCGCAAGTGATGGAAGATGTTGAGAGACTCTTATTGGTGTGGATAAATGAAAAACAGCTAGCAGGAGATAGCATCTCTCAAGCAATCATAAGCGAAAAGGCTAGGAAGTTGCATGAGGATTTAATTAAAAAAATGCCTGCAACTAGTGATGATGTGAGTGAATTTAAGGCCAGCAAAGGTTGGTTTGAGAGATTTAAGAAGCGTAGTGGCATACATAGTGTGATAAGGCATGGTGAGGCTGCCAGTTCGGACCACAAAGCAGCTGAAAAATATGTGCAGGAATTCAAGGAGTACATAGAAAGTGAAGGACTGAAACCTGAACAAGTGTTTAATTGTGATGAAACAGGCCTGTTTTGGAAGAAAATGCCAAGCAGGACCTACATTACTCAGGAGGAAAAGGCACTCCCAGGACATAAGCCTATGAAAGACAGGCCTACTTTGTTGATGTGTTCCAATGCTACTGGTGATTGCAAAGTGAAGCCTTTATTAGTGTATCACTCTGAAACTCCCAGACCGTTCAGGCAAAAGAATGTCCTCAAGGAGAATTTGTGTGTGCTGTGGAGGGCAAACAGTAAGGCAAGGGTCACTAGGGACTTTTTCTATGACTGGTTACACCATGCATTTGCCCCCAATGTGAAAGATTACCTAACTGAAAAGAATTAGAACTTAAGTGCCTCCTGGTGTTAGACAATGCCCCTGGTCATCCTACAGACGTGGCAGAGCGACTTTATGGGGACATGAAATTCATTAAGGTGAAGTTTTTGCCTCCTAATACCACTCCTCTCCTGCAGCCCATGGACCAGCAGGTTATTGCAAACTTCAAAAAACTGTACACAAAAGCTCTGTTTGAAAGGTGCTTTGTAGTGACCTCAGAAACTCAACTGACTCTAAGAGAGTTTTGGAGAGAGCACTTTAATATCCTCAATTGTGTAAACCTTATAGGTAAGGCTTGGGAGGGAGTGACTAAGAGGACCTTGAACTCTGCTTGGAAGAAACTGTGGCCAGAATGTGTAGACCAAAGGGATTTTGAAGGGTTTGAGGCTAACCCTGGGAATCCTATGCCAGTTGAGGAATCCATTGTGGCATTGGGAAAGTCCTTGGGGTTGGAGGTTAGTGGGGATGATGTGGAAGAGTTGGTGGAGGAGGACAATGAAGAACTAACCACTGATGAGCTGATAGATCAACTTCAAGAGCAAGAGGCCAGACCTGAGGAAACTGGTTCAAGAGGAGGGGAGAGAGAAATTGAAGAAGTTGCCTACTACAAAGATTAAGGAAATCTGTGCAAAGTGGCTTGAAGTGCAAACCTTCATGGATAAAAATCACCCTCACACAGCTATTGCAAGCCGTGTTGGCAACCTGTACACTGAAAATGTTGTGAAAACACTTTAGGGAAGTCATAAAGGAACGAGAGGTACAGGCCACTATGGACAGATATGTTGTGCGAAAGAAGTCCAGTGACTCTGAAGCTGGTCCTAGTGGCATTAAAAGAAGAAGGGAAGTAACCCCAGAAAAGGACTCGACACCTCAAGTCTTAATGGAAGGGGATTCCCCTTCTAAACACTAACACTCTCTCTCCCCTCCTCCCATCCCATCAATCATCACCAGATCTTCAATAAAAGTAAGTGTCATGTAATTGTGCATGCCTTTTTCAGTTTGTGTGTATTAAAATTAACATTTCATGTGGTAAAAAAATTATTTTTTCATACTTTTGGGTGTCTTGCACGGATTAATTTGATTTCCATTATTTCTTATGGGGAAAATTCATTCGCATACCGAACATTTCGCATAACAACCAGCCCTCTTGCACGGATTAAGGTCGCTATGCGGGGGTCCACTGTATATATATGTACAGTGGACCCCCGGTTTACGATATTATTTCATTCCAGAAGTATGTTCAGGTGCCAGTACTGAACGAATTTGTTCCCATAAGGAATATTGTGAATTAGATTAGTCCATTTCAGACCCCCAAGCATACACGTATAAACGCACTTACATAAATACAGTTACATAATTGGTCGCATTGGGAGGTGATCGTAAAGCGGGGGTCCACTGTATATATATAAGGCAAAAAAGTTCTATAATGCTTTATCTGGTTTTATTCAGTATAATACTAAGCTTGTAGAGTTCCTTAGTTAATTAAATAATTGATAAAAGTCCCGTACTTATAGGCGGGACATGAATAATTCAGGTATACCTTTTCTTATACATTCATGTGTATACAATCACTATACGTAGTTTCATAATCAATGACCACAATACATCACTGGGATCTCTGACAGCAAATGAAGTACAGGATAGGGTTTTTTACCCCTTCATCAATTTATTTATTTATTTTTTTATTTATTTATTTAAAAATTTGTGCACACATACAGAGGTACAAAAAATACAGAAAAGAGCAGTATGCCAAAGCCACTTATACTATGCATAGCATTACGGGCTGGCTTAAAATTAACTTAAGATGAACTAAGCAATGATGACATCGGTGATAAAACTTTAATGTTAACAGATTACTATAAAGCACAAGTGAGTATTACAAAGACAGGTCATATGGTTGTATGCATTGTTGTACATTCAGTAGAATGGAGTATTCTGTTAGGTAGTGTATTTAAAAAATAATAAAGTTAGATTGGGTTTTAGGTTTAACATTTATGTGATATAATTGTGAGAAACATTTAAGATATACAATTTATAAGGTTCAGTTATTCAGTATTTATTTGGTTTTGGGTGAGTAAGTGATCTTTGAGAATAGACTTGAATTTATAAACAGGTAGTGTTTCTTTTATATTTACAGGTAATGAGTTCCAGATTTTAGGGCCTTTTATGTGCATTGAGTTTTTGCATAGTGTGAGATGGACACGAGGAACATCAAAGAGTGATCTGTGCCTTGTGTTATGGTCATGTGTTCTGTTGAGGTTGGCAAGGAGATGTTTAAGGGGAGGGTTAATATCAGAGTTAAGTGTTCTATGTATGTAATAGGTGCAGTAATAAGTATGAATGTTTTGTATGGTGAATAGGTTTAGTGTATTGAATATTGGTGGAGTGTGCTGCCTATAGTGAGAATTTGTTATCATTCTAACTGCAGCCTTTTTTTGGGGTAATTAGTGGTCTGAGATGGTTACTTGTTGTTGAGCCCCATGCACAAATTCCATAGGTGAGATAGGGGTAAATAAGAGAGTGATATAGGGCCAGGAGGGCTGACTGTGGAGCATAGACCGTATCTTCGATAGTATGCCTACAGTCTTGGAAATTTTCTTAGAAATTTGTTGTATATGTGTATGAAATTTGAGTCTATTACCCAAGGTGGATTCCTAAGAATTTTCCCTCTGTTAGTTTTGTGATAGGTGATCCGTTTATCATTATGTTAAGAGGGACATCTGTAGCTGTGTTACCAAACTGAATGAAGTAGGTTTTGTCAATGTTTAGTGTAAGTTTGTTAGTCCTCATCCAGGTAGATATTTTCTGTAATTCTGTATTTACAGTATTGGCTAGCGTGACTGGGCTCGGGTGGGAGAAGACGTATGTAGTGTCATCTGCAAATAGTGTGGGTTTGAGTAATTGCGAAGCATTTGGTAGGTCATTTATGTATAGGAGAAAGAGAAGAGGGCCAAGGACACTTCCCTGTGGGACACCAACTGTAATGGGTTGTGCAGAAGAGTTTGCCCCATTTGCATACACATATTGGCTTCTGTTGCTGAGGTATGACTTGAGGTAGTTGAGGGAGTGCCCTCTTATACCATAGTGGGGACAATTTTACGTGGAGCAAGTCATGGTTAACTGTATCAAAAGCTTTACGTAAGTCAATGAAGATCCCCAGTGGGACTTCTTTTTTCTCTATTGCAGTGTATATATGTTCTAGCATGTGTATAATAGCATCATTAGTATTTTTATTTGGCCTGAATCCAAATTGGCAGGGGTTGAGTATGTTTTGGGAGATAAGGTAGGAGTAGATTCGTTTATGAATTAATTTTTCGAAGATTTTTGAGAGAGGGTGTAAGTTGGATATTGGCCTATAGTTATTCAACTCTGTTTGGTCTCCTCCTTTGTGGATCGGGGTGACCCTTGCTATTTTGAGTACTGTGGGGAAGGTGGAGGATTCAATGGATTTGTTAAAGAGTGTTGCAATGATTGGTGATAGCACTTGTGACACTTTTTTGTATATAAAGGGTGGTAAGGTATTTAAATCCTCTGCCTTGTTTTTTAGCGTGTTGATAATAAGGGAGACTTCGTATGGGTTAGTCGGAGCTAGGAACAGTGTGTTCGGGTAGTTGCCAGTGAGGTAGTCATTTGGTGGGGTATCTGAGCTTGGGATTTTATTGGCAAGGTTTTGTCCTATAGTGGAGAAGAAGTCATTGGTCTGTTTGCTGTTTCTGTTGGTGGGAGTTGGGGTTCATCTGATTTTGCTAATTTTATTTCGCTATTTCGTGATATCTTTTTTGTTCCTAGAATTTCTGATAGGGTTTTCCAGGTCTTTTTTATATCACCTCGTAAGTTGGATAATCTGTTCTCATAATACAATTTTTTTTGCCCTTCTTATCAGGCTGGTTAGGATTGACGAGTAACGTTTTGTTTGGTCTCTGGTTTATGTGACCCATTCTGTACTGTTTTTCATATTGGTGTTTTGTATTTATGGATTTGAGAATGCTGGGTGTTAACCAGGGACTGTTCAGTCTCTTAGCTGTCATCTGTTTAGTTTTTTTAGGGCAGTGCTTGTTATAGAGGTATTGGGTCTTTTTTAGAAAATTATTAATACATTCGTCAATATCTGTATAGATTTCTAGCTCAGTGTGCCAGTCAATGTTTGCTACTGCTGTTGTGAAGTTATTAATGGCTGCCTCATTGTGAAGTCTGAAGACGACTTTAGTAGTGTCTTGGGGTAATTTACCAAGAGTTGTTATGAGAAAAGTAGGGTAGTGGTCTGTGGTATTATCTGTAATTATGCCTGATTTTAAAGGGGATATGGTGTTGGTCCAGATGTGGTCAAGTAGGGAAACACTAGTCTCTGTAACTCTTGTAGGTTTTGTTACTGTTGGTAGCAACATACAGTTACTCATTGTGTTTGTGAATTCAGTAACGTGTGGGTCCTGGTCTTGCAGGAGATTTATATTGAAGTCACCTGAGAGTAGTAAGTGATCTTTGTTCATGCGTGCATCAGTTATCATACTTCCTAGGTTTTTGACTGAATTGGCTAATGTTTGACTGTGGAACTCTGTAAATGTTTATCAATGTGAGAGGTTTTTGTAGGTATTTGGATTTGAATTTGGTTATTATATATTCCCCCTGTTCATCCTTGTGCAAGTATTAGTGATACATTCTAGTTGGTCTGAGTAGTATATGGCTGTGCCACCCCTTGTTGGTCTGGCCTACAGTTGTGTATGGCTGTGTACCAGGAATGCATAGACATCTGTACTATCAGTCTTTAGCCAGGTTTCAGTTAGTGTAATGATGGACATATTGGCATGTAAGGAATTTAGTAATGCTATGAGGTCATCGTAATGCTTGCTTAAAGATCTGATATTGTAGTTAAAGATAGTTATGTTGTTGTTGGCACTGAGAAGTGCCTTTGATTGTTCTGCAGTGTAGTAATTACAGTAACTGTTTGAATCATTTAAGTCATTAAATAAGAGGTTGGTATCAGGATCAATGCTTGTAATCATAAGATTTGTAGTGAATCTATAGTTAGAATTAAGTATAAAACAAAGTAAATAGTCTTAAGCTAAAAAATAGCACCTGAATTATTTAACAAATGTAAAATAATGAGCTAAGGTAGTTTTGGAATATAATGGCAAAGTTGTGAACTTATTCTACTTTAGCACCTGAGAATAGCACCTTGATTATTTTAACAAATGTGAATGTATAAACTTTGGGTAGTTATATAAAGCTAAAATAAAGGAGAAAATATATGAGGGACTAAAATTAAGTAATGGTAAACAAAGTTAAATGGGGCAGGTGGTCACTATGAAATAATATTGGTTTAGGAGTAAGATCTGATTTGTAATATTAAATAAATTGAGCAGTTTATTGCACAATAAAAGTAAAAAAAATGAGGTAGTTGGTACTAGCTAGCAAAAGATAGTTTTGGTACTTGCAAAAAAGTAATTGGAATATACACTAATTGCATACACAATAAAAAGTGACTAAAAACAAGTAGTGATAAACAAAATTAAATGGACAGGTAAGAATAATGAATATTATTAATTTCGAGTAAGATTTGACTGTAATTTAAAATTATGAGCAATTTATAGTAGTAAGAAAGAAGTATAGAGTATTGGAGGTATTTCATTAGCTAGTGATGAAAAATAATAAA
Source organism: Cherax quadricarinatus (assembly GCF_026875155.1). Lineage (NCBI taxonomy): Eukaryota > Metazoa > Arthropoda > Malacostraca > Decapoda > Parastacidae > Cherax > Cherax quadricarinatus. The sequence goes on along the minus strand of NC_069455.1, from coordinate 1,935,969 downwards.
AATAATAATGTACAATATAATAGTAACGTACACTATATGCACCACACGTATATATGTATTAAGGGCACTTATCTAATCTGTTACAAAAATGTCAGCTTTTCTAAGGAAGGTAGAGAAATCGTGTTCATTTGAGATAGTATATTGTTGTCCTGTTGATGTTTTCCTTACTAGTATTTTCCCATCTCGCATGAACACTGATGTATTTTTTTTCCTGTTTAAGTTTTCTCAGCCTGAACAGAAGGTTTTGACGTTTTTTTGTTAGACACTCATTTATGTACACTCCATTTTTCATTGTAATTGCTGATTTAATTAAGTCCTTTCTTTTATCGTATGAATGAAGTCGGATCATTATACTGTGTTTACTTCCTGGTTTTCCTAGCAAACGTGTTTCTTTGATTTCATTGTTTTGCACGATGACTTGTACGTGGTTCTGTATTATCCTGATAGCAGTTTCTTTGCACTGTGCTTGTGTTATGTCACTAGGAATGTGTGGACTGTTTATTATAACTGCATCAGACAACTTATCTTGAATTGAAGCAAGATGCCCTCCATCGAGCAACTTTACCAACAGCTTAAGGAAGAACTGAGGTTGGCGAATATGGAAATTCGGCGACTGACCGAGGAAAACAAAAAGATTCGGAGTAGTCCTCCTGTTTTGAGTCCTCAGGTCAAGAAGGGAAACTGGTCAGTGGCTGGACAGCAGGGAAAGAAGTTGACGATCAAGAAGACGAATGGAAAGGTAGAAACGATGAAGAAGAAAGAGACTGCCGTGGAAACTGTTGTGGAAACATCCAATACATTCTCAGTGCTACCCGACGAATGTGAGTTGACTACTGGGAACGACACGACGAAAGACATTAAGGAAGGTAAGAATATTGTTGTTGTTGGGGATAGCCAAGTTAGGTATATGGGTAGGGCGTTCTGTTTGAAGGACAGGAGTAGGAGACAGAGAGTTTGCTTTCCTGGGGCTGGGATGGAGGATATTGTTAGCCGTCTGGATGACATCATGAGAGGTAATGGGAGCAATCCTATTATCTGTCTCAGTGCTGGAGGCAACGATGTTGGCAGACGTAGGAGTGAGGACCTGATTAGCAGGTATAGGTCAGCAATAGAAATAATTAGAAGTAAGGGTGGGAACCCTCTCATATGTGGTATTTTGCCAAGGAGGGGAGTTGGAAATGAATGGTTGTCCAGGGCAATTGGTGTCAATTGCTGGCTGGACAAATACTGTAAGGAAAATGCGGTAACATTCATAGACAACTGGGACCTCTTCTATGGCAGAAATGACATGTATGCTAGGGACGGGATTCACTTATCTAGGTGTGGGGTGGGAGCACTGGCAACTGCAGTGGAGGGAGCAGTTGGGATTTTAAAAACTGGGAAATTTAGTTAGGGGTTTTATGGGTTTTGGAAAAAAGGAAAACAGGAAGTCCCGGTTTTGAAATTTAAGGGAGTTTAGGGGAATTTGTAAAAATTTAAGAGGGAGAAAAGTTTTTGGGAAAACCCGGGGGCCCTTTGGGGTGAAAAGGGAAAGAAATAGGTTTAGTAAAAAAATTTAGAAATGAGAAAGGGAAGGGGTTTAAGAAAAAGGAGAGTCTTTCAAGGGTTTATTATGCTAATTGCCGTATTGCTGGGAAAAAAAGATGGAGGGATTGAAAATTTGTTGTTTGTGTAGGAAAATTTGGGATTTTTTGGGCCTTTAAACTAAAGGACGTGGGTTTAAATTTCAAAAAGTGGGGGGACATGCCTGCAAAAAGGGTTATTCGGGGTTTTAAAATTTTTTCCCAAAGAAGATAAAATTTTTTGGGGAGGGGGGGGGGGGGGTTTGGCAATTGTATGTCCGAGTTTGGGCTTAAAACTGTTGCAAAAAAAAACGGGTATTAAGTTAAAAGTAACACATACAGAGTCTTTTTTGGTTTAAAATTTTCAGGGGGGGGATGAAAAAACTGATTTTAGGAGTAAATTACCGTCCCCCAAACTTTGATAGGGCCCAAGGGGAAATACTTTGGGAGGAAATTGTTAAGGCCAAAAGGGCCCAGAAATGTAGTAATTCTGGGGAACTTTAACTTAGTCAGGGGGGTTTTTTTTTTGGGGGGGGGGAAAAAAAAAAAAAAATTCTTAGAAGTAAGGGGTTTTTTTTTTTTTTTTTTTCCGGAAAAAAAATTTAAAAAATTTTTTTTAAAAAAAAAAAAAAAAAAGGGGGGGAAAAAAAAAAAATTTTTTTTAAAGGAAATTTAATTTAAAAAAAAAAAAAATTTCCTTAAAAATTTTTTTTAAAAATTTTTTTTTTGGGGGGGGGGGAAAAATTTAAAAAATTTTTTTTTTAAAAAATTTAAAAAAGGGGGGGTTTTTTTTTAAAAAAAATTTTTTTTTTTTTTAAAAGGTTAAAAAACCCCCCTTTTTAAAAAAAATTTTCCCCTTTTTAAAAGGGGGTTTTCCCTTTTAAAAAATTTTTTTTTTAAAAAAAAAAAAAAGGGTTTAAAAAAAGGGGGGGCTTTTTTAAAAAAAAATTTTTAAATTTTAAAAACCCTTTTTTAAAAAAAAAGGCCCCAAAAAATTTTTAAGGGAAAAAAAAATTTTTTTTTTAAAAAAATTTTTTTTTTTTTTTTTAAAAAATTTTTTTTTAAAGGGGGTTTTTTAAAAAAAAAAAAAAAAAATTTTGGGGGAAAAAAAAAGGGGGGGGGGGGGGGGTTTAAAAAAAGGGTTTTTTGGGTTTTGGGGGGGAAAAAAGGGGGTTTTTTTTTTTTTTTCCCCCCCAAAAAATTTTTAAAAAAAAAAAAAACCCCCCCCCCCCCCCCCCTTTCCCCAAAAATTTTTCCCCCCCGGGGGGTTTTTTTTTTTTTAAAATTTAAAAAAAAAATTGGAAAAATTGTTTTAAACCCCTTTCTGTTTTTTTTAAATTTGCCTAGGCAGTTAAGATGGACTTGAAAAATTTTCTATGTAGAAAATTAGATTTCCTTTAATGGAAACTGGTTTAATTCAAAAAGGGGGCTGTCCCGGTGTCATATTCATTAAAATTGTTCCAGAAATAAGAAGTAGGGGGGGGGGGGTGGGGTGGCTTGTTCCCAACCTTAAACTTTCAAAAAACAAATTCTAATAACACTCAGATCTTTTGGATGTTTTTTTCAGAGGGATGAAAACCGATTTTGGATGTTACCGCCCCCAAACAAAGGGACCGGCACATGGAGGAATTTTTTAAGGCCCGGACGAAATGGTTTTCGGGTTTAACTTTAAAAGCATTTGTTTAAATTTTTTTTGCGGAAAAATTACGATTCTTAGGGGGATTTCGGATTTTTTTTTGAAGCATTTGTGACAGAACCAAAAAGGGGAAATACCCCTCTTGACTTAGTTTGTAAAACAAGAATCCCTTGTTAAAAATTTTAGAAATTTCAGAGGAACTGGGTGCTAGCGACCACAAATCAATTACATTTACTTTGAAGGGAAGTACATAGTAGGATAATTCAGTAACAGCCCCAATTTTTTCGTTTAGCAATTTCGTGGGTTTGAGAAAACTTATCATCTGTTGACTGGGGAACGAAGAGAGCTATCAAAATGACGTTTTCTGAACACTATACTGCTGCCAAGGAGCGTTTTTCCCTATAAAGAAATAGATCAAAAAAAATGACCAAAATGGATGAATAATAGGCTCAAAAATCACTAGGGCATAAAAAGGAATTTTAGGGGTATCAAAAGAGGGAGGGGCATCTTATGAATCATATATTGACATTAAGAGGGGCATTAAAAAGGGGGTAAAAAAGTAAAAGGGACTATGAAATTAAAGTTGCTAGGGGGGGGGGGGGGGGTTCTAAAACAACCCCAAAAATTTTTTCAGGTTATGAACTTTTTAGAAGATAGGCCCCTTAAAAATAACATGGGCACCCTTTCTGACAAAGAGAAAAATGTGCTTGTTTTAAAAAATTATTTTCTCTCATTTTTACAAGGGAAGAACTAACAATATCCCCGTAATTTTTTTTACAGTGGGCTGAAGAAAATAAATTATGTAACATCACGTCACTATGAGATGGTTTTGAACAGATAGACAGACGAAGCAAAAAATCGCCGGGGCCGAGAGGTTTTTTCAAAGGGGGCTTAAGGAATGCAAAAAAGAAATCTGTGAACCATTAACTAAATTTTTAATTTTTCTCTTCAAAGGTGTGTGTCTGATTGTGGAAGATGGCTAATGTAATTCCTATTTTAAAAAGGGGACAATCGTTAAAAATCAAATTATCGCCCAAAAACTGACCCCAATTGAGGCAAAAAACTAAGTAATTAGTGAGTTATAAAAGCCCTCTCGTAAGCATAGTTTATTAATGAAAATCAGCAGGATTTACAAAAAGGCCGGTCTTGTCTAACTAATTTATTAACTTTCTTCAGTAAAGCTTTTTAGCTGTTGAACCCCAATAAAGAATTTGATATTTTTACTTTGATTTTATAAGGCTTTTGAAGAGTTCCGCACCATAGCTGTTTAAAAAAAGTG